>LT598477.1:1680626-2013154 GCA_900074715.1 Lachancea meyersii CBS 8951 | reverse complement strand
TTACTACCTCTACTGAGCGAAAATTGTCGCCAAATTTGTTGTGGTTCTCAGCGTCCTTCGTAACTGCTTCCATAATTATCCCAATACCATTGACTAATTCCCATCAACTTTCTTTCGCCGTAGGAGTTGAATGGCCTCAGTAGAAGTCCACGGCTCAAATTAGCCACCTAATGCAAGACATGAAAGTACCTGCCAATTAAATAGCCTTTAAACCCACACACGGCGTTGAAATTTGCCTTCGCTATAGCTTTTCAATATCCAAGAACCTACAAACCATCTCAGATGAACAACTCTGAAATGCAAACACTGCAAGAATGATGGAAACAGCGAGGAGGCTTGAAAATCTGAAAAAATCCTATCACTGCGGCACTTGCAATAACAATGGCTGCGGACTGTGGACTTCGGCACTACTATCTTGAACAAAATCTGAATTGTCCACAATTCGACGATTTTTCTTGCACAACTACGGCATCTTTTCCTCGTCACTGAAAAAGCCTTCTACTGGACAAGACAGAGAGGAAGAGTCAAGTTTTCAGACTACTAGAAATTCCTAATAGGAACTGGAATAGCTGGTAAGCTAAAACTGTGGCTAGAAATGCGTGCAGACTAAAACATGAAACCGAAATCTGGAGTACGTCATAGAGGTATTTCTTCTTTTTTATCGTATTGACCGTCAGAACAATGGCGATGTCAGTGTAAGTTTACCGACTAGTAGTTAATCGTTACAGCAGAACAGAATGAGAATTATGTAGTTGTGACGAGCAGTGGCAGCTGCAGCAGATGAGAATTAGCGCGGTTGTGGTATCACATTTGTTGTACAAAGCTAACAAACGGGTTGCGGTTTCCGAAATTTCTACTTCTTTAACAGCGTTGTGCTGTATGGGTTGGTGGTTCAATCCTAGGAAAATGTCAACTCCGTGGTGTTCCTGACGCTCGACACACTGCAAGATTGGGAGAAGTCTTGGTTGGCGGTTCTTCTTTGGGCGTGTTTGCAGAATTGGCTTGCTTCACAGGAGAAACCTGGACCGTCGGAACAGTTTTTTAGCGGAATGACCGCGTCGTTGACCAAATATCTAACGTAGGAGTCGTTGCCGCAGTGAAACTTCTGGGTGCATAATCTTGCTCCCTGGGAATGAATCAGAACTTGTGGAAAACATGGTCTCTGAATGGAGTGTAGGAAGGGTTCAGTTTTTTCCCGTCTTCAAAAAGACCAAGCGTGGACAAGTTGTTGAGAATATTGGTGTCGTGAACAAAACTCAACCAGGCCTTCTGGTCGAGCTCTTTGCTCTGCGGCAGCAACTTGGTGGGCGCGCTCAGATACAGCGCGCCGACGGATTTAATCAAGGGATACCCAGGACTGTCCTCATAGTATGCAGCCAAATCGTTGTAGTGAGAGTAGTGGATGAGCTCTTTGGGAGTCAAAACGTTGCAGAATTTACCGTAGCCGCGAGCGCTCAGCTCAAAAGCACACCAGACGAACAGGGTGTAGGCGTCGGTATTATCAAGTTCAAATTCGAAGTCGCGTAGTTACCAATGATGTCTTCGTATTGCTCAAGATCCCAGGCAGGAAAAGCATAGCCGGGCGAGAGGGTATTGGCGCCGGAGCATGGGGTCTTCGCTGACCACTTATAGAAAGATGTTGAATCTGTCCCTCAGACTATCGATGAATTTTGAGCGGTATTGTGCAACCTCTGAGTGCTGGCAGCTAAGACTGCGAATTCACGATTGGATTCCGAGTATATTGCGTACTGTGCAAGGAATTCCTGTGCGTGTTTTTTGGCGTTCATTTAACCGGTGTACGGCTTGATTGCATTCACAAAGTTTTGTGTAGTAGTTTCCAGGTCTAGGTAATCCATGTTTCGGACAAAGAATTCATAGTCATCTTCAATAAAAAACAGCGAACCATTGAATTAACGAGAAAAATTCTGTAGCATATCCCAAGTTTTCAGTAATTTTTTTGCCCTTGCTTTTGGAAAGGTATCTCTCACCATGTCTAGCAAAAAGCTGGATTTGAGAGATTCCACATCCGTTAGGTGTGTCTACAGGAATACCATAATTGTCAGGGTATGAAAAGTAGGATCCTGCGCCAGCTAGGTACAGGAAAAAGATGTTCCTAGGTACCAATGATGTAGAGGTCAGTCTTGTATTTTATTAAGATATTGAGTGAATGAGCTAAGTGAACTCCAGCCAAAACTAGTAGTAAACAGTTCTGAAGCGACATACTATTAATTCCTGGTAGCTTTCGAACATTGCAGAGAAAAAGAAAGTTGGTCAAAGTTCGGGCACGCAAAGACCCAACAGTCAGAAAGCTTCCTATTTATCCTGAGAGAAAGCAGCTTTAACGAGTCAGTGGGAGGGCAAAACAGCGAATATTTTTTTACTTCAGATCATGGCTCTATTCAATGGCGCCATCAAGTTTTGATACTTTCCTTACCTTGCTTGGCCATTCGCCATTCCAGGCTACTCGAGTGTAAAGTTAATAACCCTGCATAACCGCGTTGCCAGTATCATCAAATGCCTTCAGCGTTCGATCTGGGGCTGGCTCAGCTGGAGTAAGTGTATTTTGAGAAAGTAGTGTCAGCTTCAAGAACAATGATCTGGACAGTATTTAGTTGGATATTTCAACCAGTCTTACAGACATCGTATGAAATTGACGGTGAACCAAGTGATAAAAGTCAATTTCGAATTAGGCCTAGCTCAAGCTTTCCATGTGAGTTTGAAAGCACCCTTCTGGGAGTAAACTAGTCTATACATATGATACCATCAACTCTGAGTAGAACACAAATTCCGTGAGTATAGCAAGTCATCCAGATGTCATAGATGCTTGTTTTACCGTTGAAGAGTCAAACGATCTTTGAAATGCCAAAAGTGATGTATTGAATGTCTCGTTCGCGTCGCAATGAGCCCATCATATCAGGCAGTCTTACAATCTCATCCAAAACCACACCAAGAAGTTGTAGACACGAAAATCTGCCTCTTTGTCCCTACGAGCTCGAAGATGCGAAGACTCATCTTACTTTTATAGGATATAAGTTTCTTCGTCAGCTACATGGTGCTCCATCTCAAACAAATGCTATTCTCACTGCTCTGAGTGCTCTTTTACTGTTTGGGAAAGCTACTGATATCTCAGACAACGGTTGTGGAACTGGCATCGAAGAGGTCATCTTCGACCGAGGTTTGAAATGAACGGCAATTGGTCCTGGACTATGTTGGATATGGACGTTTATGGTGTTAATGCGATGTTCGGAGCAGAAAACTAATCTTTCAGTCACATAATGGAATTTTGGTTATATTCCTCTCTCTTCGCTTTGAAGATGTGTTGATCAAAGCGCTGCAAGTTCCCGGACCGAATCAAGCTTTCGAATTGACTTTGTTTGATTGAAATGGGTGATTCAAGCTGTGTTGTGTCTCAGAAAAGATGCTATAATCTTTGAATAGCTTGTGGGCTTCTGACAATTGGATTACGAGTTGGTTCAGATAGGCAAGGTTCCGCCATTTTGTGATCAAGTCTCTGTCTAGTTTCAGACGCGTACGTGATTCTCAAAAGTCCGCAGAGTCCAGAAGACACTCAGGCAATCCGATAGTGTGACCTGTTATAGGTCTGCTCACACACAAGGAGAGTGAGAGGATATGTGATATTATCATTTGTGAGATCAAAGGGAAATATGTACGGAGTTCACCAAAGATTTTGAGTTAGCTTGAGGGTCATTGAAGAGTCATAGGTTGAAATATTTTTTCGTTGGAATACCATGCTTCTACACCATATGGCTTTGCGCAGCTCGCTAGATACAAGCTCTAGAGTAATTCCATGCAAACTGAGAATGACAAAATACATATCCTGGCTACTCGCAATTTGCTGATGAACTACAGAATCTATAAAAATACCATCAAAGACTGGCCTGGGTATGATAGGTCATATCCTATGCTCTTATGTGTTTGCAACTGCCGCTAAGATTCCAGCAACAGAGCTAAAACTAGAAAACATATGAGTAAGAGGTGCGGATCCAAATTTGACTCACGAAAGTGCGATATCCATCATCACTTAATTTTATATCTCACGGTATTCAAAAATCAAAGTAAGTTAACACATCGAGGCGCGGCCAGAATTATTAAAACAACGAAGCGATTCATTGGATAACATCAAGTCATTGAACCTTCTGCAAGAAAGTGCTGGTGAATTTAAAGTGGGCGTGTTGCAATAGACATATAAATATTTACAATCAAACACCCTGTCTAAGGACTACTTCGAGGTGGCTCTACATTTTGAGTAAGGTACTCGGCGTAAAATGACAACGAGTAGTGAAGTGTTGAATTTTCTCAACCACCTGTGAGAATCGAAGACCAAACAACGAAGACCACTAGGAAATATTGACTCGAACACTTTAATGCTACGTACACAACTAATGCAGTGAAATAAATTCTTTTGAAGAAGTTCTGTCGCTGTGATCCAAGCTGTTGGAGACAAAGAAGCGTCTTGAATTCCAACGACGGTACTCATGGGGAAAGCTTTTCTTCAGAGAGTCAGTTTCCTAGAGGAAATTGACATGTCAGGAATGTTAAAGTTAAGTTAATTGTAGAATTCGCTGGATCTGTCATAGAGTGAGCGTGACGTAGTTGAATTGACGACGGCAATCATGTCAAAGACAAACATTGAATGAAATTAGACAAAGACAAACTATTCATTGATCATGTTCTGATTCAGTCGATATTTTCACATATATGACTGCCAGCGATTTAATCACTCAAATATCATACTGATTCTAAATGGGAGAGGTGTTGTTTTTGAAGTGAGCACCTGCTGTCTTCAGAAGTTCCTCAGACTTGGCAATAAGCCACTCGACAAGCTGATTGAAGAAATTTTTAGAATATATGGCCTGACCTCCCCAGTTAGAAAACTTCAGGATATACTCATCAATGTCCGGCGTCACTAATAATGGCCGAATGTGCTTAGCGTAAGTGGTCACATCTGGAAACTAGTAGCCTATAAAGCCCTCTACGACGCCCTAGCTCTCAAAAGATTGTTCCGAATATTGGTCTTGATTAATCCTGAATTCAAATCAAAAACACTGACTTTGGGGTTTCGGGCTGTACAATCAGAGACCAGTGCCTCGTTCCCAGCGTTTGTGTTTGAATGAGCTTGCATCGTACTGTATTGACGTTCCGAATTGAAATTGCTTGGATTCCACACCATTCCCGCTCCAAGGTATCCGATAATGAATACTCGAGGTCACCCCAAAACGTTTTTTTGAATCTTGTCCAGTAATGACAGAATAGTGCCGAAAATATCCAGTCAATGTAAAAAGGACACTGCTAAGTCTCGTCCAAGACCTTCAACTGTCTTCTCTTGTTCAGACGCTGCTATAATCCCCGCACAATAAATGTAAAGGTTGGAGGACAGCGAGAGAAGCTCCTGCGCCACTCGTTCTGCCTCAGACATTAGCTTTAAATCGGCTTCGATGAAGTAAATATGGCAGTTTTGTCTTTTCTGAACGTTTGACCCACCACCGTCACCTCGGCGCCCTTATCATCTAAAAAGTGGCTAAGTGCCTGGCTTATTTCACTTGTTCCTCGAATAAGAGCGACTCTTAGTGAATCCAGCTAGAGATGTTTGGGAGCCACATGCTTCCACCAGACCTGGGGATTAAGCTTGGTTTTAATCTTCATATTGACGAACAAAATCACTAAGGATCAGATGGGAGTTCTAATCGAGCTCTAATTGCTCGCCAACTGTCCCTACTATGTGCTGTTTATATATCTAGTCTGGCGAAGCCACGACAGAGGCACGATATTTTGGCACAGGAGACACATACACATTAGACTACGAACGGTTCATAACTTCTCCAATGGCGAGGCAGAAGGCGATCCTATCGTAGTTCCTGTAACTGAAATTGCAGCAAACAGCGTTGAACAGTGTGTCTTGTTTTTTTGGCATTGCAAAGCTCTGACGCCAGAAGCTCTCGAGGGTCTGTGAAAGTATGCAAGCCATTGTTGGCAGCCGATGAACTTTACGATCTTTGAAAAAGACGAGAACTTTATCTCGTTCCCGCGACGGATCTGGACTCAAGTTAACCTTCTGCTTCTGTTAGTTTCCTGCGTCGTCCACGGCCAGGCGTACCATGACGTATGACGAAAAAGGCAGGAAATGTTTTTGCGAAGAGCAAGCCGAATAATTAATTTCTAAAAGAGCACACAATGTGGTCGATAATAGACACGCTGCTTGCAAAGAACATCCGTCCGTGCCCGGCCAGTTGAACTTGTCTGTCCGCAGAGGTTTAAAGCCTGTTTATCACGTGATCCAGCGCCAGGTGCCAGGTGTTCTTTATTCCATCCTCTCCATCAGAAGTGAGCAACAAAAGCGAGCCAGTGATGGTTTCCCAATCAAACTCATTTCATATTTACGGGGCCTGTCAGTTCTCTGGCATCGTTGTGACTGATTTGGTTCCGCACATCTAGAGTTTTTTAATCAGAAAAAAAGGGGCGAAAACGCAGAACTCGACGGTAGTTTGCATTGATCCCAAAACAAGCGGCATTCACGTCACAATTCCAATTTCTCGCGAAGAACGGATATCTATTTCTTTCCCAACGGCCTGTGTTTTACTATCATAAAATGCGTCAACTTTCTTTATCTTGATAAGGCCGCGTGGTCCTTCCCAAAGTAAAAACAGATAATGGTATGCTCTTAATACAGAAAAACGAAGTTAATCAGTATTAAACCTTCAAGGTTTAGCATGAAGTTGGGTTCAAGAGCTAAGATCAAGAAGTAAAAGGCTCATTCTTAATCAGCTTAATGAGAATGTCTGACGAGAAATCTGAACTGAAGCTATGGGGTGGTAGATTTACTGGAAAAACAGACCCATTGATGCATTTGTATAATGCATCGCTGCCATACGACAAAAAAATGTACAACGGTGATTTGAACAATTCTAAGCACTACACAGAGGGCCTGCTCAAAGTCGGGCTTTTGAACCAAAAAGAGCTAAGCGAGATTCACAGAGGCTTGGAAATCATTCGCGAGGAATGGGCCTCTGGCTCTTTTGTCAATAAGGAGGGCGACGAAGATATTCACACTGCCAACGAAAGAAGATTAGGCGAAATTATCGGCAGACACATTGCGGGAAAAGTGCACACTGGCAGATCTAGAAATGACCAAGTGGCCACGGACTTGAGAATTTACTGTCGCGAGGCTCTCGACAACATGGGCAAAATTCTGTGCGACCTGATCGGAGCCATTCTGCAAAGAGCTGAGACCGAAATCGACGTCTTGATGCCCGGGTACACCCACTTGCAAAGAGCTCAACCCATCAGATGGTCTCACTGGCTAAATTTGTATGCCAGCTACTTCACAGAGGACTTTAAAAGACTGCAGCAGATCAAGGAAAGACTCAACTTGTCGCCACTGGGATGTGGTGCACTTGCAGGCCATCCTTACGGAATTGACAGAGAATACATAGCTGCCAAGCTGGGCTTTGATGGCTGCATAGGTAACTCGTTGCAGGCTGTGTCCGACAGAGACTTTGTGGTTGAAATAATGTTCTGGTGTTCCCTTTTCATGAACCATATCTCCAGATTCAGCGAAGACTTGATTATCTACTCGACCGCTGAGTTCGGATTCGTAAAGCTCTCGGACGCCTACAGCACCGGCTCGTCTTTGATGCCTCAGAAGAAAAACCCAGACTCGTTGGAACTACTTCGTGGTAAGTCTGGCAGAGTCTTTGGCTCTTTGTCCGGTTTCATGATGACTTTGAAATCCATTCCCTCCACTTACAACAAAGACATGCAAGAGGACAAAGAACCTCTGTTCGACTCTCTTGTCACTGTCGAACACTCCATTCTCATTGCCACAGGTGTCATCTCCACTCTAGCTATCAACAAGGAAAAGATGTTCAACGCACTCACAATGGACATGTTGGCAACCGATTTGGCTGACTACTTGGTCAGAAAGGGCGTTCCTTTCAGAGAGACTCACCACATCTCCGGTGAGGCTGTAAGCAAGGCAGAGAAGCTAAATTTGTCGGGTATTGATAAGTTGACTGTCGAACAGTATAAAGAAATCGACTCCAGATTCAACAGCGACGTTGTTGATGTTTTCGACTTTGAAGCTTCTGTTGAGAGAAGAACCGCTACTGGGGGTACCGCTAAAAGCGCTGTTTTGAAACAGATCGAAACTCTCAAAAAGCAGATTCTTAAGATCTGAGCAGTCGGAATTTGAATGTAGGCGACCGATACGATATATACAGTGTTGTGATGTTACATATAGATTGAACAGAAATAGTTAGATAATTTAAGACACTTGTAGCTCAATAAAAGGATCCGTTTGCGTGTCCTGCGAGGCGCACCCAAATGATTGCATCATAATTTACACGACAAAAGCTAGTTGTTACTTTAATATCTTAAAACCCAAAACTTCCATTACGAAGAAATGATAGTCTCGGCTACGCGCAAATAGAAGGGTTGCAGAGACTGCTACTTGGGACTGTCCTGTTGCCTGGCTTCATCATCACGTTAAAGTGGACCACAGATGACACTGCGGTACAAAGTGATAAGTACAACAAGACACCTCCGACTGATTTTAAGAGTAAGATCCATCCCGGTGCACCGTCCAGGGCATTTCATTCGTGTGATTTATCGTTTTGGGTACCTCACATAACGCAATGCTACATGAGACCACCTCAAACTGGAATTGACCGCTACAATGCGGAAAAAAAATATTTCTAATGATCAACCCTGCGCTAAAGTGAACATCGCGATAATCCAGAAACCTAAACAGAAAATCAGCGCGCTCAACACCTTTACTCCATTCTCAGCGGCGATATTGCCAAATGCATATCAAGCTATGGAGTGTCACGTGCCATAGACATGGGTCAGTCATGTGCAACGAGTAACTCGAGGAAACGCTGATAGGTAATCGGTAACTAGGGGTAAGTAAACAATGGCGCAATTCACTTACCCATAGAGAAAAATGAGTACCTGATGGGTATGTGACTGTGTACGTAACGAGTAACTCATTGATGATTTACATACTTTGTGAGCTCGTGGGAACTTGAGTGTCACCGTGTTTCAATGTTTTTGTCGATGTGGGCTCAAAAGTGGGTGCGCTGTTCCTCAAATTTGTTTTACTTTTAGGTATAATACGTAGGGTCCGTTGGTAATTTTAACAAGTACGGCATATTGATATATGCTCGATATGACCCTCCATTGAAATAATGTCAAGCCGCTTTGCAGCACTTTGCAAACACCTGCGGCAATGATATCATTCTTGTGTTGAAGTTACTAAGTTTTGGCAACAGCGTTCAACACATATTCGGTGATACAGAGGTGTCCAATTTAGCGCAATGTGGCTTCCTCACTAATACTGCTTATCTCACAACTATATTCAGGTCAAAAATTGGCCTCAGCATACTGCTATAACCCTTTGTTTGCATAGAATTAATGAACTAGAACTTCAGATATATATCATTTTAGGTCTCGAGGCGAAAATTTCAGATAGCATATCTGAATTCCGGATTTTGAAAGTCGGTGAGATCTGCAAACTCCGAGTTTACCATTTCAGCGGGAAGTTTCTCATTCAAGGCGTCACGCCTTTTGTTCTCACGCACGTTAACAATGTAGATTGCTATTAAGATTAAGAAAGCAATACAATAGCAGCCAACAATGGCGGTCTTGGCGCCTTGATATTGAGGTGCTTGAGATTCACGGAAAGTCTGAGGTCCAATTAGGTTGCCGGTGCAGTAACCTATCATAGAAATTGCGCCCATAAAAACCTTTTTAGAATGGCCTGCACTATTGGAAGCAACCATGCTTAAGATACAGGTGTAAGGAATTGGGGAGATACCAAAAATGTAGTAGCCTGCCAACTGGGCGTGTAAGGGTTCTGCAAACGCCATTAGACAACCAGAGATGAGGTTAAGTGATAGACCAGCGAGCGCAATGTCCAGTCTACGATTTCTGATGGTTGAGAGATAGCCAAAAAAGATCATCCCAACTATAGAGACTGCACTAGTAGGCATTCCCATCAGTAGTGCTTTTCCCTTACCATAACCTAAGCCTGCGATCATCAAAGCCTTGAAGTTGGAGAACCCACCGTTAGGAATAGCAACAGAAACTTGAAGAAAAAAATAGAGATAAAGACGGGGATCAACCAAAGCCTCGTAAACCTGTTCTTTTTTGAAGTGCCGATTGCCAAAACCTTGCTTGTTTGACCGGATTCGCTGGATAACATGAAGTTTTTCGGTTTTGTTTAACCACCACGCTTGGGACGGAGTGTCGGGTATAATGAACAAGACCATAAGACCAGTAACAATGGTGATCAGTCCAACAACAATGAACAAAATCCTCCATGCATCCATGGACAGCGATCCAGCAAGCTGGCGCTCGTACAAGCGGTAGGATACCGAGGCACCAACTAATCCGCCAACGGCATTGCAGGCAACCAGAATAGAGGTTCGGAAAAACTGTTCTTCTTTTTTGTACCATTGGGACATAAACAGTACCATGGCCGGTGTAATTGATGACTCTAGCACACCCAGTAATGTTCTAGTCAAAATAAAAGTTGGGAAAGACTTTACAAGGGAGGTCAGACACAGCAGCAAGCCCCATGCGATAATGTAAGCACTCGTGATTTTGGACAGCGGGAAACGCTGCAGAGTCCAAGAGCATGGGGCTTCGAAGACCAGAAACCCAAGGTAGAATGAAGTACCGACCCAGCTGTATTGATTGCCAACCATCTTAAGGTCTTTCTTGATGCCCATCACAGAGGAGTAGTTACTAGATGATTTGTCCATGTACTGAAACGCCGATACTAGCGAGATCACAGTTAACAGAATGAGGTCGATTTTCCACAAGAGACGCCGATCGGAAGACGCGTCCACTTCCAACTGGGCAGCTTCGTCTGCCTTCCCCATAGCCAGATCTCTGCTTTTGACGTCATGAAGTTCTGCTATTTGCTCACTGCTTAGTACCGAAGTGATAACCTCACCTTCTTGTTTGTCAGATGCCATGTTGGTGTGGAATCGGTGAGGAGGAAAGTTTGGTGAGCTGTGAGCTGCATTGTTTGAAGGTACCAATGGGACATTTTTCGGTTAATTTATGCTGTTTTTTTAGTCACTACTGGAGTACTTCATTAGACGTGCACACCTAGGTGAGATGTCCTCTGTTCCTTGTCTTCGATCTGTATCAAAAGTGAGACGAGGTGTTGGCAACCTCAAGCGAGTCGGGTTATCTTATCTCAGGGAGCGTCAGGCTTGCCTTGAGTGTGACAAAGCCACCAGGAACCAAGTTTCCTCATGCGTGTTAGTGAACTGTTCTTAGGAGAAGGCGGCAAGTTTCAGCGGTTATCTGTATCACTGACACTATCCATAAGGATTCTTTTGTTTTCATCATGTTTCCGAGATTAGGCGTTCACACAGAGGAGAGATAATAGCTCTTTTTACTATCAGTAAAATCATACTGCTTAGGGTGGAGTTTTTAGGACCCAGGAGAGATTAGAAAGATTCCCCTCCTCGAGAGATTCTCAAAAACTGTCTGCACGATTGGACATAGAAGCACCGTTGGGGACATTTCGCGCGTGTACCCGACTACAATGTCAAATGCAGATAAGTTGAAACTGCTCGATTTGTTCTAACATGATTTCAAAAAGAATGAGGGAGGGGGGTTCCGCAAGATGATTCTGATTGGTAAATTATTGGCATACGATACTTTCGGTAATTCAAACATTTTTAGACACTAGATACTGACCATGCCTATCTGGGTCTTCACATGCATATAGGTAGCAGCTGAGTTTAAGAATGATATGCGACAGTGAAACGCAGTTATGTGCTCTTTAATAAACCTCCGCAATATCATTGACTTGAAGGAAAACAATGATCAAATAGAAATTGATGGTTGGAGAAGACCTTAAGTCGAGAGACCTCTGTACCGTCAGACTGTAATTGTTATGATATCGTGTTAAATGGCATGGTATTAGGGCGTATCGTAGGCACAATTGATGCTCGACCAAATCTCAAAACGTCCACAATCAATTGTTCATGTTTTGGATCTGAATATGGTAGCTAAACGAGTGGCATCTCAAACTAGATGTTCACCCTCATTGCAAGTTATAGTCCTATCTCAACCTACTGTAATCTAGATTTTTACTTCATCAAAAAATTCTAACCCTAGGTTAGAAACGCCACGAAGGGCAGCTCAGAGCGGTCATTCACAAGTCAGCTTACTATAATCACTTCGAAAAATCTATTGGATGAACTTAACGGTCTCTCGATTATCGATAAAGACTTCAATCCGTTCGGTTAAACCAAAACTTGAGGAAAACGGGCAGAATCAACTTACTCATAGGCAAGCATTCAACAAAAGTTCATCCGGCTATCGATCTTCACTGACTTATGAAGGATGGGGAGGAACTCGATTTTATTGAGAAATTTTTGATGCGATTGATGACTACTACCCGATAGAAGGCTTTGACTGACAAAAGGTGACACTATTGCCTTTTAAGTTGAGCTTGAACTCCATATATTGGTGATATAGACGTACTACCATAGAGTGTTTAGGTTATTCAAACTTAGAAATGCATCGATAAACTTCACTATTTGAAGCTGACACTGGAAAGATAGAAAATGGCTAAAATGCCATAGGTTCTATATATTAACAATACTCAGAGACATGGCCTCGAAATTCTGCTGTTTCAACCAGATGCGCTCGTAACGCCGCGCCAAGAATAACAACGAATCCTACAAAATAGATGGGAACAAAGTCCTCACAACGAAAAGTTATAGCTCCCTCGGGTCAAAAAAGGACGATGAGTCAGTCTCGTATAAAAATGAAATAGCATCTAAGCTGCGAGTCAAATTAGCAGCTGATGTAACGTTCGTGTTATGAGCTCTGCAACAAGCTGAAGCAATGTGGCATATTCTGTACCTGCGCAGAATTGATTCGAAGTACTGGCAGCTAGTTCGCGAGCCATGCCTTAACAATCGTCAATACAGTACATTTGCGTATTACTGGGCACCAGATTTTTCGCACGTCATATATCATCCATCTGCTCTTTTTCACACTGTATACATAAGTAGGTAAGCTCTTTGTTGTTTACCTGTCTGTAGTAATTGGATATTACACTTTTTGACTCCTACAACTCACCAATTAAGTACGGCTCAAGCCTTATGCTATTTTTGTTAATTTTTTGATCAGACAACATTCAAACGTTGGGCCAAAGGCCAAGGTCCGTAATCCATCCAAAATAAGTTATATTGCCCGCTGTTTGATTAGTGCAATGAGTCAAGATATGTTAGATAATCTAAATTATTTTTCCAAAGTGACACAACGTACTCGTAATAAATGGTAAATAAAGTGTAATATCAAGGAGGGAAATAATGAAGAGTTATCGAGAGAGGTAAAAAACTGTGTTAAGAGAAGGGGAAAGTTCACTAGTTTACGTGTTGAAAAAGAGGGAAGAAAGGAATAGTTACTAATAATTGAAGCGATAGGAATATATAAAAAAATTTTTAAAATAGGAGGTGATTTTATTCGAATAGGAGATAAAAGGGAGGGTAGATGATAGAAAGTCGCTGAAGCTTGAAGAACACAGTACTCATGAGTTTTTAAGATCTACTTTTGTGAAACAGCTGAACTCGTGGCACGAGGCTGCTTGTCTTCATCTTTGTAATTTTGATGCAAACACTCCAGCTCCAACTGGGTATATCTTGGTTTGGAATTTCGTCAAAAAGTTGTTTATATCCATAATTGATTAACCCAAGTCACCGAACATTAACGTGGTGTTATTCAGGTTCATGTCATAACCACGACAATTCAACGATGTACTCTCGTGTTATTTGCAGTTAATCTACATGTTCTGTCCAAATGTTCTTGGAGCATAAGCAAGTTTTTCGAACAGCACGTTCTTTCGAAGCATAAAAGCAGATAAGATAAGCTTTATCAACAGTCTGAGTGCGTTGAAGGGGACATATGGAAACAAGAATGCTTTTCTACACCACTTGTGGATCCCAAGATCAATACTTCTCACCCGGTTTGCCTTTTTTTGCAGTATCAAAAACCTGCTTTGATCAATTGAGACGCAGGACAGCTTTCTGCAGGAGAACAATGGCAGCAGTAAGCGAGGTGTTGCGTCATCACCGCGATATGTGCTTCTGTTATCTATCAAATCGTTATGATAGCGATCTGAGACATCTCTTGAACTTCTTTCACTGTGAAGTTGCATCAAACGGGGAACACATATAGCGGTCCACTTTGCGATGCCTAACAATTTTGTAGGTCAGTCACAATACAAGGCTAACTCAATGGCAAACGAATCAGCCCAACTATGGGGAGGACGTTTCACAGAAAAAACAGATCCACTTATGGCTGTATTCAACAGAAGTTTTCCTCTGGGAAAAATCATGTACCGCGAGGATTTGAAAGGTACTGCGGCATACGTCACAGCACTTTATGAATCAGGTATTCTTACCGCAATCGAACTAGATGAAATCAACCGCGGTTTGAGATTAGTGCTTGCAGAATGGGAAAGCGGAACTTTTCTTGAGAAATTTGAAGATGAGGACATCCATACCGCCAATGAACGACGTCTTACGGAGATTATTGGTAGCTTGGGCGGTAAAGTGCATACAGGTCGCTCGCGTAACGACCAAGTAGCTACAGACATGCGCCTATACACACTCGACCACCTTGAAAAGATGCGCCAGCTCTTGAAATTTCTCATCCAGACCATAATTCATCGCGCACGCGATGAAATTCACGTGCTGATGCCTGGATATACGCATTTGCAGCGAGCGCAACCCATCAGATGGGCCCACCTGTTGAGCTCATATGCCACGCAGTTGACAGATGATCTTCAACGCTTAGAAATGGCCACAGACATAACTAATAGGTGCCCACTTGGAGCGGGAGCATTGGCTGGCAACCCTTTTCAGATTGACAGAAGAGCACTTGCTGATCAGCTCGGCTTTGCACAAGTTATTGGAAATTCCTTGATGGCCACGGGAGACCGTGGGTTTATTACAGATACACTGTACTTGGGATTTAGCATTTCGTCACACTTGTCGCGTATGGCTGAGGACTTGATTTTGTACTCTAGTGCTGAGTTTGCATTTTTGAAGCTTTCAGAGGCCTATTCAACTGGATCAAGTTTAATGCCACAAAAAGTTAACCCTGACAGCCTAGAGCTTCTGAGAGGAAAATGTGGTCGAATTTTTGGAAATATGGCCGGCTTCATGATGACAGTTAAGGGCTTGCCTTCAAATTACAACAAGGACTTAACAGAAGACAAAAGAGTACTATTTGACACTCTTTCCACCGTTGAAAGTTCCTTACAAATTGCCACAGGAGTTGTTTCGACGCTATCCATCAATAAAGAAAATATGAAAAATGCCCTGTCGTCGGACATGTTAGCCACTGATCTCGCCGATTACTTGGTATTAAAAGGTGTCCCTTTTAGAGAATGTCACCACATAATAGGAAGAGTCGTTAAAGCCGCCGATGCATTAGGTTATGGTGGGATAGACGTTCTGAGCTTAGAAGAGCTGCAAAACATTGATCCTAGGTTCGTGGAGGACGTCCATGATGTGTTTGACTTCGAGAGCAGCGTGGAGAGAAGATCAGCTATAGGGGGTACAGCCAAGAATTCGATACTAGATCAACTAAATTTGATCGAAAACAAAATTTTATACATGTGAATTGAAGCTTTAGAACACTGCATGATGGAGTGCGTAGCAACTCAATCAGTTAACAAACAGTTTTAGAGCTGACTCCAAATGGTTGAGAGAGGAGCTTTGGAGCTTCCTGTCAAAGTTTTCTCAGTAAAACCACAAGCCCTTTCCTTCATGAAAAGCGCTGATGTTCCTATATGTATCTAATTTGACGTAAACCGGTCTATTCTTTGACCATGTTATAGCGACTTGCACGATACTGTAACCGTTAAACCTGCATGCACTCGACTGCAAGAAGAATTCGACTTGTGAAAGTAACTTCCTAAAGCATCAGTAAAACACGTGTTGATGTCACGTGCGTGGTAATATCAAGGACATGAGAATGATCTTCTTAACTCTATTTCTGCTTTGGCTGACAGTGTCTGATCCGAAAAGCGTTCTGTATCAGAAGTTAATAGGACATAGTTCCTACTGCTTACCATACTACGCTTCTGCACCCGACCAGCTTTATGGTTTTCTGCGTACAACTGCACGACTTTTTTGAGAGGATAATGGGACTTTGGTTCATATCCTGAGTTGACAACTTGAGAATTAATTGCATTGCGGAAGATCTGCAGGGTTGAAGATTTTGTTATTTTCCTTTTCCTTTTGGCTTAGCAGCTATCAGGTTTGAGATCCACGACCCTGCTTTCTTTATCGCAATCTCCAAAAACAAATCAGAATGGCATTTTGAAGAAGCCATAATTAAAAAATTCTTTTTCTCAAATTAGTGCGCAATCATTGTTATCGTTATGAAATTTACTTATCTTTGATATTACCATTATTGTAGTCATCAAAGCCGTGTTGATGGAATGGCTTTTGTTGTCTTTAAAAGCTTCCGGTTAGCTTCAAAAAATCCGCTCATGATGGAGAGATCTTGATTTGTAGTGAAGTGATACACCAAAGATGTCCACTGAGAAAGAAAACCTTTGGAACGAAAATGTCAAAGCAGCTGAAATTGTTCAGGTCTCCGAGACTTCCGAGTTAAGTTCGGCATCGCCTCATGCCGTAAATGCCGCCGAAGAAGGCGTTTTACACAATGATAGAACAAGGTTGAAGCAAGGGTTGAAAGAGCGTCACATTAGAATGTTAACGCTTGTAGGTGTCTTTGGAACGGGTTTGTTTCTCTCGTCAGGAGGGACGCTAAAAAAGGCTGGACCTGCCGGTATGTTCTTGGCTTACGTTGTGGTTGGAATTGTGGTGGGTTGCAACCAAATTGCAATTGCCGAGGTTGCTTCGTTTATGCCGGCTACTGGAGCCACCATCAGACACGCAGAACAGTTCATTGACGAGTCAGTGGGCTTTACCTTTGGATGGATATCCACGTATTCATCTTTGATGCCTGGTGAGCTCTCTGCTACAGCGGTTGTGATGCGCTTTTGGACTGATATCAACCCGGCAGTTTGGATCTCGATATTTGGAGTTTTATTTGTCCTTACCAACATATACACCATCAGATTCTACGGCGAGGTTGAATATGTCTTTGGTTGGATGAAGGTTTGTTTGATTGTAATTTTGATTGTCACGGGACTAGTCATAGATCTTGGCGGTACGGAGCAAGAAAGGCTAGGATTTCGTTACTGGAGGGACCCAGGGCCCTTTGCAGAATACATTGTTGAGGGAAACATTGGAAAATTTGTGGGTTTCTGGTCAGCCCTCTCGTCCGTCGTATACTCGTACTCTGGTATTCAAAACATTGCTATTCTAGCTGGTGAAACCAAAAACAGCAGACATGCAATTTTTCATGGAGCGAGGAACGTCTTTGTGCGTATCATCGTCCTTTACCTTGTAGCTGTTCTCATTTTGACTTTGATTGTACCATACAACGATGAGTTAATTGCAACTGGTACTGGTACTGCCAAATCGAGCCCATTTGTTATCGCTATTCAACGAGCCAACATCAAGGTTTTGCCCCACATCATCAATGCTATAATTCTAACTTCGGCCTGGTCCGCAGGAAACTTGGCCATTGTCGAGGGATCTAGAAATCTTTTTGCTCTAGCATCAAAAAACCAAGCTCCAAAAATATTTCTCACCACAAACAAGAGAGGCATTCCTTATGTTGGAATTGCCTTTATTTCTGCATTCCTTCCGTTGTCATATATGTCTGTTTCGAGCTCCTCCGCGAATGTGTTCAGTTGGTTTCAAGAGCTTGTGTCGTCAAACACACTTTTACGCTGGATTTTGATATCTGCGAACCACATTCACATGGACAGAGCCCTAAAGGCACAAGGTTACAGTCGGTCAGATTTGCCATACTCTACTAGACTTGCACCATTTGCAGCGTGGTTTTCTGGCATCATGTCCTTATTATTTCTATTGACAGGAGGATTTTACAACTTCATTCATGGTCATTTTAACATTGAATCATTCTTCACCAGATACTTTATTATCCCACTCGCAATCGGTCTCTTTACATTTTGGAAACTGTTCAAAAAGACCAGGTATCTTCGCCCAACAGAAGTCGACCTGGAATCGATTTTTGAAGATATTCGCCAAAATCCCGAGACCATTTCTACCGCGTCCAGATCTTGGTGGAAAAAAATTGTTTGAAAAGTGGTGCAGATCTATTTCTTGTTTAACATTTACTTGCTTTAAGTAAACTTTTGGCCCAAATTAATAAGAACTTGATAGAGAAGTTGATTGACAAAAGTTTGATAACCGGCAAACAAGTAACAGTATGGAATCGAAGCAGTGACCTTCGCGCGACCCGTTTCTGAAGCAGGTATGACTTTTAAATCACGATATTTGTCGTCTTGATAGTTCACAGCTTTTCCATAACGCAGTGAATCACTGGATTTCACATAACATGATTCCACACATGGTAGATCATTGGTAATTAAAAAAAAAAATCGTAGTCCCTTCTCCAGGGTTCAAATCTAGCTTTGGAGGCCTGAGACTCACTCGATTTCCTGTCGTTTTTAAGCGAAATCGTGATAATTTACAGCGTCGGCCCGAGTACCCGATGGAGCCGAATGTCTGCTCATAAATTACTCACCGTAGCATCCATCATGACCAACACCTAAAAAATCCATCGCAGAATCCGCGAAGAATTTAAATACATAGCTCACGTTCTTGCACGAGACCCAGAATGATACATCGATGGGGCTGCTTTTCTTAACAGCTCTCAGGATAACTGTATAAAATCCTCCTACAAGCACACTCACGGCTTCCCTTAGCTGCAATGACGGTGTTGCTATCCAGAATTTAAAATTCTAAATAGTGCAACTTGTTGTGTCGCAGCAGTTTTCCATTGCCCTAGCTTGCTTTGTTGTCCTTGCACGGTTTGCACCCAACTTTGCCCGCCAAGGGGGGCTAATCAAGGCCCAATACACAATCGAGTGCGGAGCTGTGGCCGTAATATTCCTGCAAATGGTCTTAGCATGTCGACCAGAAAGCTTTGCGTTAGCTTGTCGAATTGGCGAGCTCATTTTGTGGTGCTGTTAATGAGTTTTCTTGTTACCATTTATATCATCTTTGGCTTCTGTTGTGCCATCAAAGGCTCTGGGAACTCCAATATCGATGATTGGCTGCTGGTGGGTATGATACTGACTGCGGCAAGTCCCACAACGGTAGCCTCTAATGTGGTCATGACTCAAGCGGCAAGAGGCAACGATCTCCTTTGTCTGTGTGAGGTCTTTATCGGAAACGTTCTCGGAGGTTTCGTCACACCTGTCATTGTCCAAATGTATCTAAGCACCTCGTTGTTGGCGTTTGGAAATCCAAGCAACGGGTCCAATGTTCGCACCGTGTACGCCAACGTGATGAAACAAATTGGGCTGTCGGTGCTGGTCCCGCTATTTGTCGGTCAAGTCGCTCAAAACTTTTCATCCAAGCAGGCATGAACAAAGTGGGAAGCGTTTGTTTGTTCCTTGTGATGCTCAATTCCCTCTCCACTGCGTTTTACCAGCATGCGTTCACAAGTGTGCCCAGTGTTTGCATTGTTTTCGTTCTTCTTTTCAACTTGGACATGTAACTCTTTTTCAGCGTGCTATGCTTTGTGTGTGCACGACCCTGGATAATTTTTAGGCTGTTTCCCAACGAATCTTCAAGGTCTTCCTGAAAGGCTTATGTCATCGCGCATCGGTTGTTGCGTCCATTCTACTACAACAAAAAGGATACCGTGGCGATCTTGTTTTGTGGGCCTGTTAAAACCGCAGCGCTGGGAGTTTCCTTGATATCCTCGCAATATGGCAGTAACTTTCCTCAATTGGGAAAGCTTTTGGTGCCATTGGTTTTATATCGAAGCGAACAGGTTGTCACTGCGAAGCTCCTGGTGCCTTGGGTGACAATATGGGCAGCAGAGAAAAATGAAAAGGTCTCAGGCGGCGATTTGGATCTGGAGTTGAGATCATCTACAAAGTCTATTGACCATGTTTTAGGAACGGATAGTTTCGACCGGGCTGGTGCCACCAATGATAATGCTACGACCGAAACTAGTTTTGAGGAGGCAAAAAAGAAGGTGTGGGCGGAATTAACATTGCAGAGAAACGCCAGGGCAAAAAATGTGAGCTTTTAAAGACCAATACGCTAAGCTGTTTTATTTTGTCATTTCCTCTCAAAATTATGTAATTGACAATAGACATAAAATGAGCTCAAAACTTGTCATAATAATCATACGTACATTGCTCAAACTATATTTGGCACATATCCTAAAATTTTTACGAATGCAACGCTCTTTTTACCGGTAGAGAATTCACGGTGTAGCTTCTTCACCACTCACTGGACATTTAATTAATCTTTTAGCTAACTGAAAATCGAATTTAACGCCAATGCTGATGATGTCAGGATAAAAATGTTGAATAAACAAGCAAGTAGACAAATAAAATGGCATATAGAGTCACTAGCAATGAATTACGCCTCGACTTACACTTTGGCTGAAGGGAAGGGCTGGATGTTGTATTCTAGCTGTTGATGAACGGACCAACGACTTCGTTTACGTTAATTTATGAAAGGACGCAACAAACCTGCTTGACCTCATGATGGAATTCCTCGCCGTTCGGTCTCGCCGCTCGAAAACAAAATACACTTGAAAAGAAGACCTTGAAAACAACTTTTCTCATCATACATTCATAATCAAGAGCCTGCTTGACGGCAAGAAAGTGGGTAAAGTAGAATATCATTACTTACACGGCACTGAATATCAAAAAAAAGTATGGGATGAATTGAATAATGTTCCCTGGGGATGCACCACTACATACCAAAGGGTTGCCAAAAAAATATTGGAGTTCCGCATTCATATCGCGCTGTTGCAAATGCTTGTGGGGCAAATCCACTACCTCTGATCATTCCCTGTCACCGAGTCTTGGCATCAAATGGAACGCATTGCGGGTTCGCGTGCGGCCTGGATTTAAGGGACAACCCCTAGCAAGCGAAGAGACTTTTTTGGAAAAAACCTGTTCAGGTGCCACGTCCCCATCTGCGTGTGAGACCTAGTAAACGTTACGTTTGATCTCGAGCCTCATGGAGTCAAGTTCTTGAACCCTCCGTCTTTTGGCTATGCTAGTAGTGGTTCAGATAGTTGAGATTTGACATAATGACAACTGACGCTGTTGTGGAGAATAACAATACAACTTTTTCGGCGTGGCGGGCAACGCAATCTGTTTACAAGATCCAAGTTTTTGATGGGGCCCAGTGCCCAGTGCCCACGCGAAAATGTATTTGAAAACGTATACGATAGACGGCAGTAGCTTACGAATATGGTGCTTTCACTTCAATTTGCAATTCAAATCTACAGACTACAAGGTAAAATCCCACCGCAGCATCTGTATCAGAGTATGAGGTCACAAAAAACCTCACAAGAGCTCTCGCAAGAAGAACGAATTACGGTAAAGACCCCCGACAGGACACTGCAAAAAACGCATCAGTGCCTGTGCTAAATTCAGGAGAAAAGAGTGTCTGTGTCCTAGAGCAAATGTAAGACATACGCACTCGTTGTCACGATTGCTGTACTACATGGGATAAACTTACCAGAAGGTAGAAAAATATCCCGTTAGAATGGCAGGCTCGTACTAACCGTTGTACCGGCTTCATCGTGTGATGTCTTTTAATCAATCTGCCGGTATTTTTGGCTGTCAATCTTTTGAAAAACGCCCAAAAAAGCTAATTGGTACACTTTAAATTAGTAAGACTAATCAGCTATGAATCACCACATCGCTTTGTTTCCTTTCATTGTTCTTCAGACAAAATTCCATCTCTGTATATGAATATGTAACTTCATACCTATATGTCGTAATTTGTTGATAGTGAACTTTCCACTTTAGAATCAAATTCGAATGATGACAAACTTTTGTTCTTTTGCTTTACTTCGCCTGACATTCCATACTCGAGCCAAAAATTGGACATTTTTGGCCGAGGGACCCTGAAAATACGATTGACGTGCATCTCTAGTTTGTAGCTTTCTGGCGCTACCGTTTCCTTCCATCTCAAATATGAATAAAAACTGGGAAGTCCCAGAAGTCAAGAAATGAGCTCAGATACAAGAGTTTTTGATTAATATATATTTAGTGTATATCTGTAGTGAGTATGGGGTATTCAATTCAATATCACAACAAGGCCAAAGGTAGGGCCAACAGCAAACCTGCTCTTACGACATTTGCCGATCCTGCGTAGGTAGAGATCGCTGGAGTGCTTGTGAAGGCACTTGTAGATACAGCTTGGGTTTGCAAATCAGTGGTAGAAGTGACTGGAGTGCCGCTGGCAGTAGCTGGAGTGCCGGCGGCAGTCACTGGAGTACCGTTAGCAGTAGCTGGAGTGCCGGTGGCAGTAGCTGGAGTGCCGGTGGCAGTAGCTGGAGTTCCGCTAACAGTAGCTAGGGTGCCGGTGGCAGTAGCTGGAGTTCCGCTAACAGTAGCTAGGGTGCCGGTGGCAGTAGCTGGAGTTCCGCTAGCAGTAGCTAGGGTGCCGGTGGCAGTAACTGGAGTACCGTTAGCAGTAGCTGGAGTGCCGGTGGCAGTAGCTGGAGTACCGTTAGCAGTAGCTGGAGTGCCGGTAACCGAACCAGTCAAAGTTGTCACGGTCCCTCCGACATAAGTAGTAGGCTTGATAGTTTCGGAGACTGGACAGGTCGTTGTGTAAGACGTAACGACACCAGACTCGGTGACTGTAACAAGTGTCACAGTGAAAGCTGTTGATGGAGTAGCAACGGCAGAGCCAGTCTGTGCAGGGTATGTTGCGGCATATGTTGTCGTAGAAGTGAAGGTCTTACCAGAAGCAGTGACTGTTACAACCTTCTCGGTGAAAACTGATGAAGTAGCGGGGTTTGTAACTTCACTAATAGGACAGGTCGTGGTGTAAATAGTTTCGACACCAGATGATGTGACAGTTACCACACTTTCGGTGAAGCCGGCAGAGCTCGATAACACAGGCGAGGAGCTGACTGGAACAGAACTGACTGTAGCAGAGGAAACTGGAGCAGAGCTGGAAGGACCAGAGCTGACTGTAGCAGAGGAAACTGGAGCAGAGCTGGAAGGACCAGAGCTGACTGGAGCAGAGGAAACTGGAGCAGAGCTGGCTGGAGCAGAGCTGGCTGGAGCCGAGGAAACTGGACCAGAGCTGGCTGGAGCCGAGCTGACTGGAACAGAGGAAACTGGAGCAGAGCTGACTGGAGCAGAGCTGGATGGAACAGAGCTGGATGGACCAGAGCTGGCTAGAACAGAGCTGGATGGACCTGAGCTGGCTGGAACAGAGGAAACTGGGGCAGAGCTGGCTGGAACAGAGGAAACTGGAGCTGAGCTGGCTGGAGCCGAGCTGACTGGAACAGAGGAAACTGGAGCAGAGCTGACTGGAGCAGAGCTGGATGGAACAGAGCTGGCTGGAGCTGAGCTGGCTGGAACAGAGCTGGCTGGAGCTGAGCTGGCTGGAACAGAGCTGGCTGGAGCTGAGCTGGCTGGAACAGAGCTGGCTGGAGCAGAGCCGGAAGGACCAGAGCTGACTGGGGCAGAGCTGGCTGGGCCAGAACTGGCAGGAATAGAGCTCACTGGGGTGGAGCTGACAGGAACGGAGCTCAATGGAGCAGAGCTAGATGAGGCAGAGCTAGATGGGGCAGAGGTGACAGAGATAGTACTGTTACCATATAGGACAGAGCTCGAAGAGCCGAAGGCTGACGTACTGGAGCTGATTGTAACAGAGCTGACAGTACTAGCACCTGCGACAGTTGTAGAACTAGAAGTCAACGGAGCAGAGCTAGATGGTCCTGGGAAACAGCTAGTAGTACCTGGAATGGTGGTACCTGGGTAAGTGGTGCCAGAGACAGTGCTTCCTGGAACGGTGGTACCTGGAACAGTGGAGCACGAAGACACTGGAGCAGAGCTAGATGGAGCAGAGCTCGAAGGAGCAGAGCTAGATGGAGCAGAGCTCGAAGGAGCAGAGCTAGATGGAGCAGAGCTCGAAGGAGCAGAGCTAGATGGTCCTGGGAAACAGCTAGTAGTAACTGGAATGGTAGTACCTGGGTAAGTGGTGCCAGAGACAGTGCTTCCTGGAACGGTGGTACCTGGAACAGTGGAGCACGAAGACACTGGAGCAGAGCTCGAAGGAGCAGAGCTCGATGGAGCAGAGCTAGAAGGAGCAGAGCTAGATGGAGCAGAGCTCGATGGAGCAGAGCTAGATGGAGCAAAGCTCGATGGAGCAGAGCTAGATGGAGCAGAGCTCGAAGGAGCAGAGCTAGATGGAGCAAGCTCGATGGAGCAGAGCTAGATGGAGCAAAGCTTGATGGAACAGAGCTCGATGGAGCAGAGCTAGATGGAGCAAAGCTTGATGGAACAGAGCTCGATGGAGCAGAGCTCGATGTACTATTTCCATATAATGAGGTAAAGGAATAGGAACTAGATGTGGCAGAGCTGACTGGAGCAGAGCTAACAGGAACAGAGCTGACCGGAGCAGAGCTTTCTGGAGTCGAAGACACAGGGGCAGAGCTCTCTGGAGTAGAGCTCACTGGAGTAGAGCTTACTGGGGTGGAGCTTTCTGGAGTCGAACTCACTGAGGCAAATCTTTCTGGAGTCGAAGACACTGGAGTAGAGCTCTCTGGAGTCGAGGACGCTGGTGCAGAGCTTTCTGGAGTCGAAGACACTGGGGTAGAGCTTACTGGGGCAGAGCTAGCTGGAGCAGAGCTTTCTGGAGTCGAGGACACTGGGGTAGAGCTAGCTGGAGCAGAGCTGACCGGAGCAGAGCTTTCTGGAGTCGAAGACACAGGGGCAGAGCTCTCTGGAGTAGAGCTCACTGGAGTAGAGCTTACTGGGGTGGAGCTTTCTGGAGTCGAGGACACTGGGGTAGAGCTAGCTGGAGCAGAGCTTTCTGGAGTCGAGGACACTGGGGTAGAGCTAGCTGGAGCAGAGCTTTCTGGAGTCGAAGACACTGGGGCAGAACTTTCTGGAGTCGAGCTAACTGGGGCAGAGCTTTCTGGAGTCGAAGACACAGGGGCAGAACTTTCTGGAGTCGAGCTAGAAGGAGCAGAGCTAGATGGTCCTGGGAAACAGCTAGTAGTACCTGGAATGGTAGTACCTGGGTAAGTGGTGCCAGAGACAGTGCTTCCTGGAACGGTAGTACCTGGAACAGTGGTGCAGGAGGAGTCAGAAGAAGGGGTAGAATGTGAACGTGTGCAAGTGCGCGAGTCGGTATGATGAGTGCAAGTGCGCGAGTCGGTATGATGAGTGCAAGTGCGCGAGTCGGTATGATGAGTGCAAGTGCGCGAGTCGGTTTGATGAGTGCTAGTACACGAGTCAGTATGACGAGTGCAAGTGCGCGACTTGGTTTGATGAGTGCTAGTACGCGAGTCAGTATGACGAGTGCAAGTGCGCGACTTGGTTTGATGAGTGCTAGTACGCGAGTCAGTATGACGAGTGCAAGTGCGCGACTTGGTTTGATGAGTGCTAGTACGCGAGTCAGTATGACGAGTGCAAGTGCGCGATCTGGTGGAGGTTTCTGGAACAGTGCTTTCTGAAGATGGGCTAGATGAAGCTGAGCTCGAATGAGAAGGGCATGGGCCAGGAGAGCAACTAGTGTAACCGGATATCGTGGTTGGACTAACAGTGGTGCAAGACTCACTGGTAGATGTTGCTGGCTTGGCAGAGGATGATAGAGACGATGAAGATGTGACAGAGCTTGGACAGGTGCCACATTGGTAATCCCAGTAGAATCCAGGAGCGTCAGTTTGCGAATGGCCTTGGTTGTCGTAGTTGTTACACCCGGTAATCAAGTCGAAGGACTGAGCGCTGTTAACATCACATTGGCTATTGTAGTCGTACTGAATTTGGAAGTTAGGCATCCAAGTCCTGCAGTTTTCGACGTCATCTTGACCGTAAACCCGGAATGTGGCATCGTAGTCGGTAGGACTGTCGACAAGTTGGATGTTGTGCTGCTTGTCAAGCAATTGAAAAGTTGCGCCGTCAGGTCCATTGATGCCGATGATTTTCAAGTCGTTAATGCAGTCGATGCTAACTTGTTTTTGACCTTGCACGTGAATGGTTAGTTCGTAGATATTGTCTTGAACCCATTTGACGGACTTGGCCGTGATGCTGTAGGTCATTCTGCCCTGGTTTTTGGCATTCCAGGTGAAATCCAAGTCGGGACAGCCATTGGTGATCTGAGTGCATTTCTTCTGGCCCTGAGAATTGCCAGAGAATTGCTTTGGGTTGGAGCATCTCTTTTGCAGAGGAGAGGCATCCGCCGAGTTAGCCAAAGCGGCAACAGCCGAGAGAACCCACAGGTAGCGCATGGACTCGAAGACTAGTGCTTGAAGGGTGTGATTATCTCTGGTTCTGAGAAGACAAAAATTAAGGGAAGAATTAAGGGATCATTCGAACTCCAAGGACAGCGACGACGTGGACCATTATATACCTTTCTAACGCTAGCCCACACCGCGCTTTTCCCCGGTCTTGGACGGTTGAATTGGATGCCGTTTTTCTTTTGAGCATACCATGTAAAAGCACGCTACGAACGTAACGTTTACGGACTAACGATTACTGGAGTGTCCCATGTCTCTTTTTAGCATTCCGCTTGCCTAAAACGAAACGCGACAAGCCTGAGTGCTAATGCCATCGCACTCGATCTAGGCCTGCTGTTGTTTATTGAAATGTTTTCTTTTCGAGTTGCGCCTGTCAGATCTTCTTCGTACACCTTGTGCACACGGCAGACCAATGCCTTAGCCTGTAACTCGACGGAAGCCCACCTCTCCCACCCCACCATAACAAGATCCTTCTACCCAAATCTTCTGCGCCCCAGCTTGTCAGAACGGTGAATAATGACGCCAAACACCGTCGCTAAACACACTTGTCTCTTGCAGTTCCGTCCGGTTTATGCGCAGTAGACGCATCTTATATGTACGGAACACGCACTGCATTAGAGGGCAATTACGTCTCTCTTTCCGTTCGTAGTGACTGGTTTTTTCTTGATGAGTGAAAATTTGAGGGTTTCCGAGAGAGAGACAGAGAGCCGGTCAATTGGTGTGATAGCCGTGTGTCGATGTGTGAGTCCTTTGTATTTCTCACTCTTTTCCTCTGATTCTAAACATGATTTTGTATCGTGGTTTGCCCGGCTCGGAGTCACCAAGGCACCAAGACACTGTCACTGAGTTCTCAAGACCTCTGGACTATACCAATACCACTGGGAACTGTAAAAGCCACTCTTGATTTTTGATCTAGGCGCGCTGAGCAACGCTGCAGGCCAGCCTTCCAGAACAATGCGTAATATTCTTCTGCATTCGTGTGCCTATTGGTTATTCAACCTTTCTTTTTTTTCTCGGTTTCCTGAAAAATGTGAACGACGGTTGTTTGGGATCAAACCGTTGAAATTGGTCAAACGCCAGAAAGGAACCAGTAACGGGCACGGTGCGAGCGTAGTGTGGTTTGTAGTAGAAGTGCTAGAAAAAGTTGCAGTTCGAAAGAATCGGGCCAAACGGTAGCTGCGAAAAAGTGAGGATTATCCGCCTGTTGTTCGCGTCCGCGATCGCATCGCCGCCACTTGCTGAGTATACGGAAGGCTAACAGTCAAGGGAATGTCCCGGGTTTGAGTGGTCACGGAGTCTTGAAGGCGATGCGACGCAATAGAGAGGTTGGTTTCACGTGTGGCAATCCGAACTGTAAATTGTCCGATTTTGACGCGCCAAATGGAGTTCTTTCGGTACTCGGTGTTTTTGCTCTGAGTCAACTTCAGGCTCCTGAGAAATTCGCCTTGCATGGACTACAAAACATTCCTTGCATGGACTACAAAACATTCCTTGCATGGACTACAAAACACTCCTTGCATCAAGAAACGTGCCTAAAACTTACTGTTTTCGAGCAATTCTTCCAAGCAATTCTCACACGTGCAAACAGTTCTCCGACAGGCACATCGTCTTGCCTATCGTTCACTTGCGTGGTGTTCCGCAAAGACATCATGTACGCGTAGAAGTGGTTGTTGTAGTGGTTTTCGTATACACAGGACAAGCTGAAGGTATTTTGTATATAAGTACGACGCTGAGCTGTGAAAGACGTTGGGCCGATTATTTGATGTCACTTTGGACGTCAAGTTGAACCACTATTCCTTATAGATTCTGCTTAGTCGTTGTACGAGAATTCAGGCTCGTGTAAGGCTTACCGGCTTCAAGATGTGTGCTTCTTTTGTCTATTTGGAGGCGGTTTTGTCGAAGCTTCGAGATCAACTCTGATGTGTCCATCACACGTGCCGTGCAAGCGGACATCCTCGGTGTCATCGACCTTCTGGCAACGACACTCTTCTATCGCGTCGTGTCGATAGCACATTGTTCATCACCACTTGTGGTGGCTCCCATTCAGACGCACACAGTGTCGTGCTTCTCCTTTTTGTCATGGCTGATAACCTTACATTTTGGTCAGTCGAATAAGACGCCAACATATCAGGTAGGGACTACTTCGCCAGACAAAAATCGAGTTATCATCGTCAGCATTGCTTTCCAACGTTGTCAAAGTCTCCTAGTGGTACCTTTTGCCCCAATGGGTGATTGACCACAAGATCCGCCTTCCCTTGCACGCACCCTATTGGCGCTCGAAAAGGGATTCCAGGAGAAAGAGTTACATTCCACTCAGCGCCGTTTTCACGAAAACCACTCACTGCCTTCACTTTCCAAATCTGGCTTCTTGTTCAATACATTGTCAAACCCAGAACATCTAAAACGGCCAGATTCCCACCCTTGCAATACCGATACTTTCCAGTCGTATTGATTGCGGACCGCACTGCACTACTTGGAAGGCACATCATAGAGCAAAGCTGTGAAAGTTTCTATCCTGTGTGGGTTGAACACTTCTTCTCTGCATTCAGCGGGCTATTTCCATTGTTCGAATATGAGAAATTTGCAGGCTCAGAAAAACTCGAGGTTGTACACCATTTTTCATTGTTCTTTGGGCTATGCAGCTAAGTAATGCAGCGAAAAGTAGATGCTTCTCAAACAGTACTAGTACCGTGCATGTTGCGTACGCCTCAAAAGGCACCACTTTTCTCAAATAGGCGCATGAGGTCTGTGCATTGTTGAACCTGAGTTCAGCTCGCAAATGTATGCAGCGGAAACTTTTACGAATTTTTAGCTGTAGCAGGTATTTGCACAACTAGGAGCGATCGTACCTCCACCGATTCGAGACTCTGTGATTCGCTTTTGCCTATCCTCACTCGAAAGCTTGAACTTCATGCCCTCATCACTGTGGCTATAGCCCTATAGGGCAGACAATGCTATATAATGGATTTCATGATGAAACCGTGTCACATGTGGATAAGCCAGTAGGCTATACACGATGTATATTTAGTTGGCATTCGAACATTCCGATGCTCTGCATCCTCATCTATTACTTCGTTGTTTGAACAACTCTACATGTTTCCCCAAGGCGGCGTATGCCAGACTCAAGTTTTCGAGCAACTAAAACGTGCTAAACTCACCATACCTGTAACTCATCGAAATAGTCAATGCGGGCGTCATGGCTCAAAATCTCACACGAAACGTGCCGCCGTATTCTATCGTCCAGTCCAGGGTTCGCACATGACACTATCCCAATACTCCCAGATGCGTTTTTGCAAAACGTGCTTATAAGTTCTGCGACGTCTGGCTTGTATCTGTAAATATCTATCTCTTTGGGCCTCCATTCTGACAATCTAGCGTCTAACTGAGGTCGCGTAACGAAAATTTGGATTTTGATTTGTCTTTTAGAACATCCTGCACGCATTGTCTCGCCGATGCTCATGAGTGAGCTTTTCATGGTGTCCATAAACGATTCCGTTGGGACAATCCACACAAATGTGTAGTTTCCTCGTTCGCTCATCCTCTCGACAGCTTTGCTCAAGTAACTGATCGGGCCCGGTACCCCTGCACCGCTGGTTATCAGCAACACGTTGTCATAAGACTCTAGCGGCGCTTCGTGACCGTAAGGCCCTTCAATTGCGACTCTAAGTGGCACTTTCGTGCCGTCACTGGGAAGTCGCTCGTACAAGTCCCTGGTAATGCCCTCCTTGGCGCGTACGATAATTTCAATATTATCTTTCCTTCTCATGAGCGTGAAAGGATGTGATTGCCAGAAATACCTGCGCTCAAGGATGTAGATAAACCCGTAACAGCCTGGGAAGAACTTAAATCTTTCAGATTCAACGTATGGTACGGTGATCTTGAAAAGCTCGTCCTGGGCAGGTAGAGCATACGCAAATGCGTTTTTGTACCCACCAAAATTGACAAGCACTCTCCACAATCTGGCTACCCTGTCCCACATCCAGAATCCTGCGCCTAGATAAATCCAACCTAACCACCCAAAAGTTGCGCAGTGTTTCAAGCACCCTACAAGGAAAATAATACCCAACGTAATGTGGATTGTAAGAAAAACCTCGTATTGTCTTGCTTTGAAGGTGTGTATAGAATGGAATATTAAGGCAGTAGCTGCGAGTGCAGCCCAAACGCCCCATGTCCAATAGTCAAAGTTGAAGAAAGATACCCAAAAAGACATCTTCAGCCGAACGCAAGCATAGAAAATCCACAGCAGCGAGTGCATTGTTGCATAAAACGTCATGGTGCGAGCTGCCCATTTGTGAAAAAACAGAAAACTAGAGTACGGTATGCCAGTGAGCTGTGAAAGTAGCGTATTTCTGCCCGCCAGTAAAATGGTCAAGGGTATCAATCCAAATGACAGGCCACCACACCTATTGGCGAGACACCTGACCATAAAGAAGAGTTTCGTGTCCATATTGGAGCTCACGACAGGATAGTTGTACAACGCCAGCACTGTATTGATCAACAAAAACACAGACAGGGCAAGAGCTTCGCCTCTTGTTGGAAACAAGATTTTGTAAAAGGAGAGGGCTGTACTCTCGGTGTGGTGCGTCGTATCGAACAACGCAGGAACTAGATATTTCGATCGTACGTGTCGCACGAACTTGGTGCTAGAAGAAGAAACACGGGCCCAAATGGCACACAGAATCAAAATCGCCACAGTACCATTGATCACCAAGTTGAAATTGAAGGCTGCGACGAAATTGTAGAATGTGTAGCGGCAGTATAGGTATGTTGCGGAAATCACGTCTTCCGACAACACAATTGGCGCCGTAAGACGCTCCAACCCGCCCACAATATGACTGTTTTGCAGAAAATGTGTACCGTTGCGCCAAATGTGCTGAATGTCGACCTCAGAAAAGTTTGTGCCGGTCAACGCATTGCACGCATTTTTGTAATTATCCAACTGCTCGAAAAGAGAGAGATCTGCGCCTTCTGTCAGTGATACGTAACAATTCATGGCAGTTTGCATATAGGGCATATAACCACCGCAAGCTTTTGAATAGAACGACGACTCAGGTTCATCTTCATACATCCAGGGAAAGCGGTTGGTCTCTGAAACACAGGCAATAAGCAGTTGTAACGACTGGGATACTGGTTTTGAGTGGAAAGCCAAAGCTAGGGTCTTCCAAGAGCTAGTCATGGCTCTGGAGATTTATGTCATGCAACCATCTACTACAAGCAAGAACTATCCATCATGAAAGTGGCAAGCTCATCGACTTGTGCTACTCTGAGGGTTTAAATCCCAAAATCGATATACAATTTGCACCCATATTAGTTAAGAACTAAATGCAGGTTACGCTGTCAAAACAAAAAAATATCATTTCGACAACAAGGAAGTGACCCTTAGGTCAGTACAATTTGAGTAATGACTGAGAATAGCGCTCAATAATTGCTTAATTTTATTATGGGCGTCGTTTGTTTAAAAGTTGCTTTAGTGTAGGAATAAATAAAATTCAACTAAGAGTTGCAGATTCTTGCATAACTCGTTATATTATGGAAGTGGAGTCGACGAGGAAAAGAGCTGGGCAGCAGGACCTAAAAACTGTTACCGTAAGCGCCATTTGCATCGTGGGCTCTGCTCGCAAAAATTCGTTTCTCTTCGTTTCTAAACTTTCCAGGTCGTGTATGTTATGTTTTTAGACGTTAAAATCATCGCATTTGGTGATAATCGGTATGCGCTCTGGGATTGTGGACAGTGCAGATCGTAAAACAAAGTATGCTTGGCGATACGTGCTTTTTGAAATCAATTGCGCCTCCTTACAATTGGTCGGCGAAAGGCAAGTTGCTCACGTCACCCACGGCAACGTAGCTGAACTTGCCAAGCTTGAAATCCTTGACCTTATCTAGAGATAGCTGTTCGACAAAAGGCTCGGTTTCAGACTTCAATGCCAAACGCAAGGCAGTGGCGTCCTTGGCGACGGAGATGTCTTGGGTTTTCTTCAAAGAGGAAACAACCTTCTGGACGTTCTCGGACACGGCCTTGGCGTCGGGGCCCTTCACGTATAGCGAGAACAAACCGGCGTTGGAGTAAGAGTCGAACTTGACCTTGGAGATCACAGACGAAAGGTCCGACAAAGCAGAGGTCAAGTAAGTGGCCAACACTTCGTAGGTGGCAAAGTCAGCCTTTGCGACTGGAACAGCGATGGCAGCGACAGAGTCACCCTTGCTGGATCTTAGACGGGTCTCACCGACGTAAGTCTTGGGAGCGCTTTCCTTGGCCAACGAAGTGCCTTGAGGCAACGAAGCGAACAAAGAATCGTTGACGAAACGCTTGAGGTCGGCCTCGTTGACGCCCAGGCCGGCGATTTCGATGTTGTCACGGGTGTAGACCTTGTCAGCGTAGGTTTTGATGTCCTCAAGGGAGACCTTTTGCACGCCGTCGTAAAGCACAGCGTTGCCGAGATTATTACGGAAAACGACGTTGTATAGCAAGCTTTCAGAGATCTTGACAGGGCAAGCCTGAGCCTTAGCAAGGTCGTGCTTCGCGGCTGGAAGCACGGATTCTGGCAATTCGTGTGGTCTGAACGACGTCTTGTAAACAACGTCTCCCAAAGCAGACACGTAGTATGGCAAGTCCTCCTTCAAGAAAGTGGCCTTCAAAGTGATGTATTCACGGTCGACAGAGGACTCGAAACGACCACCTAGAAGCTCAGATTCACGCACCAAACGCAAAGCAGACTTGTTTCCAGTGTTGTGAAAGTTGAATCTCGACAACAAATGCGCCACACCATCCTTGGTTGCGTAACGCGAACCAGCGTGTACTCTGACTGCCAGAGTCGAAACTTTGCTGGCACTGTCCTTAGCAGAAATGTGGTATTGTCTGGCGGCCAGCATTCTCATTCTGGAACCAATCATAGCGGCTGAACCTTGTGTATTTTAGTTACGCAAATATTCCCAATCAAATCCGGCCACTGCTCAAACCGGAAAACACGTTAGAAGAATTATAGAATACCTCAAGACACGATCTTATTTTCTTCAAAATAGTTGAACTTCTTGTCTTGATGGATATATCGTTATAGAAAATCTTTCATTAGGAAGGTTAATTGATTACTTACGAAAGTAGACGAAATAAAGCGATATGATTGGTGGAGGAAAATGAACGAGTGTGAGACGCGCCTGAGAGGAAGAATCTACATCAATGGGATAGTAACGTACTGAGTAAATTCTGAGGATTTCAATGACAGTTTTTCGGAAGTTTTTGGGCAAGATTTGATGTAATATTAATGCTATACAAAATGAAGTGACGGAGAATGATCGGTGCCAGATTCACGGGGAAGTAGTTTTGAAGTTGCAGAAATAGAGTCGTTAACAGGTCAACACTATGTAGGAATGTTAGCGTTCTTTATACGAATTAATTCAAGCTGGGGAAATCTGAATTTGTGTGATTACTAGAAATGCAAAAAGTTGGTGAGTGTATCTCATAAGACCATGGTGGCGGTTTAGAAATCAGGCGTTTATACATTTCAACGACGTTTAGAACTTGAAAATGGAGGATATCACGATTGATAAGGAAACCTATTTGTTTTCTGGCGCTGACACTGACTTACGAGCCAAAAAAAGGTGTCAAAAAGATTTATATAAGACAAATAAGAGATTCATTTGAGCATGCAAACCATAAATCCACACACTATAATCGGAAACTAATCATAACCACTATCCATCTCCTCACAGCGAGTCATATGCTAAAGCTTCAGATTGAGCTTAATTTTGACAGTATGTCATTTCGTACCATAATGTCATATTTGCCTTGACGCGCCATTTCTTCAAGACGACTGAAGGTTACCATCACTCTGGGGCTCAAACCAGTCTAAAATTACATTAAAATGCATGTTTAAAGCAACCAAGAGTGACCTTTTCCACCCCACGAATTTAGCTCCAGAAGTAAACCTTAAAACACATATAAAATGTACAATCCGACTTTCCACCTAATGTCTTAATCGATCTAGTCATTTACCCCTTTAGTTGTGCAATTCTGTTTTACTTCGCCGAAATTGAAAGCTTGATATGTCTTCAAGTTGTGAAATCATAAAGTGAAGGTACTCTATCAAGTTAATTTGCCAATCTTCCCCCTAGCTTTGTACTAACCAGATAACATTCCCGTTGTTATTACACTCCATTGAGACGGCTTCCGAAGCACAGGCTCACCCACGCCTTCAGAGGCTCAAAAGTCTTTATGCCACTCGAAAGTGTCACAACGTTTCCGAATATCAACGTGTCATTAAAGAAAATAGTGATCTGAAAAATTTTGGTGGAACTCATAATACTCAAGCTCATCGCATCACTGATCCAAAAGTTTGCACAGCCTCACAAGCTCTTACAAAGCCTTATGGCCACCAGTTCAACTACCCCAGAACCGCTAGGTAATGAAGAACCTATATCCGGATCTGTAGCTTCATTGGAAGCCCGTGGCGCCAATCCCGAAAGATTTCTGTACAGGGAACTATGTCGTACCCACCTAGGAGAAAGAGCTGCCGCTATCATAGAAATCCTTGTTTCCAAAGGTCGCATGTCAACCAGGGAGTTAAGTGATCGGTCAGAGATGGATTTGAAAAGTGTTAAACGGATCTTGGTGTCACTAGTTCAACTTCGTTGCGTACAGTACTGCAATGACATTCATGCGGCATCTGGACGCTCCACTATTTACTATTATTACTGCGAAGACGGTATGCTGCTTATGCTTTATTCAGGAGAGATTGTTGAAACTATAAAGGAAGTTTTCAAAGCTGACCTAGCGGCCCAAATTGTGCAAAATGTATTGGCGTTAGGATCACTAACTGTAAAAGCATACCTCAGCGCAGGTCTCTCCAGTGACTCGCCAACGCTAGTTTCCTCGTTCTTCGTTAAGCTCTGTGAAGCTGGATTCTTGACACCTCTCACTGTGACCGACTATGCGACAATTAGGGACTTGTGGGCTCGCCTTTATACGAAAGAGTACAACGCCATTCCTAAGACCTCGACTTTATCAGATCTCAAGAAAAGAACGGACGCTAAACAAAAAGCAAAAGAGCAGTTTGACAAGCTTCTCAGCCCCCCAGCCTCTTCTACTCTCATCCAAACGGATCCCAAAACATCCATGAGGGTTGTCGCTGATAGTGTGCCACTGACGTTCAACTTGAAGACCTATTTGAAAGTTAGAAGATCCAAGCAGCTAGTGAGGCTTTCTGCGGCAAGAGTGGGATCAATTCCGTCTGCAATTTACAAAGTAGTTCTCCAGCTAACGGAACGTCACTCGCCGGAAGTGATCGATCCATTATCCAAGACTGGTCTGCTTCAAGATGCTGATGAACAGAGAGCTATGCATGATGAGCTCACCATTTCCGAGGAGAAAACAAAAGGTGCCAATGTTAGTGCAACTGACGTCGCTAGACTCCTTCCCGATTCTGTAGATTTGCGCGGCACCATCTCCTCTCAGTTGAAAAGGCCCCGGTCAAACAATAACCAATCACAATCTGCAAAGAGAGTTAAAACAGAAGATGGCTTTGTTATCCCCGCTTTACCAACTGATGCTGCGGAAGAAAGCGAGCTTAAAGACGATGAGATGCTGGATTTTGATGATAACGATGATGATCCTCACTCGGTGATGTTAGTCAATGCTCATTTGAAACTTCTCTCAACTTCCATCATCCCTTTTCTTCATGAGTCACAACCCGGCCAGTTTTTCGTACCCTACTCGCGACTTTTACCGTTGCTAAAGTCCTCTGTTTACGAAACTTTGATCAGTTTCACTTTGGGACCATCTGCAGCCAGAATTCTCCGCTGTGTGTGTGACAATAGACTCGCATCAGAGAAAGTGATCAATGCGACAGCTCTAATGAAAGAAAAGGACATCAGGTCGGTGATTTCAGTTTTGATAAAATACAACGCCGTGGAAATTCAAGAGGTGCCGCGAACAGCTGATAGAGCTGCCTCCAGGTCGGTTTTCTTATTTCGTAACAACGAAAAGCATGCTTATGAGTTTATGCTGAAAAATCTAACATGGAACATAGCAAATCTTTACCATAAGATCGAAGATCTCAAAAATGAAAACTCAACGCTTCTGAAGAAAGCAAACCGTGACGATGTTAAGGGAAAGGAAGTCGAGCTGTTACTACCCAGCGAACTCAACCAGTTAAAGATGGTCAATGAGCGCGAATTAAATGGCCTAACCAGGAGCGCGAGACTACTCTCCTTATGGGAAGTCTTCAAATTCTTTTGATATAGAAAACTCTAATTAATGCATTAAAAACAATCATTTCTCAAAAACAGCCCTCAAGTTTAGCAAGCCCCTCTGTGTTCCAGGGACAGATAAATAGCCCTCTTTGGATTTTGGAAACATTGCCCAACGCACAGTAATAGCTGCTCATCCTTCTGGCGCTAATTTTATTCTGCCCGTCTGTAGATACACGTAACCTAACCTTCTTATCCAAAGCTTGCCAGGAATTGGGGTCATTAGGAAAGAAGAATGCCGTCATCCGCCAATTGTCCGCGGAGTCTGTTTTGCTGGACATTCTCTCATTTACTCTGTCGATGAGTAATGCAATGTCACGATGCTTGTCCAGAATGAGGGTTTGCAGAGACAGACCTTTCAACTCAGATAAAATTGTTTTCAACTCGTCCGGCCGGCTCTCTAAAACTGAAATAGCAGATATAGTTAGTGTCACCATCAGGTCCGGTCCATGAACATCGACAAAATCCAAAAGCTCTTTCAAGGCAACATCACGGGTCTCTTCGGAGTCAACGTTGTAGAGAACCTTGGCAATCATGATGACCAGCTGTTTGCAGTCGCTGGATTGCTGGAGAATGCTTGTGAAGTGTTCCAAAGCCTGATCAAAATTGTCCAAGAAAAAATGAGCCAGCCCCATCACAGCATAATTTGATATGACAGATTTCCTCGCCCTTTCGTCGTCTCGGTCGCTCAAGATCCCCTGGGCCAAATCTGCGCTCTCAATCGCAGAGTCGTACGCTTTAGAACCAAGATATACCCGAGCCATCTGTGACTTTACTACAGCGAAGTTGAAGAGCTCTGAGTCGTTTTGCGCCTTCTCAAATCTTCTCTCTAAAATATCGAGAAGACGCTCCGAAAGTTTTTGTGCTTCTCCAAAATGATGTAATCTTTCGAGCGTGAGAATTGCACATTGCAGAGCGAACTTATCATCCGGGTTTTTCTTCAGATATTCGTCCAAGCCATAAGCCACAGCACTCAGTTCCTGACATGGTCCTAGGTCCCTCTCATCGTCATCGCTACCAACCCTCATGCGAAGAACGCTTTTTGCGTATAGAAGTTGAGCGGCAGTTGACTTGCCATTTGAAAGTACAAAAGAGTGGGCGAACAACCTGGTGCTCTCTCCTGTAAGACCGCTTTTTTCAGCTGCCAGAGCTAAACCAAGCCATGGCGTCGAATCTTGAGGCGCGATGCTCTGTGACTTCATTAGAACATCTTTTGCGAATTCAACGTCATTGTACTTCAACGCTAAAACGGCCATGTCATACCAGACACTAGTATCTCTTGGTGCCAACGCAGATGCTTTGATGAAGCAATGTTGGGCAACTCGGACGTTCAAATCTATAGATGCAATACCAAAGCCCACCCACGCTTCAGCTGTGTTTGACTGAAAATCTATTGATTTTTTGAAACTTGCAATGGCTGCATCCCTGTATGCATTTGATTTCAAGATGAGGAACGACATTAGTTCCACTATCCCCAAGTTGTACCACAAAGAGGCACGCACGGTCCTCGATAACTTCGCATAGCCACTGGATGCCAGTGAGTACTTGACTGACAATATCAAGAATTTAGCGGCAATAAGAACGTTATCTTGATCGAGATCAGACAAAAGCGAGGCATATAGAACGCCGTCAATTTGATCGACATCCTCTGTGTTTTTAGGCTCCAGATTGTCAAATATGTTCACCAAACTCTCTAAAGGCAATAAGTGTATTTGGGACTGTACCAAACAGAACATTCTCAATGCCTTAGAGAGTGCTAGCCATACCGCTTGGTTTTCATGACAAATTTTTGTAATGATCATTTCAATGTGGCGTATAACATCGGCAGCAGTGGCTGCGGATTGCGTCAAAAACCCTTGGGAATGAAGTATAGTCGAGTGCTCAATCCAGGTTTCGACAAAAGATACTTGATAGCTCTCTTCTGTCGGTCTGGTGCTCGTAAGTGATCGAAGAATTTCGAGACTTTCCTCATACTCTCCCATTTTGGAGGAAGACAGGGCTTTGAAATATAATGCATGGGGATTTCCAGAATCAATCTCAAGTGCCTTCTCAAAAACTTTTAAGGATGCCTCCACTCTGCCGCACGAGTAATAGGCCTGGCCGAGGCCAATCCATGATTCCAGATCTGACGCATTCACACGTAATGCAGACTGAAACCACTCAATTGATTCCTCTTCCGATTGCCTCTCGAGACAAGAAATACCTAGGACTCTATAAGGCCAATTGACATTTTGCAGAGCTCGTTTTGACTTTCCCGCTTTGATAACCCGTTCAGCGATGAGTGCCGCAAGGGTCCAATCAGACAAGTCGCAATACTTTTCGCACATATATTTCGCAGCTGTCAGATCACTAGGGTCCAGCTCAAAAGCCCTGAAATAGCACTTGAATGCTCTTGTTGGATCTTTATAGTTTCCAGAGTATATTTCACCCAACGTAGAGTAGCCAGGAGCAAAGTTCTCGCTGACCTTTACCGATTGCACAAGTTGCCTGAAAGCAAGCTTTATATTATCAGAAGACATTTCTTTGCCGGCATCTTCCATGTTTTTGTTGATATAGGCCTTTGCAATTCTCCAATGATTGAGAGATCTGAACTCAAGCACCTTCAAGTCAGAACCTTCGACGTTATTCAGAATATACTTGAATTTCTCAATTGCAAGATCTAGCTTGCCCAAGTTTAGTTCACTCCATCCCAGCTCAGAGAGCACCTCATAATTATCGGGGAAACGCTCAGAAACGGCTTTCAAAAGAGCGAAGGCTTCTTCCCACTTCTGCCTCTCTATGAAAATCAGACCTTTGCCCATTTTGGCGTTTACATTATCGCTATCTTCCGACAATAGCTTATCAAACAAAGCAAGCGCAGTCGAGTGATTTTTTGGTGCTTCGAAATAGGTGTATGTGGTTGCCAAATCCAAGGTAAGTTCTTTCTTAGAGTTACTGAGGTGCGCACCCAATCCCTTAACATTATGAGCACACAATACTGTACCTGCTTTGACATATTGTAAAGCAGATTCGTATTCATGGAAGGATAAATAGTAATGAGAAACGATCCGGTGCGCCAGAATACTTTGTTGAGTTTTCTTGACGTTTTCTGTAAGCGAAAGAAGAACTTCTTCTTCAGAAAGACCATAGGAGTTTTCTTCAAGACCTGGATCGACGAGGTCTTGCAACCTTTGTCTTTCAAATTCGTCCACTTCATCATCAACCACATCCAATAATATGGCGTTTGAGGCAGAAGCAGCCCCTGACGTTGTTTCCTCTTGAAAGGTTCTCTCATAAAACTCTTTCGAGTTGTAAGTCGACAGTTCTGAACATACCCATGCGTACAGAACGGCTGCTAATGGCTCCTTGGGGAACTTTTTCATAAACTTGGAAATGACATTGACATCGATGGCATTAAGGTTCGAATAGTCTTGCCACTCAAAATATAGCTGCCATGCTAGCAAGAAGTCGTGGTTTACAACAACCATATCCTCAACCATACCCTTTACTTTCATGAAAAACAGATGCTTCATGTTTGTTGGCATAGACTTTAACACCTTTAGTCGATACTCGAGCCACTTGGCTTCATTGTCGCGTCGTTGCTGGTCATCGTCAGTAATGTTGATCAGTTGTTGATAAAGCTCGTCCACCTCTGAATCTTGGTACACCTCCCATGCGATAGAGTTTACCTTCAGATCGTAGTCTGGCTGATTAGCGCTGATTTTCAGTCTTTCTCGGCTCACAAGCTTGGACACCTTTTGCTGCTCGTCTGCTCTGACGATGTTGAGCAGCCCTTGAAGCGCTTCCTGAGGTGGTATTAGGTGTCGTGACAGGATCTCAGCCGTTGGGGTCCCAGGACGCATGTGGCGTAAATATGACTCCTGGCAGTCTCTATAGAAGTTTTTGAAGTTCCGAATGTCATTAATAAGGTCCACCAGTGACAACTGTTTCTGCAGCAGCAGCTCAGCGTACTTCCCACATAAATCGAAATACTCGTCGAACGACACATTTGCCGGAGCAATGTTGCTGATCTTGAATAGCACGAAAAGGCCCTTCCAGGCCAGTAGATTTTCTGGATCTACATCTATCGCTTCCAAATAGTGCTTTTTCGAGTTTGAAAGATCATTGGTGCAGGAAAGAGCTTTACCCAAGAATACGTGAGCAAAATAGCAGTTCTTGTCGATTTTCAAGGCTTCTTGGCAACTCTCAACGCAGTATTCATAGTCCTCACTGGCCAAATAGTTTTTGGCATCTTTCAAATGCTGTTTGAGTTCTGCCATTGATCGATGAAAGGCTGCTGTTTGATGGCAATGGGCACTTCGAGAACTCTGGTGGGTTCGGTCGCTACGTTATTATGTTCAAGAATTGTTATTTAGACCTTTAATGAAAAGCACTTAAATATCACATGACAGATCTCTTTAACATGAAGCTCGAAAACGGCGTTTCTCAAGGCGTTGAGATGGTTCACCGTTAGCCTGGTAGAGTTTCTAGCATCACATTGTACTCTTTCAATGTCAATTGCCTCTTCGTTCGGATCTTCCAAACGTCATGTCATTAGGCTACTATAAGAACATAAAAGTGAGGTGAAATCTCGCGCCTTAACTTCGACAACAAACCGAATCTCTCGATTCGGTCCCTGAAACTATAAATAAATGGTATCGTGCGGCAAAAAAAGAAGTAATATGAAGCAAAAATACAGTCTTGAGATGTACTAAAGTTCACCGCACGGTGCATTTATTCAGGTTTCCGCATTCACGAATAAAAACCAGGGTAGAAGAGAGCTCACAAACAGACAAGCTATTTAATTTTAGCCGTGCTCAAAGTAATTGATGTGCCAATAATCAAAACCAAAGAATTTGTAAGGCCTCATCTCTTTTGAAATCTAAAAGTCCGTGATCTCTCCGTATATTTTGGAAACGTTCTTCAAATATTGCCATTTCATATAAACTGTCCAGCAGTCTCATTGTTAGAATATCCCATTATTATACTTCCTTCCTTAGCTTTCTTGCCTTGATCAGACGTCCGCAGGCCATGTGTGTCATAATAATACAAAGTGATAACATAAGGCAATGCAGACTCACCCACAATTGGGATTCATCTCGTCGAGAAGCGTCCTATGTCAAGTCATCAAACCCTCGTTGAGCCTCGACAGCTTCAATGCTCCAAAGGGTCGGTCCACTGGGAGGAATTGACTTCACATGAATCATGGGATTTATGAAGAATTCCGATTCATAAAAGTAACGCCTAAGAAGTAGACTTCCGCACCTTCGAAAGCGGCAAGATAATAGTCTTTAGCTAATCACACAATAAAATGTCATACTAACAGCTCATATAAGTGAGGCAATGTCTCTGAACCGCTACAATTGAAGAAAGATAAAGAGCCACGTGACTTCAAGGTCGATTGGCTGAGGTTAATGAATATGCCCTTATTGTATTTATATCTCTGTAAACCGATATTGTAGATCATCTCCACTTCAATAGTTTGAACGTGAAAGATTCAATGATGGAACGCAGTGAGTCTGCATTCTTTTCCCAGTTTTCAAACAATCAAATTCAAAAGGTTAGAGATGCGTTTCAATTCATAGACGAAGGTGGTGACGGGAAGATCTCCAAGTCCGATTTGATTAAAACGTATGCGAATCTGGGGAAAAACAACATGGAATCACAAGTTGATGAGATGTTGGCAGCTGAAAACGCAGAGGAATTGACTTTTCCTGAATTCTTGACCATAATTGGTGGTAGGCTAAGTGAATTACTCGATGAGCAAGAATTGTCAGACGCGCTGCGTGCATTTGAACATGAGCCCAGCCACGAGTTAAACGTTGATGTGAGTGAGATGAAAGAATATCTGAAAGACGCAGGATTTGATAATGCAGAACTCCTCGAAGCAATTCTGAAGCAGTACTCCGTGACACAGTTATCGGGGGAACGCATCTTCAAAGGCAGAAAGTTTTTGAATACTGTGGAGTGAACCTTTCAGAACCACATAGCTACGGGGGCCAAGAAGAGTTGAGACTTGATAACTGGTATGCTTTTCACAAGACCAGAAAGAAAGGGATCATTCACAAGTTGTCGCCTCTACCGGGCTGTCAACTTTTCGTCACTGTACGCGAGCGTTCGCCTAAAGCAGTATATTTGTCGAAGTCTTGGCTTCAATTTCAAGGCGTATGGTATAGACGTTGACTACGTTGTTCTTCGTGCATTCGAGATCCTAGTTTTTCGTTGAAGCACCACTGGCCTGGCTCGTCGCTCAGAAACCGCTTTCATTTAAACACCGTTTCTAGCTAAAAAAGTGCCTCATCAAAACCTTGAAGAGGGTATTTACTATTTACAAGGTGTTGCCCCGTCAAAAACTGCCCTCAAAGGGAATATTTAAGCCAATCAACACAAAGCTTCCAGCTCAAGTAAAAACACCAGCGGCAAAGTTTGACTTTTATACGCCAGTTTACATTGCGAAACACACGATAAACAGAACGATCAACGCCGGACCCCCACCTACGCTAGACCTTTGTCTATATGGCTCAAAATCTACAAGTCCATGCGTTAGTTTACACGCATCTGAGAAAGAAGAAAAAAAATTGCTCCTGAAGAGCCGATCTCTATGCATGGTTTTTAAGCTTTTATTAAGGCTCCTTGGGATATTGTACATGGTGAGCTCAACTTTTCTACTACTATCATCACGAAATATGTCAGTAGTGGTGTATCTTATTTTCCTTTCGCTCACAGGTCCACGATGAGCTCCTCCACACTCCAGTCCTCAAAAGAGCCATCAGGAAGGTATCTTCTTATCACGAGTGGAATCTTCTTTTCAGCCAGCTCTTTCATTGCAATTCTCAGTGGGTCTGTCTCGCCCTCTAGATCAACAAAAACTGGGGCGTTCATGGAAATTTGCAAAGCTCTTGTTCCCAAAATACGGGCTCTTTCGTACTTGGTCATGTAAGGAGTGGTGGTTCTTTCGTCTTTAGGAATGGCTTTCTCTCTCAATGTCCTTTTACGATTGTTTTCTTGTTGCTGCTGAGAGTCATCGGCACCTACACCACTGGCAATGATAGTCTTGCCATTTTCGTCTTTTGTTTCGCCATCTTTGAACTCTTCTGGGGCGTCATACACTTCCGCATCAGAGAAGTGTTCATTATCGAAGTCCTCGAAGTGTTCTGGTCCGTCGTTAAATCTACGAGAATCATCATTGTAAGTTAATAAAAAGAATTATTCCGAATCTAAAGTCGCAAAAAGTCCCATTGAAAATCCCTGCAAATTCATAGAAATGCTAAACATACGCTTCCTCGTAATCCGACATCTTAACCGTGAACTTATAGGATTGTTGTGCTTCGAATAGGATTCGCTGGGTATCGTGCTTGAAGTTGATTATTGAAAAGTTTTTCAAGGTGATATCGGATAGACAATTGAGTAGAGAAAATGGAACGACTAGAAAGTCGACTAGATGGCAGAAAACTGTGAAGAGAGATGTCCATTTCGAAGAAGACGCATATGAAGAATAATCATTGTGAGAGTTTTGAAGTCAATTCATACAAAACTCGAGAAGAAAGACTTAGGAGGCTAGTGCACACTTATAATATCATTCTTCATTTCAAACAGAGCACCTCGAATATCAGTAATGAAGCATCCCGTCCAAAAATGACTGCACATACATGCTTCGACTAGTTCTCTGTCTTTACCTATCATTTATTTCAACAAAAAGCATCAAAGCTTCAACACTAGAATTCGATGGGGCCGTTGGGAAAAAATCACACATTTTCCTGCCGTATCTGTCATGGCCATCTACTGGAATGTCAAATTTATCTACTTGTTCATCTAGTTGGCCTAGTCCAAAAATTTCCAATATTTCGAATGCTGAGTAAGTCATCGCTAGAGAACGTAAAATATTCACAGCTTGCTGGGGAACATAATAGAGCCATGAGCACCGCTGGTGACTCGTATATGAATTCTGTACCGTTGCTTGAAGATAAATTCGAAATTGGTGCACAAACGCAGGCTCTTACGGCGAAAAGTTTGCAAGAAAACGATGTCATTGTTAATTCGAACGTCAATGACAGTAAGATTGAATTGGACTTGAATTTAGATTCTGAGTCAGAGATCAGCACTTGTTCGAGCTCCAGTAGGGCTAAGACTTGGATATGCGAATACGAGGGCTGCAACAAAGCCTTTTCCAGGCCATCACAACTAACGCAACATCAGGAGACCGTCCACAGGGGAATAAAGGCTTTCAAATGTCCTCAGTGCGATCGCAGCTTTGCCCGTAAGTCTCATCTAGAAAGGCATCTTGTCTCTCACTCAGAGGAAAAGCCTTTTAGCTGTTCCGTGTGTAATAAAGGGTTCACGACGCGGCAGCAGTTACGCAGGCATGAAATCACACACACCAAATCTTTCCAGTGCCCGTACGAGAACTGTTCTGAGAGTTTTTACAAGCATCCTCAGCTAAGGTCTCACATCTTATCAGTTCACTTACAGAAGCTTACATGCGAACACTGCGGTAAAAAATTCCAGCGTCCATATCGCTTGAGGGCCCATATCGATAAGCACCATAATCCTGACTCAGTCTACAAATACCAGTGCACGCACAGCTCTTGCTTTGAGGCTTTTAAAACTTGGACTGCATTGCAGCAACATATCAAGGAGCACCATCCGAAGTTGTCGTGTCCAATATGTAGCAAAGCGTGCGTTGGGGAGTCCGGTCTGGCAATGCATATGAAAATTCACGACACTTCGACGGTAATCAAGAACTGGAAGTGTGAACGCTGTCCTGATCTGTTTTTCGCTAAAAAGGCGGATTTGATTTCACATTACATGGAGCATCATGAAGAGCTCGTCTCGGAAGTGCTTGAGAAAGAAAAAATGTGTCAAAAATTTAAGCCCAGCGAGCTACCCACTACCGATTCCACTAAATCAAAACGCTCTAGAAAGTCAGCAACGCATGTTCACAATAATGAACTGGAATCTATACAAACTGAGGTTACGTTACGCAAATACTTGGAGACGGGGAAATCTTCTGTGTCTTTGCTACACAATTCCGCTGGCAGGAAGCTCAAGTGTCATTATCCAAAGTGCTATAGAACGTTCAAAACTCAAGAAAGGTACGACCTGCATGTTCAGAAGCACAAAATTCATGAACTTAAACTGAAGATATTACAGGAACGAGAATGCGAAGGGCAAAAAGCGCACTTGGATAGCTCGCAGGTTGGGCTGGATCCAATGGGTGAGGACAATCTTGAAAAGTAGTACATGGTGATTGTGTTATACTTCGAATTGTATCTAGAAAACTCCCGCACCAATTAAGAATAAAGGTAGCAAGGAATGGTTGTGTATCATAAGATCATGTCTAAAATGTTTTTAATTACTGGTTTTAGACTCACCTACCAGAAAGTCAAAGATCTTGCTTCCTAATTGCTGGTGCGCTTCTCACTTTGAAAGGTTCATGTCACTCATAAAGAATAGCAGTTCGTCATCTTCGTCTGCGTGGTTCAATTCGTCATCTTTTTTGGGCTCAACATCGGTGCCATGAGATTCCGGGGATGTTGCAACAATGGCTTTGTGCAACTTTGCATGTGCTGGTGTAGCCATGGTTGTGGGACCGGAAAAATTTACCACAGATTTGAACGGCAGCTGATTCCTGCTGTAAGAGCTTGAAACGCTGCGCATCGAGCCAGGGGATGTTGAGCGATTCCTACCAGAGGGTAGTTGATGGTTGTAAGTGGACCGCCCGATCAATAGATCGTCTTCCTCATCTTCGTCCTCAATAGCACTGTCGCGGATTGATGATTTATGGGCATCGCTCAAGCTCTCGTTGAGGTTACTAATCAGTGATCTCGGCTTATCCGTAGAGCCTCTCCCACTAGAGTATTCATCGAGAAGGTCTTTCCTATACGAGTTGGAGCGGCTTTGAGACAGCCTCATCGGAATAGAAGAATATTGTATGGATGGTGAAAATGATGAATTTGGCGAATGTGAGTTAGATCTTGATCTAGTTCTCTGTCGGCCGACCGGCGGCCGTTCCAATGACATTGACATCGAGAGGTCAGTGCTCAGGTTATTATTTGTATTTCTCATGCCTTGAAATTTCAGGAGTGAACTTGTCATATCAACTTTGGTAGTCTTGTCGTTGTTTTTGGTTTTCAGCTCCTTTCGTTCGTCCAAGAGTTTCATGAACTCTAACAGATCTCCAGATGGTGAATCGTTCAATTTAACAGGCTTTTGTGTTCTTTCTACGCTGTCAGACCTTCTTACACTGGAGTGACGGCGTAAACGACCGAAAGAGGAGGAATATTTGGAAAGGCTGCCACTTCCTATGCTTGAAGGCTCTAAATGCGATTCGTGTAATGGATTTGAAGCCGTTGTGATGGAGCCGTTGCTAGATCTTTGAGCCCTCAGTGCGGCCACGACGGAGGTGCCAGAGGGGTTTCTACTGATATTATTACCCTGAATCACTTGTGGAATGGAGCCGCTACCGATTGAGCCCACTTTAAACGGCTGGAATTGACGCGTGGGTGCTGTCATTCGCTTTTGTGGTGAATGGTCCAACAGGTTAGGACTTATATTAGTATTAGGCGAAACGGACATTGACCGCTGGCTGCTCATCGAGACTCTCCTTAGCGAAGAATTGGTAGCCGCAGGCACAGAGGCACGCACTGGACGTGGAACCGAACCTGCATTCCCAAATTCATTTGCATAGTATTCTTCGTTGTCGTTAACTTGAAAGTCTGTATCGCGCCTGTACGACACAGAAATTCTCAATGAGCCGTATTTGGTTAAAATGGGTGTAATTTTGCGCTGCTCCAAATGTGCAGGCAGATTAGTTTCGTTGATGACGTTGGAATAGGTGGCAATGAGAGGCTTGCTAAGCCCTATTCTACCCTTTGAAACAATAGGTTTGGTGCCATCTAGAATTCGCGAGCCGACGTGCACGGGGGATGTCATCCCTGACGTGGTGACGGGCTTAAAAAGTCGGATATTCAGGTCGTTTGCCGGCAGTAGGCCCACTAAAGTGTACAGGTATCGAAACAACAAGATCAGCTGCCGGTAGATCTCCTGGATATCGGTGTAGGGCTCGAGGCCCGCGCCACGAGTGGCGTTAGCAGCGTCTGGATTGCTTTCAAGCTGTATGAGCCACCGTTCCAGCATGATTTCCGATTTTTTGGTGCCCTTGCACACGTTCCAAGGGTTGCCGTCCTGGTCCCTCAAAATGATTGATTGCGACGCGCTCAGATGCGTTAAATCTAGATACGTCTCTATCACCAACGGTGGCACGGGCCTGGACCCGTCAAACGACGTCCAGGGCCCCATTTCGCGTTCCAGTTCTGCATTTCCTAGCGTTTCGATGTTGAACCAATTGTTTGTGTTTGTGGTGTTTTCCGATGCTGGACGGCCCTTGTAATGTCTCGACTGGCACACCAGCAGCGATGCTTTGAGGAAGAAGTTGTTTACCAACTCCCACAACTGTCTATCCATACTAAAAGTTGTCTTTTCACTCTAGAGCTCGTCAATTCATCGAATTTTGTTTAGACTCGCAGAGCCCACAAAATGACGTGCGAATTCTGTCCAGTTCAAGCTGGTCTTTCTCTAATAGGCTTCCCAAAGCGCCTTTTACAGTCGAGCTAGCCAAAATCAGAGATTTCAGGCCCTTACTGCTGGGATTTAGGCCTTAAGTGGTGTGTAGAAAGAATCTTTTGTGGGTTAGGATTGGTATTTAATATTGCGTATTTTGACCCACCCTAGCTCGGCCTTATAATGAAGGGCGCGCGTTGCGTAGAGAGTGATACGATGAGTCCTTCAAAAGGTGTCAAACAACCGATTCGTCCTGTTCAGGTGAAGAAAGCTCGCGTTAACATGGGGGAAACCGCCGAGAGAAAATTCGATACTGAGTGTTTGGGAGAGGTATGGATTCGGTGTTATTTCTCGCATTTTTCGCAAAGCAGCGATATCGAAATCAATCAGATCTTGGTTTAAATTATTTGATGCGAAATGAGACTTGGTTTTTATATAGGTTCGGCGTCTTGAAGTCGGCATGGACGTCCTTCTCTATTTTTGTCCTTTACAATACCAGATGTTTTCCTCTTGTGAACGAGGGATGCCCTTATAAGTTGAACGCTAATATGAAGCCTCGAATTTTGAAAGCAGCAGGAGAATAGTTCTTAAGAGATTATCGGTAAAAATCGCGGAACATTCCGTGAGTCACTGTCAATACGATAGGAGCAGCCCTAATCAACAGGTGGGGGCTTTTTAATGGGCTTCGTGACGGTTAGACTCTCAAAAATGTCTATAATCCTAATTATTAACTACTCTGTCATCTGTCGTCTGTCATTCAATCACGTGATATTATTGTCAAAACCGCTCACAGCTTTGACATTTTGGACTCCACTCCAATGCACCGTCCTGTTCTGCCAATACTGTCGCTTAAGTGCTATCCCCATGGAATCAAAAACCACAAGTAGAGGTTTATTTCCACGCTTTTAAACGGTGCTCACAGGTGAAAATATAAATACGAGCTTATTTCTGCCGTTTGAAAAATGAACACTGTCCTATTCAGTGGAGATCAACAAAGCACAATCCGATGGAATGAACGTTTTTGGTCACACAAGGTGGACGGTGGGTATTACCAATCTACCAGCGACTGGAAAATCTTTTGACAAATAAATAGTGATAATCAGATCGCAGTCTATACGTCCTAATCGGCTACAAAACATGATGTTGTGATCCTGTTGAGGACGTAGAGGTACACTATAAGTAAACGCATGTGTCGGTTTTACAATAGGATCAGTTTCGAGTGGTCCCGTCATTTTGAGAGTCACAAGTATCTCAAATTACTCTAGCCTTCAAATTGACGCTACATTCCAATAAGCTCTGACACCCATGAGGATACAGCTTCGACACAATGATTCTAGTTACACTTTGACAATTTGTCCTCTATTACTGCCATTTCAGTCAAGGAAAATGGCATTTACTGTTCTCGTTTTGTGCTTCTTACCCTAGTCGAGTCCATTGTGTTGCTTGTGCATGAAAGGCTTAGTGAAAACTACTTCAGACCTTCTTGCAGTTTGAACATCTTAGTCGACTACAACACTGTAACCACTAAGCTTTCGGCGTACTATTCATGCTGTCTAGTTATTCGTGCGAAATTTCAGCCCAGCAGTTTACTCTTTCCCTTTGTAGCTGTTATCACGAGAATCGATATCTGTCAGTGCAACAGCTATTTGCCCAGATGGACTCCGTCGGAACTTGCTTTATTATTTGTAAGATTACCAATCAAGCTTTGCCAAACACATCGGCTGTCATTGCTCGTGGCCTGAAAGACTTCTGTTACTCTTTTTCGAGCAAATTCTTCAGAGCTATATATACAGACATATGCTCCTTTATAACCTAGTTCTAGGTGTATCTCAGCTTCAGAATGCCGCATCAACTTCGAAAACCATTGTATACATGATGCTCTTAATCCATTAATTGAAACGAGATTCGTGGCAATCAATACGCCGAGGTGATTGAAGTCCCGTCTTTAATTGTATTAGTCTTCATATCATATGAATTACTGTGTATGTTATAGAAATTCTAGCAGAAACACTTGCTTCACTCATCTATCGTTTGATGCCCTTTTTCTCGGCATTCCATAAATCGTAAAAAAAGTCCAAGGTACATCCTGTGCTCCAGGCTTGGGTAGGACTGCTGTCCCCACAAAATGAACCATCTTTGTTGGTGAGTTCTGTAAGACCGGCCCAAGGGCTTCCGAAAATCCCGTGTCTTTGACCGTCAAGTCGGGCGTATAGCTGTTGCATCAAGTACGATGATGGATGGCACCCGTCCTTGCTCTGGCAATGTGGGTCGGCGATCAAATGGAAGTAATGAAACGCACGCATGAAATATCCATACAACCAAACCCATTCCGGGCCCTGGTGATAATTACGACCCTTGGATGTTGCAAAGTCTTCAGAGTCTTCGCCGTTATTGTAGTAAGGACGATAATTATAGTCGCTAGGATCCAAAGTCCGCATACCCACGGGACCGCGGATGATAGCGTCTGCATTTTGCAGAGCCTTCACGGCCTTTTCGGGTGTGAAAAGCTCCGGAGCTACCGTCATTGCAATTGCAAAATTAGGCCTTAGCTGATAATCCTCGTAGGCCTTCCCAGATTTATACAGATCTTTGTAGATTCCGCGTCGATTAACCAGATTGGAATCGATATCAAAATTGCCGTCCTCCGATTGCGTCAAGGGTATGTAAAACTTGCGCTCGAAGTTTTCTTGCAATAACTTGTCCCATTCTGCCAGTTTAATTGTGCTACCATCGGCTTTTTCAACTTCTGCATGACTGAAAAGCTGTTTGCTATGCAAGTCAATAACAAATCTTAGAGCACTTTTTAAAAGACCGTTGATTTCAACCGCAGCACCATCTCGCGGAGTTCCCGGTACGCCGCTCGAACCAGCCTTCTCACTTTCTCCCATTTTGTCCATCCATGTTCCGCAGTTGTATTGAGATCCGCCGTTGATTAGTCCCGTTGACCAATCCACGTTCACTTCGACGTCAAATCCCTTGTCAGACATAACCCGGTCTAAATTAGGTCCCGCATTAGCTTCGCGATACTTAATGCCTTTGGCATGTCTCGCTAAAATCTCATAGATCACTTCTTCTAAAGTTGACTCGTGTGAAAAAGCCCTCGGATCATCCTCCGGAATGTATGTATCATCAAGAGGGAAACGTCTTGACACCTTCTCCTTCAGAATGCTTTCTCCCTTTGGTACCATACCGACATAATCTTGAATGGACTGCAAAAAGAACCACGCAGCGTCACGGGCATTGTAGCGTGGGTTCCGACCAGCATCTAAAAGATTGGGAATCATACCATGCTTCAATGTTTTCGCAAATGCCAGAATATGCTCCTTTGCATCATCGTAACGACCAGTTGTAAGTAGCAGACCTCTCAACGAAATGAAAACATCCCTACCCCAGCAACGCATGTAATTAGTCGAAAAATGAGGGAGCCCAGCGGCCATACAAGGGACATTCCCTTGTGGTAAAAGAGACGTCGATTTCATCTTTGAGACCATCTGCACAGACGTCAAAGCCAAGCTTTGAACAAATCTCGTAGAGTTTCCAAAATTTTCGGACATCTGTTTGAGTGCTCTGAAACGACACGCCTGATAAGCTGTGCCAATAACCAAGGCGAAGTAAGTTGGAACCAAGAATGATGGGACATGCTTAACTCTTTCAAAACGGGAGGATAGCCATTCTTGCATTTCGGCAACCCCTTCATTCTCTTTATAGAAGTCAAGCCTCTGAACCACATAGTCTAAAGCCCACCGACCAGAGCGCAAGTTTTCACTCAGTGGGTGCGCAAGGTCATTAGAGAATATAACATGTCTCAAGACGGAAACCCACCCTTGAAGGCCACAATAGGTCAAGGGGCCATGATTGGGTATGTTGTAGCAGCCGACAGTGCCTGCACTCATGTCACGTTCCTCAGCATCGCAACGAAACAAGAGAGAATTTAGTGAATACAGATCCAATTTTTCTGAAGCTTTCAGAGCACCGGAACGTAAAAACCCCAATAAGGTATCGTCGACACCAATTTGCTGTGTCTTGAAGACAGCAATGGAGCCTGGAGGGAAATCGCCATTAATTTCAATAGAAGACTCTTGTGCCATTTCATTATACTGGACATCAAAATTTGTCAATTTCTGAAGTTTAGTAGGGATGCCCTTGATTGATTTGTCGTCCTGATTTACGTCACCAGTTTTTACGAGCGAGTACGCGAAATCCAGCCCACACCGAGAACCATTAAATATGACTTTTGGGAGCTTTTGCTCACTTAAGTTTTGACTGAACTTAGTCCGCGCAACTAAAAACCACCCTTTTCCTGTCTTGGCGTTGTTTCTTTGAAAAGTGATGAATTGACCGTCATGATGAACGTGCATTTCGGAGTCTTCTATTTCAGCACTGCCGCTGGCTATTTGCTCTCTGATGCTGTTTAGGCGAGTCTTGATCTCTGATATTCCGGTGCCGGGATTGACTTCATAAGTCCTTGATTCTCCAACCACATCTAATAAATGTGGAAAACATTCATCGTACCCATAAACGGATCCCACGGCAGAGGAACAGAAACTTACGAGTGCTGCATTTGGTAAAGTGTCTTCGACTGTCCGTTTCTGATTTGGTGTCTCGTTGTCGTGAGTACAATCCATGAACAAAGCATGCGGAGGCGTCGCAGTCAAAATTTTGGGGATATTAACCTCGAGATGGGTGCCCAATTTGTTATCTTTGATATTATCGTTGTTAGCATCAGTCGGGTAGGCATATTCATCTAGAGGTAGAAACTTGTAAGAGCCAATTGGCCTGCCTCCATGCCTGTGGACAAGTCTGGAAAGCTCCTCTTCTGACCATGCCTGCATGGCCTCCCTCACCAAAGAAGATATTCCAAGTCTTTCAACGAACAAACAATCCATTGTCTCAGACCCTGAAAACAGCTCGGCAACAACGTAAAGGTTCGGATTATACTTTCGAGCAAGATCCAGATAGTATTCTCCAACGTGTAATGGCGTGGAGTGGCAGTTGTCAATTCTAAATCCATCAAACAATTTAGCGCTTGCTTCCACATATTTCGACATTCTTTCCCAGAGGTAAGGCGAGTCTTCAGGTTTGGACCCGTATCGCAATTTGACACAGTCACCCCAAACTATTACTTCACGCCTTAAATAGGCCTTGGACTTGTTGGATGCAAAGTCGACTAATGGATCACCATTCCAGATCCACCCATTATTAGCTAGAGCATACTGTTCGCCGTCACTTCCGGTCAAGCGAGTAAAATAAGGTTCAATCAGAGGGGATTCTGGCGTGATGAGGCCCAACTTCAAGCCGTGATCGTCAAGCCGCATGTACTTGATACGATTGAACAGTTGCTCCAATATATCCCCTACGTCATCGTCATATTCTCGATATAGAGGCAAGTTCAATTCGTCAATGATCTTGCGAGCCTCTTCAATGACCCCATCATTTAAGTCTTGCCCGTAAAGAGACTTTAAGATGGCAACGAGTTTAATGCTGTCTAGTTTATTAGAAAACCGTTCTCCCAACTGACCAAAATTGTCTGAAGCAGCATTATTGCGAATGAATGCTGACAATTCGACCATATCATTTTTCACTTTGTCGGGGATCTCCATGGTCTCATGCGATATCTGGTCCCAGAAAGAATCGATATCTTCTAGTGTGGTATCGGAGTCCACCACATAGAACTCCCAAAGTTTCAAAGACGTTAGCACATGCGCTTTGATGCCATCCATGATTGCAAAAAGATCTTTGGTGGTATGCAATTCGACAGGTAGTCCAAGCTTGGAAAGTTCATTGCTGAACTGGAGAAGGGCGGCATCCAATTCAATTGCACTGGTCAAGTGAGGCGCTGTCTTTTGGTTGTATCCAGAGTCTGGATGCTCTGCGAGCCAGGGCGAATTGTTTGCGGTGTGATTGAAAACCACGTCGGTCAGTGTGAGAATACCGTAGTTTTTGTGCAGCTTTTCGACCATTTTTTGCACGTCTTGGAAATTGTTTGGAAAATAGGTTGGGTCAAACTCAAGCTGATCGTAGATGGAGTAGGGCGAGTTCGACTCCCCTCTTGTTTGCAACGGAGTAAAATGTATCATATTGTATCCTTTAGAGGCCACTTCCTCGAAAACAGGGTCCCAATTGGACCCCATCCATTTGGAGACTACGCTCTGCATGGCAATAGAGTTCAACGGCACATGCTTGCCGGAGACATAGAGGCTAGGGAGCGAGACGAAGTAAAAGCGCCGGGTGGTTTCCAGTTCGTCGCGTTCGTTTTTGAACGAGAAGTAGAAACAGAACGCACCGGGAGTGAACACCTCGATCTTGACGTGGGAATCCTGGTGGAACGTAGCGTTGATTTTGTTTCTGGTGAACTGGTCGCGCACAAATTCGGCCTTACTGCTGGTAGGGCAATTCGTCCACACCAACCCGTCGCGCGCCAGGGGCGAGCCACCAGCTATAACCAGCTTGATGGTGAACAAGGGCTGGGACCCGTCGTAAGCCTCTGAAAGAGGCAAGCTGGGCAGCGTTAAAACGCCCTGCCCGTACGAGCAGCTCACTAGCGGCTCTCCCGCGTCTGAGACACGCAGGAGAAGCTCACGCAACGGCATAGATCGCGAATATGAAGGAACGAGCGAATAAGCGCTCTAAATTTGTAAAAAAAAGAGGGAAAAGTAGCTACTTTCGCACAGGAACTCACTTATCGCCTACAAAACTATCTTAGCTCCTTAAAACCTGTACCCAAACCCCTTTTCACCGAAGTTACACGATTTATCTCTCGAGAAAGTGGTTGGTTTATCACCTCATGTCCAGCCATTTCCCTTCATTTCCCTCGGCCTTTTATAGTCCCAGGATCTTAATATGCGCTCCCCTTATTTGTGCATTTTTGTGTACGTACGGGGCTGCCCGCTCAGCAATTGACAGCGAATCCTGATTCAGGCAATGATGTATGGGATGGAATCTATATATTATCGGGGAACCCTTGTGCTTCAGACGTATATAGTGATAAAAAATGGTAGAAGATCGAGATACACGTGACATGAATTCTATTGTCGCGCCAGCGTCAAATCGCATTTAATACTGTGCAAGACGCCAGAGGTAGATAATCGTATTGACTGAATCGTTTTTTGGTGTTTCGCATGGTGTGTTTCGATTTCAAAATTCAAAGAGACGGCGTATTCTATTTTCTTGTTTTCGACGAACGACATTTCAAATAGGACAGTCATTTCTTTGGTGTCAGTATCCAGGTCTCTGGACTCTTGACACACGGCAACGGAAATTCAAAGCTTCTGAATCTCCCTTTATGCCCTCATCGCGACGCTAGAATTCGAGCACGAATCGCAGGTTTTTAAATTTGAGATATCATGTGACTAGATGACAGATTGGTGCTAAATGACGCTGGGAAGCACATATGATCATGTTCAGCATGGGCGGATTTGACATTTTGTAACGACTGATGGAAGGTCTTTATACATGAAGATCGAACCGGAAAAGGCGTTGAATGAGCACGCGACGTGATGCACAATGGTCAATTCATTATGGTGAAGAACCCACCACAGTTTGAGATAGAAACGTTTGTGTGCTAAAATACCTTTAAGTTTGTATGGAGTAGCCTATTTTTTTTAGGCTGCGCAGGTAGAGACCAGTTATCGCCTGATCCAGATCAATTATACGGCGTTGGAGATGGTGGGGATTCTAAGTTGCGGCAATTATATCGTTTGAAGACCTATTGCGCTAAGATTCGAACTCTGAGCTTAAAAATTCGTGCCTTTGACCGGTGACAAGGCACTTGTTCAGGTTTCTCTTAGCTTGCTATAACTTCTAATCGTACCATCGCGTTCATGCCTTTTTTCTCTCTGCTCTGTCGTGGATCATTTGCTCGTGAAATGCAATACTTAATGCTATCCTCACGAAGGCGAAATCATGAATTCTTACAATACTTGTACACACTACAAATTCAGTCTAGTGAAATAGTGCCAGCAGCTGGTAAAAAGCGTACACAGCCAAGATCATCCAGACAATGAGGAACAGAACCAAGTTGTTCGCGCCGAACTTGTAAACGTACAACTCCTGTAGCTGTTGCAGATACTGCACGATCACTTTCCCGGAAAGCTTGGACTCACCTTCGGTTCTCACACCGAACGAGAATGGCACCTCGCCAATGGCCTTTTTCTGGGGCAAAGGCAACTTCACCAACAAATCCAAGGCAATCTTGAAACCCTGGGCGTTGATGTCTTTGGCATCGGTGTCGAGCAAATACTTTTTCTGGAGACCGAAAAATCCGCTCATTGGGTCCGAGGCCGTGGTTAAAGGTCTGGCCATCATACGAGCGCCAGATGAGATCACACGGCGGTACAAGGGCCAGTCCTTGTCAATTCCCACACCTGGAGCGTACCTGGTGCCCAGAACGAAGGCATGCTTTCTCAACACGTCGAACAACTGGGGCACGCTCTCTGGAGGGTGCTGTAGGTCTGCATCCATACAGATCAAGTATTCTCCCTGCGCATCACGGAATCCCTTCAACACAGCAGATGAGAGACCTCTTTCGTCGGTTCTCACAATGATTTTGACGTTGTAGCCTTGTTTTTGCAAAGCCTCCACCTCTTCTACAGAGCCATCCTTGGAGTTGTCATCCACGAAAATCAGTTCTGTGGTCTTAGAGCCCTGGTTTCCAAGCGCAGCAAAGAGCCTAGTGGTGAGCGGCTTGATATTCAGTTTTTCATGGTAGGCGGGAACGACCACGGAGTTTTCAATCGCCATGTTTGCTTGTTTTGGTGTATACTTACGGGGGTATTGTTGATGGAAAAGATGTTAACGTGTACTGAAGGTCCGAAATTTAGATGGAAGCTGAAAAATAGAACACGTGAACCAGAACAGATATCATTCATCAACGACGACAGCGGCGATGACAGCGGCAGCTACATCGACAGACGGGGAGATTACTTGAATTGTGTGTGTCGATTATTATTACTAGTTTTTACAAAATTAGATGGATAAGCTGGCTCGATTCTGCCTAGTTCGATTTCTGAAAAACGGGCATCTAATTAGATTTGCTGACACTGTGAATTACCAAAATACGAAAGCTCATCTCATCCCACTCAACATTTCTCTTGCATCCCATGGTTTCGATCGCTTTACCAATTTCGCAGTGCAATGAATCTTTGCTCATGATTCCAATCAAGGACGACAAAAGTCGCCACTCAACCCGAGGAGTCTGTAGAATATTCGCTTTCCAGTCATCAATGCGCTAAAATCGTACTATACAGGTGTTAATATTTACATTTTTCAGGTGGCTGTCTGTGGCGGCGCTGCATCCTGCGAAATTTCGGTCTCTTGGGCCTCTAAGACAGCATTCGCTCCTCTGGTAGCCTCCGCAGGTGCAGAATCAGCCGAAACACTACCGCTTTTTTCTGATAAATCTTTACCAATCCACAGTACGTTGTTGCAGCGGAGAAAAATATCACCTATTTTGCCCTTAGATTGTGAGTCAATAAATTCCTCCGCATCTGATAGCTGAAGATTGAAGTAGTTATCTGTGGAAACCAGCACGCCCTTGTACTGGGTCTTGTTGAACTTCAAAGTTACAACAATCTTTTTGTTTATGAGGTCCCGAAGAAATGGCTTAGGATTGATCGGCGAAAGCTTTTGTAGCAGTTAGTATAAAAGTTGAAGGTGAGGATTATCGCACACGGAAATCAGTGTCACATACGGTTGACATTGGGTCGGCAGCTTTTTGGTTACTTCAACTCTCTCTTGTAGTATACCTATTTACAAGTACCATCTGAAATAGCATTTAAAGTGATGATGGCATTTCGCACGACAATGGCTAACAGTTTAGACACTCACCGAGCGCTTCGTCGAGAGCTCGAGCTTACAGTGAAGTGATTCACGACTTATTATCAATCGGATAATTACATTGTTTCAGGATGATAAAAGTTGCAACAAAACAGTTTTTGGTCTTATTCCATGTTCTATTTATGTAGAGTGCAATAGGTCGGAATATAAAAAATCGAGTAGAATTATCACACCTGAAGTCCGCGATGACACACATTGAATCCCCCGACTATTTTTTGGACAGACTGTCAGATTGGTGAAGCAAAGCATATAATTTAGGGATAATATTGCCCAGTTTGGCCAGAATCGGATATTTTGAACTATGGCTCGCGTCAGCATATATTTGCCGTTATTTTAGATCTGTTAAGCAAAGACCATTTCTTATAAGATGCTTAATTGCTGTGAGTCCGAGATCACACGCAAAATCTATAAGAAAGCATCATATTTTAAATAGCAAATTAGAGAAAATAGTCAGTCGTAGCTAGACTATATTGGGGTCAGTTTCAAATGAAGATTTGGTTTGCCCTTGTCGTACTCTATCCTCAACATTGCCCAAACCAAATCTACCAACACAGTGGCCAAACCCAAAGCGTACACCAGCGAAATCGCATAAAAAAAGTTACTATTGCCTGAGCCCAAGTCGACCCACAGGTGGTAAAAAATAGGCGACAAGACGGAGACGTGAATGAAAAGCAGCGTGGAAATCACCGAGTATCTGAAGTATCCATAAAGTGGCTTGAAAAAAGGTATGAAGCTCAGTAAAAACCCTCCGTCCCCCAGAGTCGGGTACGGTTTCGTAAGGGTTATCCAGAAGAGGCAGAGCAAAAAGGCATAAAATGGTTGCTTGTGGAATCGCAGCGAAAACGGTATGATGCACGATACCGCAAACAGGTTGAAGACGGCTTTGAAGAACGGAATGAACATCTCGAATAGCTCGACGAAAAAATACCACCAGAGACCTAGATTAGGAATGATCTTGCTGAACGTCATAATAACACCGTAGGTAGAGAATAGGTAGTTCCAACTCTCATCATTTTGTTTGTAACTGGAGAGAAGAAGCGCAGCTAATGTTACGGCGGCGGTGGAGAGAGTTTTCAGTTTGTGGTTTCGCAGTAACGCTAGTAGTGGCACAATCAGTGTCAGCGGGTACAGCGAGAGATATGAAGCTACTGCGATTGAAACGGCCGAACAGACCCAATTGCCCTGAAGAGCCGTCAGCAGAGCTGTGGAAATGGCCAGGTTGCTGAAAACGATGGAGGATTTGGACACCGACGAAAGCAGCACTAGAGGATTGATGACGTACAGGGCACCCGGCACCCAGGAGGGCAGCGAAGAGCTGCGGAAATATTTGGCCATGGCAATGAGCTGGTAAGCTACAAGGGCATCAGCACAAGCGTACAGCAACGACACCATAGTTTCGCTATTGAAGACCGATATGAGAGCCACAAGTAGCGGTGCGTGATGGACCACACCTCCAGAGTATAGTGGGAACTCGTTTCGAAGCAAGAAGACTCCCTCCTGCAAACTTCTATAGGATGTCACTGGTGTGGAAAACTCCACGGATTTGTCCAATTGTTGCTGCAGGAACGGGAACACGGTAGATGTACCGAACCTTGATGCCACGCAGGCAACAACAACCTGAAGCTCCCTCAAATTCATGCTGTGAGCCTAAGAGTTCCCTTGGTTGATGTTCTGCACTGGAATTACTGTTAATACGAATACTATAGGAATTCTAAATAAGTGAAACATGCGAGTACTCGTTAGCACGTGAAATGAAACGTAAACACTGTACTCGTCTAGCAACGTGAACTTTGCCAACGAGCTGGAGCACCAAGAGTTGATGGATTCCACTAGTGCTACATGTTGGGATGGTGTTCTTGTATTCTGAAAATTCAGTTTTATGGAACCTCGTTTATAGCTGTTCGAGTCGAACACATTACGTCAGCAACGCCAGAATTTTCGAAATTCGATTTCTGCCCCAGTGGAAGACCAGATGACCGAAACGACGAGAGGGTATATAATTGAGAGGATTCTGTACCCTGCTAAAGTTTCAGTTTTCGTTACGTAGACTTTGCTTCCCAGTTTAGTTAATCCAACGTCTGTATTACAGGTATAGTTAAAAGTACAGCTTGGAGACTTTATTTCTATCAGAAACAAAGGATGTGTCAGGGAACCAGGTTTACGTCAGCTTTAATTGCGAATATAGAGATTCAGGATGTTGTAAATGAACTTGATAATAATGCGGTTGAAAAATATAGCATACGGACCCTCATGTTGAAAAGTGTATCATTGAATCGTGGGCCGGGATTTGAAATTAGAAAATGACTCCTCTCAATGAATATCAGCAATTCGTGGAGAAGTTTTTAGGTTTGGCTGATATTTTGAACAACTTCGTTGGTCTCAATCGACTTCAGCTGAATATGCCCTGTAAGCTTGTGTTCACTCATTAAACTCTTGGAACTCCAACATGATCTTTTCGAGTCGTGCGCAGCAGCCTTTAAGAGCCTTTAAGAGCCTTTTTTTAGATCTCAAGAACTGTCCAGACTGTAGATTAAACTTCAGTTATTAGTGCGAGATGTTTCGGATTATGATACTAAGTGAATCATTTCTTCAGGGTCTTTGTCGATGTGTTCTAAAACATGTATTTTTGTGCGAGTTGAACGACCCACTACTCGTATCCGTCAATCGTAATTTGCATGATGTGGGCATAAATGTTCTATAGCACTTTTCATATCCTGAAGTAATTCCTGCAGTGTCAGTTAAAGCTTTTTTTTGGCAATTACTCGGTGCATTACGAAAACTTCGAGCATACTTTCGACAAACAACACATGGTAGTCACTGCCACTAGATCGGATCGTGAAACCGTGTCAGGTTTAGGTTCTCTGGTGGGCAGCTCTTTCTGCTTTGCTGACGCATCCATGAATTTCTCAAGATATCACTTTGTACCAATGTGTCGTTTGGCCCTAAGATGATCGATATACGTGGCCCCCAAAATTAGCATAAATGCCTGTAATAACGTGCGCATAATCTAATGATCCTTATAGTTCTTCACATTGTAACAAAACGGGCTCGATGAGCGTGAAACAATGCCACCGTCACAATAAAGTATAAAGTTTTGAGAGCTACACGGAGGAAGATGATCGCCAGCAGTTTGAATCTCAGAAGGAATGAAGTTTACAGACAAAAAAATCATTCAACGCAGAATGAAAGGGTACCCATCTTTCACGATTTCTTATGTTGACAGTTACAAATGCCTGTATGCTGAAATGTTATAACGAGTGACTGAATAGTACAAAGTGATTTGAGCAGTAAATGACAATCGACCTGCATCTTTGAACACAACCAAAGTTTGGCGACCGTCTTTCTCTTGCCAGTGCATTTCTAATAAGTCCTTCCTGGCATTTTCTCTGCTATGGTGGGCCAGGTGAGCCAGGCCTTTATAATGAGGCCGGGGCAAACGTTTATTGAAAGGTCTATAAAATCGAGGACCATCACAACAAAGGCTAATATGCAAGTCTGTGTGAAGTATACATGTCTACTCAGATACCCTTTTGGCCAACACAATGCCGCACATCCTTCATATTCATTATTAATCTTTGAAAACTTATTTTCACCTAGTTCATCTAACACAATTAGTAGTAAAGCGAAACAACCCCAAAGTACACGGAAAACTCCTGCCTCCCCAAAACTCAACAACAATGCCAAGCAGTCTGTTCGCTAAGATTCCCGATCTTAAGTGCGCATGATACACTCGTATAACGTGATATGATGTTTCGCTTGCCAATTCTTCCAAAAGTCTTCTGCTTTTCGGTAAGTTTTTAAGTTTTGAAAACCACATCCGGCCTCAGCCTTTCTCACTCACACACCCCAAGCCCTCAATAACTTACCACCGAATCCTGGTTTTAAACTTTATAGATCGAACCGTTTAGATCTCTCTCTTGCAAGCTCGTAAGGAACGACATTGATCCCAAGGTTTTCTTCCACGGTGGCAAACCTCCCAATGTCAAAAATCTATTAAATTCCTACAGAAGTAAACACATCTTGTTGAATTAAACCCGGATTAAAAGGGCAAAAAGTAGGCGTCAAACCCCCACTTAGGCGTGTAAAAGAGAGTTTTTCAGCAGCTCCGAAGACGTGCTTTGAGCATTGAGTTGTATCTCGACCTCGAAATTACGTTTTTTGCCGTTTTTTGGTGCTTGTTTTTCCGAGTTTGAACCATAGTTTTAGACCGATAGAGATTGTGTGTGTTGTGTGAGCAATGGATTTCGAGGCTAACGAGGACATCAACGGCGTGCGTTTCTCGTGGAACGTGTTTCCCGCGAGCAGAGCGGACGCCAACAAAAATGTGGTCCCTGTTGGGTGTCTATACACACCACTCAAGGAAAAAGAGGATCTGGAGGTCATGTCGTACAATCCGGTGGTGTGTGGTGGACCGCAGTGTAAAGCTGTGCTGAACCCATACTGCGAAATTGATCTGCGGTCCAATGCATGGACTTGTCCAATTTGCAACTCCAGAAACCACCTGCCCGCGCATTACGCCAACATGAGCCAGGAAAACATGCCAGCTGAGCTCAGCAACACCACAATTGAGTATGTGACCAACAGACCGGTCCAGGTTCCCCCAGTGTACTTCTTCGTGGTCGACATAACCGCGGAGGAGGAGAATTTGCAAGCTTTGAAAGAATCGATCATCGCCTCGCTATCCCTGCTCCCACCCAACGCCATGGTCGGTTTGATCACTTACGGTAACGTGGTCCAACTCCACGACATATCCTGCGACACTATCGACAAGTGCAATGTATTTAGAGGTGACCGCGAGTACCAGCTCTTGCAGATTGTCGAGATGCTCACGGGTGAGAAATCGGGCGCCCCCGGCGTCGCTGGTGGCCCCACCGCTGCCGCTAACCTACAACTGAACAAGATCACTCCATTTTCGTTGAACCGTTTTTTCCTGCCCCTGGAACAAGTTGAGTTTAAACTAACGCAGTTGCTAGAAAGTCTATCTCCCGACCAGTGGTCTGTGCCCGCTGGCCACAGACCTTTGCGTGCCACTGGTTCCGCGCTCAACATCGCGTCTCTGGTTCTCCAAGGATGCTACAAAAACGTGGCTGCGAGAATTATTCTTTTCGCATCTGGTCCGGGCACTTTGGCACCTGGTCTTGTCGTTTCCTCTGAATTGAAGGATCCTCTGAGATCCCATCATGACATTGACTCTGACAATGCCAAGCATTTTAAGAAAGCCACCAAGTTTTACAGCTTGCTGGCCGATAGAGTTGCTCAGAATGGTCATACAGTGGATATCTTTGCAGGTTGTTACGACCAAGTTGGTATGTCAGAAATGAAGCAGCTAACAGACTCCACAGGGGGTGTACTACTATTGACGGATGCTTTCTCTACCTCGATTTTCAAACAGTCTTTCTTGAGACTATTCTCCAGTGACGAAGAGGGCTACTTGACCATGGCGTTCAACGCGAACATGTCGGTAAAGACCAGTAGAGATTTGAAGGTTCAAGGTCTAATAGGTCACGCCTCTCCTGTTAAGAAAACAGACGCGGTCAATATAAGTGACTCCGAAATAGGTGTGGGCGGAACTTCTACATGGAAGATGTCCTCTATTAGTCCTCATCATTCCTACGCGGTATTTTTCGAAATTGCCAACACTACAGTTGCTTCTGCTGGTGTGATGGGCGGCGATAGACCAAAGTTAGCCTACACGCAGTTTGTGACCAACTACCAACACGCCTCGGGTACCAACCGTGTAAGAGTGACTACCGTGGCCAATCAACTATTACCATTTGGTTCTCCAGCTATCGCTGCATCTTTCGACCAAGAAGCAGCTGCAGTGTTGATGGCAAGAATCGCAGTACACAAGGCTGAATCCGACGACGGCGCTGATGTTATCAGATGGATTGACAGGACCCTTATCAAATTATGCCAGAAATACGCGGATTACAATAAAGATGATCCAAGATCTTTCAGACTGGCTCCCAACTTCTCCTTGTATCCACAATTCACTTATTATTTGAGAAGATCTCAGTTCTTGAGTGTATTCAACAACTCTCCTGATGAAACCGCATTCTACAGACACATTTTCACCAGAGAAGATACCACAAATTCCCTAATTATGATCCAACCTACGTTGACCGCATTTTTTATGGAGGAAGAACCTCAACCAGTGTTGCTGGATTCCGTTTCCGTGAAACCAAACACCATTCTACTTCTCGACACTTTCTTCTACATTTTGATTTACCATGGTGAACAGATTGCGCAATGGAGAAAAGCGGGTTATCAAGACGATCCTCAGTACGCGGACTTCAAGTCCCTCTTAGAAGAACCTAAACTCGAAGCTGCCGAATTGTTGGTCGACAGATTCCCACTGCCAAGATTTATCGACACAGAAGCTGGTGGCTCTCAGGCCAGATTTTTGCTATCTAAATTGAACCCATCAGATAGCTACCAAGATCAATCTGCAGGCGGCTCGACCATCGTATTGACAGATGACGTTTCACTTCAAAATTTCATGGTTCACTTGCAGGAGGTAACGGTCAGCGGTCAAACTTGAAGAAGCTCTCAAACGAAACTATCGCCGCAAACGGTCACGTCATAACATATTCACTTCATCCGGAATGACATGAATGTCCTTGTAAGCATAGGCCTTATTAGGTATTTCGTTCGTGTTGGGAAAGAAGAGACAACCAAACGTTGTTCACTTTATAGACCCATCAAGTAGGAAAAGTACATATTGACATTCAAGGTAAGCACTTTGCAAATGTTCAACTTTGTGTGTCGTTAGTCACTTGGTACATGGAAAGCGAGGCATTGTAAATTTCCACTTGGTATATGTTCAGCGATCTAAAGCTCGAAAATATGCATATCTAAAGTTATACCGTCCAGCACAATGAAGTTATTCAAAGGCGATTGTTTCTTCCCTAAAATGTTGATCACATCCTGGGCCACTGCACCACCCACAACAGCAGCTACAGGTGCAAATTCAAGACCTGCTTGTTCTGCAAATTGTTCAATGTATGTCTCTTGCAAGTTTTCGGATGGCAGTCCCAGTTGACTGCACTTTTCGGCAGCCTTTTCCCTCAACTCCGGTGGCGAGATGACTGCAGCGCCATCTGCATATGTAAGTAGAGCGAGAGTGAGCGGAACTGCATTGGTGAGCCGTTTAAGTTGTCTTCTTGTGAGTTTGCCCTTTAGAGTTCCTTCTTGTAACATCTTCTCGAATGGAGAATAGATATTCCGTGTAACGATTTTTTCATACACCTTGTTCTGCTCTTCGTTGAGAAACTCAATAACCTCTATTACCTCACGGTTTTGTGAAACTTGCTTTAGCGGGGTGGCTACGGAGCTCTTCAATTTCTCATCAGTTGCATCGAATTGAATTAGGTCCACGAAAATGTAGCCTGAAAGTCCGTTCAGCCCCGCTACGAAGAGCGGAAGGTTGAAGCGCCTACTGATGGCGTTTAGTTTCATAATATCTGCGCTGTGAAGGTCTGTGGCCACAATTAGATTAAATTGCTGGAAATATGAGTCTGGCTTGTCTCGAAAATCATCCTTGTCAAAATAAAGCTCTACTCTTGGATTCATATCCTGAATTCTGGGTGCCGCTGCATCTAGTCGCTTGCTTCCCACGTCAGTTTTCCCAACGAAAAATTGGGATTCAAGATCCTGGCTGTCAACGTCATGGCTGTCGATCAAGGACAACGATCCGACACCGCTAAGAACCAAACATTTTGTGATTTCTGTGCCCAAAGCTCCCAGATTAACGACTAGTACTTTTGCACTGCGCATGCGGGCCTGGGCTGCTAGACCCCAAAGTCTAATCTGTCTGTCATAAAGCGCTATTTCGTCTAATCATATATAGAGTACCATGGGTACTCAAATGGTCAGTAAAATGCCCTCCAAAGCCAACTTTTTGACCGAAAAAATCCTGTTATCATGAGTTGACATACCTTTGCTCAATTGAGCAGTTTCCGTGCTATTATATCCCATCTTGGGAGTGTTTTGGTGGCTCGATGGCATATTCACCCAAGTGAGATGCACAGATAATTGGAAGTTATTCAAAATCAACCTTCATATAGCGCGTATTAAGTGATACTGTATAACGATTGGGTTTGAAAGAAGCACTGCTCGTCCGAATCTGATATTGCGTGGTAGAGTGAAGGATGCGAGAGAGCCTCTGGAGCTCGGCTACTCGATCCTCTGTTTGTCGTTCACCGCAGGTCATATATGGCGTAACGTCGATCCATTATTCATCACGTGATCTGGCGACAGTAAAATACGCAGTTGATGCTCTCTTTCCAGACTCGTAGCGGTGTTTGACCTGATGTAGTCCCCGTCATTGCTTCCAGTCGCTTGCAGAGAAACCATATGTGAAGAGCGGTCAATCGATCGTTACAAATTTACTTGGTTCATATCAAATGTCGCCAGATCACTTTGTACCTTCATGTCATTTTCTCAATCAGATGGACTTCATATACAGAAATAATTCTATAGCTTTGCAATGAAGAGCGAGACTCAGTGTACTTAAACATGCTTGATACTTCATTACCGGAAGCTGGGAATTTCAAAGATTACTATTTACTCTCTGTCAGCGACTGGAATATGTATTTCAAGCGAGTAGTTTAAAATCGAGCTGAATTATAAAACCGAGAAAAATGGGCCTCACTTAGTAGTCTATCGGCTGGCACAGTCAACGTAGCCGATACGAAAACGTAGCACACGTCTCGATAAACCCGAACGAAAAGGATGTAATGGTCCCTGAATCGCCTGAGTCACGTGACAGAGATGCTTTGACTAACTTCACTGGAAAAAATACTAGTAAAAGCGAGCGAAATACAAATCTGAGGCAACTAGCAATCATTCCAGCCACGAACCTCAATATCCAGTTGCAGGTACTAACTGCTGGGTATCTTCACTCGATTCACCAACACATTCAAAACTACATCGCTATATACGAATAAAAGTACTCTCGAGTACACAGTCTTTCTAAATTGACAAACAGAACACCATCTTGAACAGTTGGATGTGTATCGTCAAAGTCTAATTCAACATCCCACGCTCGAGCACACGAGATTATACGCCAATCCTGCCATTCAAATGGACCTTTTCAAGATATTGGACACGGTTCCAGAGCCTGCCATTGTTGATGCTCGAACAATGGGCGTTTCAGGCGACGTCTCTGGCGATTACTGGCTTCCAGCGCCGATGTGTCTTTACCAAAAAGAGTTGAGCGAGCAGATCGTTTCACTGCATTACTCGGACATTTTGAAGTACTACGAGACAGAAGATTACAATACAGACGTGGTGCTGTACTCCATGGGAACTATGTGTCTTAACAGCCAATACGTTGCGACACACCCGTACCTGCTGATAGACCACTGCGTACCGAAATCGCTGATCACCAAGGACATCCCGAACCATTTGGCAGAAACGAGTGGGAAGTTTGCAGTTTTAAAAGATCTGATCAGTCTCATCCAGGATTACAAGACAGAAACAGCACTGGTATGCCGATCTGGCAGAACCATGGATCTTTTGGAAGCGCTGCTTCTTGGCAATAAAGTCAACATTAAACGTTACTCTGGTCAGTGCATCAAAATTAAGCAAAAACCTAGAAAACACTCGTGCACATGCCATCTTTTCCCCTCGGACGAGTTGCCTGGAAATTCCTCCGTTTTCGACATCGACCCCGCTATTCATTTCGATCTTTTATTGTGTTTAGACCCGTCCGTTGACATATCAAAGCCGCACGTCCAGCAGATCCTCACCCAAAATAGACCCCAGAAAGGCCCGGAACAAAAGGCACCGGTAATGCGACTCACCACGATCAATTCCATCGACCACTGCGAATTATACCACAGCAAGTTTTTGAAACCTGGCTCGAGAGAATATTTGGTCAAGGTCACTGCTGCTGTGGTAGCTCTTCGTGACATAGTAGGAACTTTGCCACCAGACCTTCGGCCCATATACTCCCAAGGTCTGAAGTACATGCGCGAGTGGCTCGAAGATCCCAGTATACCTTGGCCCCTACCAGATATTTATCCAATAAAAACCTACACCCCCATGGATGTTGAAAAATCTCTGCTAACAGAAGTTCGCTATAGCCAAGTTGACGATGTTCTTGCTCAGGCTTTGAAAAATGGTCGCAAACGTGGCCGCAAGCCCAACTCAGCGTTTTTGAAGGATTCACAGACCCCTTCTTACTACGAAGTGAAGAGACTAAAAAATGACTATTCCACAAACTCGCTTAAACAAGATATGGCACAGCTCACGGGTATCACAAACGCTAAAAATGGCGGCGCAGCAAATTACCATCTCTCGGGTGGTCAACTTACTCACAAACTTATACAGGCCATCGGAGAGGCCTACAGCAGACTCCGAAGACAAACTTCTGAGCTAAATGACTTTCATGCTGCAGATAAAAGTCAAGCTCTACGTGCGAAAGTTAGCCAAGCAGAGTACGACGACATTAAGGACAAAGCTCATGTAGCCGGGAAAGATCACGCAATAAATATACAAGAAAGTGCTAGGCTGATAAGTCGGGTAGAGGGTGTGAATTACGAGATAGATCGCACTGAAAGTCAAATTAAGCAGCTTCTCGGAGTTGCACGGGAGAAAGGGCCTGAGTATGAGAATTTAGTAGACCTTCTCCATCAGATTGCAGAAACTCAAGAGGAAGTTGAGGAGCAAAGGAGATCAGCGGACTCAAAGGCAACAGAAGAGAAGTATATGACAGAGGAGCTGATAAGAGCAGAACAAGCTATCACAGCATTTGAAAAAGAGGAGGAAGAACTTTTACAAGAAATAAAAGAGCTGGAAAAACAGATCGACAATGGGCTTGTTGAAGACCAAGTGCTGTCTCGAAAATCGCATGATAGAATACAAAAATTGAGATCGCAGATAAATGATGAGAAAGCTATTTTAGAGACCGTGGAGAAACAGATGGAGACCTTGACTGAACAGTTAAAAAAAATACCCTACTCAAGAGTTCGATCAGCAAATCCAGTGCAAAGCTCCAAGCATAGACATCATATGAAACACAAAAAGTAAGATTGTAATGAATTAACTGTATATTAATTATATAATGACCACTTTTTTACCGATCTGTCCCATCCACAGCTCAGTAAATGTAATCCCTCCCGGGCTATGTCTACAGAAAGGATTTTGTCCGCATGCCCCTCTAGTGTAGCAAGCTTGAGCCATGAATCTGCTGAAAACACTCCGATTGTCTTGTCATAGGAGCTCGAGACAAGGAATCGTCCGTGATTCTTCTCGAATTGCACGTCCGACACGATGCTATTGTGCGCCAGTATGGAGAAAGGTTGACTTTCGCTTCGTAGATCCCATACTTTAACAGTGCCATCCCCACTAGCCGTAGCTACGACGTGGCCGTTGGGTGACCAGCTTACTCCGTAGATGGGCTTTGCGTGGCCCTCGAGAACAATGATCGAATTGCCCGATCGCATATCCCAAATACGTGCTATGGAATCTAGTCCGGCGCTGCAAATAAGAGAGCCGTCGCCTTGAAAATCCAGACTGTAAACCTCTTTGGAGTGTCCTTCTTGTGATTGCAGTTCTGCTTGCGTCTCCACGTCCCAAAGTCTCCACGTCATGTCGAAGGAGGCACTTGCAACGTACCTATCGCTAGGATGGAATTTAACATTTGCAACACGATTCTCGTGGCCCTTAAAGACAGCCCGAGGGCTGGGTTCGTCCGAGTGAGGCTCCCAGAGCTTTACAAGATTGTCTGCTCCGCCTGAGACGAGAAATCGCGAAGTCGAGTCCCAGTCCAGACCGCCTATTTTATTTTCATGTGCATTTTCAATGCTGCGTACAACTTGTAGAGTGTCTGGATTCAAAATTTGAATGTCACCTTTCCAGCTTCCAGTTGCAGCGAGTTTTTGGTCAGGCGCGTATGCGACTTTCGAAACGGGTCGTCCGGAGACGACTTGGGACCCCTGGAGCTCATACGTAGCAAGTTGGGAATTTAAAACTCGCCTGCTCAAAATTGTGTCCTGTGTGCCTTGCACGCTGGCTCTTTCAGCTTCCGCTTCCAATCTTTTGCGAGCCCTGTCCAGCGAGTCTCGAACCAAAAACCGCCGGGCCTGTATCAGGGCTTCAGATGCTGGCGTGTAGAACTCTTCGTCATCATCTTCTTCCATCTGATTTGGTCCGCCCTCCCCTTTTGGATTCAAATTGTTGTAATCTTGCACTAGTTGAGCTCTGATCGTGGGATTCTGGAAAACCAGGTCCGCCAATCTCTCCCTACGATCTCTCAAAGACTCACCCTCCGCTACACACACCGCACCAAAACGTTCAAGTGTCGCCTGGACCTCTAAATCGCTCGTAGGAACCAAGTGGAGCACTTCTTCTCGGTAGAATTTCAGTAACCTCAAAACTTCCCCAGCAGGCGCTCCGTCTTCGTTCAAAAAACCAGTATCAATTCTAACATCCTCCAGTTCCACTCGATCGTTCATATTGCTCATTGAACGTTTCTAACACGCGCTTTGTTCGATAAAATGTCAAATCTGTTATTGTCATTGAACTTTTCAAATAATGAGATGAGATGATGACATGTAAACAGCATAATTCGAACAAAATCCATAGAACAGAACAAACATGTCGAAACTCGACAAAGAGAGCCATATCCGCTACATTGCGTCGCTAGATTCGAAACGCGATGACTACGAATACTGGCTTTCGGAACACTTGCGTTTGAACGGTGTTTATTGGGGCCTTACAGCGTTGTGTGTGCTGGATTCCAAAACCACGTTTAACAGAAGTGAGATTATTGCATTTGTGAGGAGCTGTTGGGACTTTAAAGCTGGTGCATTTGCAGCTTTCCCGGGACACGATGCGCACGTTTTAACGACGCTTTCAGGAATTCAAATTTTGGCCATTTACGATGCTTTGGATGTACTTTTGGAAAAACCGGGCGATGGCCGTGACAACAGCGATAGCAGCAATAGCAGCAACATGAAGACGCAATGCGTGGCCTTTTTGAGGTCCAACCAGCTCTCGGATGGTTCTTTCCAGGGAGATCGCTTTGGGGAAGTCGACACGCGTTTCGTATACGCAGCGTTGAATGCGCTGTCCATCCTAGGTCAACTGACACCCGAAGTGGTAGATCCAGCAGTCGAATTCGTCAAGCTGTGCTACAATTTTGACGGGGGATTTGGATTGAGCCCAGGGGCCGAGAGCCACGCTGCGATGTCTTTGACTTGTATTGCGGCGCTGGCCGTTGTCAATAAACTCGATGCTCTCTCGCCGGAACAGATGGAAAATATAGCGTGGTGGCTCTGCGAAAGGCAGGTTCCAGAGGGCGGGCTGAACGGACGTCCCAGCAAGCAACCAGATGTGTGCTACAGTTGGTGGGTGCTGTCGTCTTTGGCCATCATCGGCAAACGGGATTGGATTGATTTCGACAAGCTTCGAGAGTTCATTCTGCATTCACAAGACCCAAAAAGGGGCGGAATCAGCGATCGTCCCGGCAATGAGGTCGATGTTTTTCACACTTGCTTTGGTGTGACAGGCTTGAGTCTGATGGGCAAAGACAATTTGGTCGAAATCGATCCTGTTTACTGCATGCCTGCATCCGTTACGCAGACCTTCAAGAAATATCCGTACCACGAGCAATAAAGTGCCGTAGTGCGAGAAGAACTGAACCGCTATTTTGACACACAGCATATGCCTTCAGAAATATATTTCCTCCTGCACCATTTTTCTAAGAGCCGGTCTGTATTCGACGTACCTCGCTGTTCGTTTGTGTATGAATGTCGAAGTGTTTATGGTCTTACACCCATTATAGGTCACTTCGAATTGGGAAGCGGTAGTGTCGCATAGAATCAACGCTGTTGGTATAGGAGAAAGTTGTAACGTATGGTCTAGGTCCCATACTACCGGTCTGATGAAAGTGGTAAACGGAGAAATGTGACCTTGATCCAAGATGGTTTTGGCCAGTTTACGGGCTTCTTGCACTCCTGCCGATAATTGATCCTGAGATTTCACCAACTGGTTTATACTTTCATACTCATCATCGCGGATTTTTTGCATTGAGAAGTCCCGCGCAAGACTATTGCCCTCGTCGTCATTTTCGTCGTCGCTTTCCAGTGTTGCTGGAAATAAAATATTGTGTCTCTTGAACCTGGCGTTCAAGTCATCTCTCACAAGGACCAGTTCTTGAGAGAGGTACGCGAAACGAGTGGGATTGGATCCCCAGAACACTTTCTTGCAAATTCTATCGATTCGGTGAACGAAATTTCCTGGAATGGGTCGTTGTGGCCACAACCCTGTAGAGCCTAAACTCACCATTGATGTCCACGGATCGTTGGCCCCAGGAACAAATACGAAAGTCGTTTCGTTTATTAGTCTCTCGAAATTCGATAGTAGAAGTGCTAGTGCATCGAATGAATTCTTGTAAGCAGTGGTGGCACTGATATTTTTACTGCTCATGACAGGGAATACAGGTGTTGACGTAAATGATCCCATGAGTACTATTGTTATGGGCGGGTCGTTGTCTAATTTCGTGAAGACTTTGCGCAATGCCTCCATCACATGAAGCTGATCCAGAAACATATCGCCTCCAAGTATCACAATCCTATGATCTGTCAGTTCCCTTTCAAGTAAATGTAGCCTAATTTTCAGGTCCTTGTCCACTCTTGATGTGTAGCTTGAGCTCGACAATTGGTGAACTCCTAGAAAGTCCAAATTGCCAACGGCCTCCAAAGTTTCCTCTCTTCTCTCTCCGGGCGGGGGAGCCACAGATGCTACAAAAAACTTCCGAGCGGCAGAGTAGTAAATGCCTTCTGCCAATACCACGCAACCTGGAACGTAGAACGTGCCTTCTGCAGGTATTGCTTGACTCAAATCCAGCTCCACGGACCCGGAAGGGTCTTCGAGTGACCAGTTGCCCTTGGCGTTGGGTCGAAGAAGGCCCAGGAGTAGAAAACTTTTGCCGTCTCTTCCCAGCAGGTTCTTGATCTGAGTGATGGTCATGGTTTGCGAGGTTTTACCATCGTTTGCGCCTCCAAAACTGGCCATTGACGACAGCGGGTTGAACAGTTCATCGCCGCCTTGAAACATCTCATTTCGCAGAACCCGGTCCTTCAGGATATTGTAGCGCGTCGAGAACAGCGAGACATTAGTTTCCACATGCGGCAAAATTTGCTTCTTGGCCGCTGCAGGTCTGAGTCGATATTGTTTGGTGGTCAAATCGTAGATAAAGTTCTGGTGTGTTTGTGCGTCGACGAACTTGTAGTATGCCTGCCAGTCGAGCGACGGTTCTGAAGAATCGCTTCGCAGGGGTGATACTGAGCTTTCTACTTGTGTTTCGACTAAAATTTCGGACTGTGTTCCTGCCTCTAAAGCGTTTTCAATGCTCGGATTCGTTTTGCCTGTCAAAAAGCTGTCCAGGGTGTTGGGCTTAGAGACGTCTGATTCTGGTTTTCTGGCGTTTGCAGCTGCTTTTACCTCAGGAGGCCTTGAACGCTCTTTAACCTCGCGAATAACCTCATCGACACCCTTTTTGTCGATGAAAAGTCCTCGTTCTTGCTGTTCCCAAATCGCAGCAAACTGCTCTAGAAACTGAAATGTGCCGCTGTCTTTTCGCCAGTTGATGCCAAATCTCGTGCCAATGTACTCTGCCAACGCTGCCAGCCCATCAGACTTGATATTTAACCCGTATTTCTTTGACAGAACTCGGTATGCCAAAGGTCTTAACAAACCTGGTTGGATCTTCACAGGTAGATTCCTGACAGTGTCCATAATTGGGGGATCAGAAATTCGAAAAGTGCGTCGAGGTGCGATGGAATTGATCAACTTGCGCTACTCAGCTTCTCCAGTTTTCAAAACTTGGTTCTTAGAGGGCGATGACTTGGATGATTTCGATGATTTCGAGAAGACGCGGCGCGTAAAACATCGCCGAATTTAATTTATCTAAATAATAACGAAATTGACTTCACGCGTCTTCACCGTGAATAGCACTAACAAAACAAACTACAATATACTTGGTAGCTGGAGACCAGTTTCGAGGAAGAACAACTATTGACACGTTGTTTACTGTGCTATAGAGAGTTCAACCCGTGTTCTTGGCCGTTTCAAAACTTTCAAACGCAGGTTTTAGAGCTGACTTACGATTTTAACGTGCGATGCTTGAATCGGCTCGTGAGCTTCTAAAAGGATGGTTTGGTGGCCAAGATGAGCGTAAGCGGGAGCATGGCTCGTTGGACAAGTGGAGGAGACGACATTACGCGGAAGATCGACGTTCTAACGTAGCACAACGCCTTCGTAAAAGAAACCCTAAAAGCTATCGGAGAACGGACCAAAACGCCATGAGACGGGGCTCTACGGGACTGTGGACCACAGTGAAAAGCGTGTTTTCGCCTAAGGATCAGGAGTTGCAGCAAATGCGCAGCGCATACGCAGATTATAAAGTGCCCAGTTACTCGGACACAGCCAGAACAAGTGCGCAAGTGCAGCGACGAATCGCTACCAGCGCAGCACTCAAACGTAAGTTCCTGGAAAAACAATACGACGACAAGCTTCTGGACCAGCTGAGACGCGGCAGAAGCTTGGAACCTAAGCCGGTTTCGCGGTTCTCGCGGCCGTTGCCCCACTACGAAACCGACCACCTTGTTATCTTGCAACACAAGGTTGAAGCCCTGACCGCCAAAGTCGGGTCGCTGGAGCGGGATCTCCAGCTGACTCACAAGAAGCTGATGTTTGCGCGGGAGAAAAATGCCTTGTTGGAGAGCCTCGTGAACGACGCCAATGTGGACGATGAGTATGTCAAGTCTCGGCGACGCATCACCAATTTTCAGAAAAATGACCTAAAGCCCGAGTTTGGAGCGCTGCCGCCATCGCCACGTCGGGCAGTGAGTCCGCTGGTTACGTCCAGCCCCATACGGCTGCCCTACCTCGACGAAAATGATGATGAAGACGACGACGACATTAATGACATCGATAACCACCTAAAACCAAGGTCTTGTTTTTACGAAAAATATCCTAGAATACCCACCACAGAACCCATGCAGAAGGATCCTGAAAGCTCACTCTCACCCATCAGAGTAGATCTCGCCAAGTACTCGACTTCAAGAGACCGTTTTGGAGACTAAACCGATGCTATTGGGTCAGATCTCTCGAACCAAGTACTTATGTACTCGCGGTACTCGTCATTTGGACTCGAAGGCCATATCAGGGTTACCGTACAAAACCTACTTTACTAAAACCTTCAGAATTGGATAAGGAGGAAACCAACAACTAGTTTTATACTTAGGTCGAGCTTTCACCGTGAAGCCGCTGGTTCTTCCCGAGTATAACCATTCGTCTTCCAAAGCGTACTCGTGTGGCTAAAAACCCACCGAAACAGCGGTCGAAAGCCAGTTCTTAGACGTGGTTTTATTCGCAATGAGCACTGGAGACTTTTTAACCAAAGGAATTGGACTTATCCAGAAAGCCATCGATCTGGATACCGGAACTCAGTACGAAGAGGCGTACACAGCTTACTATAATGGATTGGACTATTTGATGCTGGCGTTGAAATACGAGAAAAACCCAAAATCTAAAGATCTCATAAGGGCCAAGTTTACGGAATATCTGAACAGAGCAGAACAGCTGAAGGAGCATTTGGAATCGGAACAGGAAAACAAGAAGAACAAAAAGGACACACCTACCAAAAAAGCGAGTGCCAATTCCAACAATAGCAGCAATGACGACGACGCAGACGACAAAAAATTACGTGGCGCTCTATCCGGCGCGATTCTCACGGAAAAGCCTAATGTGCGTTGGGAAGACATTGCTGGTCTCGAGGGTGCCAAAGCAGCGTTGAAAGAAGCAGTCATTTTGCCTGTTAAATTCCCGCATTTGTTCACTGGTAATCGTAAACCCACGTCGGGCATCCTCCTATTTGGTCCACCAGGTACTGGTAAGTCTTATTTGGCAAAAGCGGTGGCCACAGAAGCCAATTCGACTTTCTTCAGCATAAGCTCAAGTGATTTGGTATCGAAGTGGATGGGTGAATCCGAAAGATTGGTCAAGCAACTATTTGCAATGGCCAGAGAAAACAAGCCGTCTATCATTTTCATCGACGAAGTGGACGCTTTGACAGGCCAGAGAGGGGAGGGTGAAAGCGAGGCCAGTAGAAGAATCAAAACGGAGCTGCTAGTCCAAATGAACGGTGTGGGGAATGATGCTCAAGGTGTGCTTGTTCTTGGAGCTACAAACATTCCCTGGCAATTGGATAGTGCCGTAAGAAGAAGGTTTGAGAAGCGAATCTATATCCCGCTTCCCGATCTTGCGGGCAGAACTCGTATGTTCGAGCTAAACATAGGCGAAACGCCGTGCTCGCTTACGAAAGAAGATTACAGAACCCTGGGCCAATTGACCGAAGGATATTCTGGTAGTGATATCGCGGTGGTTGTGAAAGACGCTTTGATGCAGCCTATCCGGCAAATTCAAAACTCGACCCATTTCAAAGACGTATCGGAGGATCCAGAACATCGCAAATTAATACCTTGTTCGCCAGGGGACGATGGTGCTATTGAACTGAGCTGGACAGATATAGAAGCGGATGAACTGCAAGAACCAGAGCTCAATATCAAAGATTTCTTGAAAGCCATCAAAACAACAAGACCGACAGTCAATGAGAACGATCTTAAGAAGCAAGAAGAGTTCACCAACGACTTTGGTCAAGAGGGTTTGTAATTATAAGCTTAGTAAACGAACTAACGAGTAGATAATAAAAGTAATTAGCATAAGTATCCAAACAAGTTAAGCTTGTTTCATTCCATTGCAGAATTCGAGGACTAATCCAGTATAATCATCATCCAAGCTCTCCAAATCAATCATAGAATTTGGTGTTGTTTTCGTTATCGGAGACTTTGGCGTTAACAAGCTTGACTTTAACCACCGACACGTTTTCGCCTCTGGTGTAAACGCGAGCATCTGGGTTTGCCTTCAAAAGCTCCTGTTCGTAGTAGTTGAACTCGTCACTAAACGAATCCAGGTGTTCCGCATACCCTCGAAGCGTGGCGCTCATTTGCGATAACTCAGACTGGTTGAGCTCTTGGAGCAAATTGAGTAACCTGCTAGGGTGATCGGCACTTGGGGGCTGCTCTGACGAATCCTGGGTGGATTCTGCCGGGGTTGGAGTATTGGACATGCTGCTCTTCCTCAAAGACAATTTCTTCGCGGTCACCCAGTCGTGAATCAAAACCGAGACCTGTGGGTTTTGAATGATGTTTTCATACTTTTCTGTGTTCTTTTGAGTCGCCATGATGATATAGTGACACTTTTTGTTGGATGTAGCAACACTAGAGCTTGCTGGCGAGCTTTTTGGCGTGTATACTCTGTCCGGCGAGATATACGTGTAATTCATTAGAGACACCGATGGGATGCATTCCGGCTTTGAGCAAGTCGCCAGATGCAAGTATTTGGACGTCTTCAAAAGGGTCAGAACATGTTCCGGCAAGCTCTCAGGGCATGACATCGTAGAGATAATAGAGGATCTTGAATATGATTAGTTTATTTCAGAATGGTCGTTATTTCAATGGAGATGGTGTAAGAATGAGGATAGTCGGTCGCCCTTTAAGGTTGGAAGATATTCTGAAAAATTTCGTAATAAATCATTGACACGATGACAGCGCTGACACGCGTTCGAAACTCGGCCGCGGTAGTTCATAGTCTTTTTATCGTAGCTTATTTTGGGCTGGTTCGGACTTGACTAGCAGCTTGTACCGTAGTTTGGGGAACATGCCCTGTATAATGGCTAGCTTTTATTCACTGCAAGTTTGTTTCTTGCGAGAGCTGGTTGTTTCCCGGACAAAAATATTACCGGAAGGATGTTTGATCTATTCTCTACCTTCCAAACATTTCTCGCGCCTGATGGGGGACGATATTGTATGATTGAGCCTCCTTCTTGTACAGAGAGAAGCTAGCGCTGATTATAGGACGTCCATCTCCACTCCACTCAACTGAGTTCACAGTAACAATTATCATGTCTCTTGTAGTTTCAGTTTCTCCTTTCTCAACTGTGAAATGGCGTCCTTCCACGCGTCCAGAATCTCGGTGCACTGGCCGTGGAACTCCTTCAGGTTATCGTCGTTGGCAATCACTTTTAGTAATTTGTGCAGTTTGCTCTGTCTGAGGGCGTCCAGGTCGAAAAACTGCGGTGTTGACGCCATGTTCTCGGCTATTTTGGCAAGTAGCTTTCGAGATTCTTTCAACTCTTCGGGTCCGGGGGGGGTACTTCGTTGTACCAGATTGGTTTGCAACTTACGACGTAAAAGCAGCGAGATCTCAGTTCTTTTGGCATGGTCCAGTCGCGCAAGTTTGCGACCTGAAACGACCGCTGCAGTACCAGAACCGGATCGGGAACCTGAAGCAGATGCAGACGTGGAATCAGAAGCAGGAGCAGAAGCAGAAACAGAAGTTGAAGCAGAAGAAGAGGCCGAAACAGAGGCGGGCCCGGACGCGGGGCCCGATGCTGCACCGGCTCGAGACCTGGACCGCGATGACGGAGAAGACGTTGCTCGTTCGTGCTGACTCGTGTTTTTGCTACTACTTCTGGGAGCCCCAGATTTACCCTCGAACGGATCCTGGCCCGCTGCAATCTTGGTGTCTTTGTCTGCATTGTCATACCAGTCCTGTATGCGTTTTTCCTCCTCTAGCCGCTGCAGCAAAAACTCATGCAAGGACTTGAAATTGCTGGCCTCCTGGTACGCTTTTACCAGCACTGGATCTTCTGCCTTGCTGGTTCGCGCCTGTTTCAGGAACTCATCCACCAATTCTTTCGTGAGCGGGCGCAGTCGACTGGGCTTATCCCAGTAGTACGTTTCATCGTTAAAGAAGCACACCGCCACACGCTCCGGCCGCCTTCTACGGTAGACATCTTTTCTCAAAAACCGCTGTGGAAACACCACTGCTGGCCAGGGAGCGAACGAGCCAACTTTGCACAATACCAGATCACCCGTCAGCAATTGAGAAGCCATTTGCCAGTCTTTATGAGCGTCACAGCGGTGCGCTTGTAATGTTTGTTTGGTGATTGTTTGAAGACGAAGTTGACGATACGTAGTTGTTGTTGTAGATGTTGTTGACCTTTATTTAATCATGAAAATGGCTACAATATCCAGGATTTTTGGGATCACGTGACTGAAAAGGTCCATAAAATTAAAATTGTGGGAACTTGGAAGAGAAGTAGGAGGTCGAAAGCGTTGTTGGTTGCATGGCAAATCTTTAGAGAAATAGTCTAGCTTGGCCCCGGCAGAACAGGCTACTTATCACTCAAGATATTGAAAATAAATTCACGTGATTTGATGCCCGATTTCAAATAAATAAATATGTGTGCCCATTTCAGAATTTGGAAAGCTCTGTTGCTTTGACTGTATCCAGCACTGTGCGTATTTTTGGGCGCATGGAATGCGGGTGCATGTTTAGTTGGTGTAGCTTCGATGGTGAGATAAATGTGCAGAATAGATACGTTGGCGATGAGATCACTTTGTACTAATATGGCATTGACGTTTCCGCTGCATCCAGCTTGATGACTCTACGCGGAATCGAGGAGACCGTTTCCAGTTTGTAGTCTTAACGGAGCTGGTATGTGTTTCTTATATTTGTTGTCTTTGTTTTGGAGTTCACATGGATAAATCTAGAATTTAATGTTTTAAACGTGTTTTCGGTCTTACCTCTATGCCGTTGAGATAATCGCAGAATACTGTGTTAAGAATTTCAAATCTTGAAGTAACATTATCTCTGGGAGGTGTTATTGCGTAACCAACGGGTACTGCAGCAGTCGTGTAACCATGACTGGAATTAATGGTGGCAACCGTTCCTTCTCTCGGGACGATGAAAATCTCTGTCTGCCTAGCATTTCGTTATGCTGATTTATTAGTACAGAATGCAAATTCTCAAGCGAAAAACAATTACAGCTCGTCAGTCCTTCGCTGGTGTTGGTGCCTCCTGTTAAGCTGTCTTATTGTTTTCGATTTGATACATACATTCCATTCCTACAGAGGATCAGAGATCACCACCATGAACACCACCGATGTTGCCGATCCGGTGCCAACAAATCCGGCGACCAGATCTTCCTCAGCCCAGGCATAAAGGTCTCCGTCAGATAAACTGTCTTCTACAATACAGCTTCAAATCGATGCCCAGTCATCGCAGGTCATGTGACATATCGACAGATGACAGATGGGTTCAAAATGATAACAATGTCGAAGAACTGACACTGGCGGTCATTGTATCACTTCTGAAGCCCTCGTGTGAGCTTGAATATGGATTATACTGACTGAAGGGACCTATTTTGACAGACAAAACGCTTCGTGAAGCCACATTTCCTTCGCCAATTCCCCACAAAAATTTATGTTTCACCAACGTGTACAAATACCCATTCCTTCGGCTTCTGACACACCAGATCTTACACCATGAAGTGTACCGATAGAGACTTATACAATCCTCTATAAAACCAATTGCTTGCTCTAGAGCTAGACCGATAAAGCAACCAGCTCATTAAATAAGAGCAAAGCGTAGAAGCAAAATTCTTTGGATGAACACTTGCTTGCTTGTCTCTGCAAAAGAAGCCAAATCCACCCGGGGAATATATAACATTGAACCAAATTATCTCAGAGAGTTCTTTGGCGTCGTCTTATTCTAGAGATGTAGGACTTCATCGCACGCGAAACGTAGGATAGCTGTGGTATAACAAGTCTGTAAGGCCACGGTGCAGAACTAAGCGTCACGAAATACTCCAGCGCCCCGAAATTGAGCGACACCACACCTACGGTCAGAATTCGATATCCAGTCTACGTTAGTGAGTCTGACCCGAGATCGCAGACCCCGCACTTCCTGCATGCAGTGCTCTTCTCTTTAATTTGACGGCTGTGTCGCACTTGTGCTGATCTTTCTTTATTTCACCAATTCTTTCGACCGTATCTGCATCTTCAGAGCTCAATTCCACGGAGTGGAAGTCTATCTGCGCCTTCGTGATTATCAGTGCAAGGTCGTATTCGTCGTCTTTTTCGTGTCGCACAGTTTCCTCGAGCTTTTAAGCAAGCCATTTGCTGCGCTTCTCGACCAGCATATTTGTCTTTGGGTGTTACACAGAATAAGGCAGGTTTCGACGGTGTTAACTATAAATTAACGCCAGAAATGTTAAATCGGCCACTTTCGGCCCGTCCTGCTACGTTTTGTATTTCTAGTGCATGCAGCAGAAGACCTAGAAACAGATTTTATTTGAACACTTCATGTGCTCCCTCATTTGGGCGATGTCGCTGCGTTGGGGCGGCCATAGAATTCCCCCAAGTTATGCTGATAATACATTAACATTCCGTTTTCGTAAAAGCGCGCTATTACTGTTTTTTACGAGCATCCACTAAACTGTCAAGCCGTGTTCGGCTGGTCAGATTTCCGCAGCCGGCATCTCAAATGTCTGATAGGCGAGAAGGTTGCATCTAAAGTTTTTGGTCACTTCATTGATGGGCGTGACGTCAGAGAGTGCCCTCTGATGAGATGTTTTCTTTATCAGATTAATCATTAATTAATAAACTGCTCGATGGTCATTACACAAGCTTGGGAGGTTTCCTCTTGGGCCCACGCGCCCGACCCTTAGTTGGATGTACCAGTTTATTGTCATTTGATCCATTCAGCTCAGATAAATTTGATTCCGACACTGACGCCGGGCTGAGTAATTTTGCAATCGTAGCACTATCACCTTGTACCATAAAGGGAATCGCAATGGGTACGTTGGCTCTTTGGCCCAGTTCTGGAGCAGTTTTGCTGACCTCACGATTTAAAGGCTTTTTTGAAAATACCGGCGCCTTTTCCCGTCCATCTCTAGCATCGCGAGGCCAGACTTTCTTGTCATCTGTAAGGCTTCTGTGGCCTTTCTCATCACTGTCACTGAGCAGTTCTGCCTCTTCTTTTAATTTCTTTGCCTTTATCAATTCGAGTTTCTTTAGTGCCTCAGGCATAGATATTTTACGGGTGGGTTTTGGCGGGGCTTTCGCCAGAGTAGAGAGTTTGGAAACGGCTTCCGGTAGTGATGCCTTCATTACTGGCTTGGGTGGTGCTTTACTCAAATTACCTTTTTTACCGATAGCCTCTGGAACCGATATTTTCCTTTCGGGCTTTGGAGGTGCTTTTACTAGCATCTCTCTTCTGCCCATGACCTCAGGAACAGACTCCTTCCTCTCAGATGCGGCAGGCAGAGGCTTCAAAGCTTCCTTGCCTAAAAAACCGGGTATTTTGTCGTTTTCTGTCTTTTTCCGGGTTTTGGGAACCTCGAGCTTCACGTCAAATGCATTTCTAGTGCCTGGTGCGTCAGCGGTGCTCATTCTTTTTTCGGGACTTCTAAGACTGGCCCTCAGTGAGCTGAGCTCTAAGTCGCTTTTATCGTCGGTACTCATCGCAGGAATCTGTTTACGCCGAGGCGGAATTGCCAGAGCTTTCATTTGCGGGGTGGACTTAGAACTTTCGGTTTTGAGAGCTGATGCCACAAACGGCCGGGAAGGACGGGCTGGCTTGGTAGGCGACGGTGTTGAGGGTTGGAATTTGTGTGGGGTTGTTACGGTAAGTTTATTATCTTGAAGTGAGTCCAGGTACGTTCTCGGTTTGTGCACGTTATTGGTTACCTTCTGCTCGATGTCAGTTTTTGGTGCTGTGCTTGTAGTGGCCTTGGTTTTTTGAGAAGACTCGAGAAAAGAAGTTTTGTTGGGTTTCAACGAAGATGTTTGAAACACGCTGCTTTCAGGTCTTGGATGGGATCTTTCGCGTGTGCCAACGTCCCACTTCGAACAATCATCTATTATTCTCTCAGACCTCGAATTAGTCAATACTTGAGGTCTAGGAGGTTTAATTGATGCATTTTTGGTAGGTGTGGCGATGAACTTCTCATTCTTCGCCTCTCTTCTTACTGGCAGTGGTGGCGGAGTTTCGCTGTCATCGTCGTGATCATTATTGTTATTATTGTCGACATCTTCTTTGTATCTATTGTGGGGCCTATAAGCTCTTGGCTTTCCCCGCGAAGGATATTCTCTGACTTCTTCAGTAGTTTGAGGGGGTGAAATGGCCAAACCTTGTTTCAACTTGGCTAAAAGTAGATAGTCCTCTTCTGAGACCATATACTGCCTGGCAGAGTCTCGAGAGTCGAACCTAGAGACAGCTAAATCCAAGCAATCGTCGTGAGTCCACGAATCGGGGTGTTTTACGGGCCTTATCGGAGATCTCGTAGTGTGTGAATTGCGTTTTGGGGAGAATGACTTTTCATAGTTGTATGCCGATCTGTATGCCATTTCAGAGGCATTACGGGACGAAAATGTCGTAGGTCTTTCATCAAACGTTGGATATTCACCACTCAGGAGTTTTTGAGCCCGTTCCAAGTCTTGAGGGTTGTACTTTGGTTTGTTCTTCGCATCATCATTTCGAGCACCTTTACAGCCATATCTCTTGCTGTCCAGCTCCTCTACTCGATCCAAATACCGGTCGAGCTCCGGATCTCTTTCAGCTCGTCTCGAAGAGCCCATCAATGCCCAACAAACGCTTTATCACGACGAATATAGGCAGGCGCCCGTGCGAATTTCTAGTTTACAGGTCTGTAGTTTCTTGAAATGAACGTCAATTTTCAGGTAACTATGAATATATCGGACGACAGCAGGTAAACATAAGAAGTGAAGAGTATAAAAAGGTCAGCCTCAGGCTTTAAATGATTGTAAATATAATCTCTATGTAAGAATCGAGCCCGAAGATTTATAAAAATTAGAGCTCCCTGGAAAGGTTTTGATATCAACGCAATTCGATTGAGGAGTTTTTCTTGGCCAGCCAAATTTGGGAGCCGCAGAATACGAAAAACACAACGTAGACTAGCACGGCAATGAAAACGGTGTGTGCAACTCTGTATTGATGGGTTTGGTTAGTAAAATAGCAAAAGGCATAATTTGAAAGTTCGCGAGTCATATTCCTCGCTAACCAAGCCTGGACACAGTGGAATACCCAGGTCGCACGATATGGAACGAGAACGTATTCCCTAAACTAGAGATCTCGCTGGTCCTTTGGCGTTGTTCTTTTTTTTCTTCAAAATTCACATACGCTTTACCGTCTTCAGGATCGTTGATCGACCCTACAAACGATTCGTGGCCGACATTGAACAAATGCGCAATGACTGACAAGATGACAATGCCGAACGCAGATACAACTGTGCAGAACCAGGCTTTGCCGGACTATCAAAAATGGAAACGGAAAAGGTTAGTGAGCTGTGTTAAAAGACACTTGCAGGGTCAAAAGGGGCATTTCGCGGAGCTCTAAGACAATCGAGAGCCAAAAAATCCCGTACGACTAACAGTCTGGCGAGAATTGTAGACAAAATAACGGAACACATACTGCTACCACTGGCTTCATGTTTGACGATTCTGTAGATTGAGACGGTTAGTATCGGTTGGCCTTATTACTGTTATAAGAAGAATAGCTTCAATTTAACGATTTTTTCTCGTTTGATATGAATTTCGTGACGTTTGTATTAGTATATGTATCTTTTAAGCTAGTCTGTATCCCAATAAGGTCTCTTGGCCCAGTTGGTTAAGGCACCGTGCTAATAACGCGGGGATCAGCGGTTCGATCCCGCTAGAGACCATTCTTTTTGTTTTTGGGACTACCAATTATCATATGTTGATCGTTCATAGCACCACTGATGGCGTAACCGAAAGGTGTAAATATACCGACGGTCTGCGATAAACACCGCCTTTTTATCGAACTGCGGCGTGCACCAGGACTCGCTATTCCCTCATGTTAACAACCGGAAATGTACAATTCTACAGACGTGTTTATGATATTTTCTGAGTATATGATTAGTTTTGGATTCGAAGAGCCTAGATTACTTACTCGTCGTCCTCCAAAGTCTGGGCGGCGATACGGTCCAAATCTCTTTGGCCGTTCTCGGAGATTCTTCTGCCACCCTTTGGAGAGATTTCGACAATGCCAATCTTCTCCAAGGCCTGCAACACCTTTCTGTTGATGGAACCGGAGGCGTCAACGTGCTTGGAAGGTCTGGCACCTCTGTTCTTGGCGTTACCGTACAACTTGTTCAATTTGCCGACACCAACCTGCTTTCTCATGTAGATGTGTCTGGCAACGGAAGCGGCACGCATGTAGAACCAGCCTTCGGAGTCTTGTGGAGGCATTTCATTGCCAGCAGAGGTCTTGACAATGTCAACGTAACCTGGCACCTCCAACTTACCTTGTCTTTGCAAGAAAGAAGCGTAAGCGGTGATGAAATCTTGGGCTGGAACGTCTCTGCAGAAAGCTTGCTGTTAGTATGTTTTGGAAACGGGGAAGGCGGGGAGCGGAGACTCGGTAATGAGCACTCAATGACGGTGTAATTTTCAGCACACTGGATAAACGTCGAAGTGACTTGTGCTCATTTCGAAAATCGAAGAATCGAAAATCGATATATAGTCCAACACACACGCACAAACATCAGCATGTGTTTTTGAATCTCAACAGCTGCTTTCATCTTGTTGCAGCTCTAATCTCGAATATCTTCCCTGGGCACAGCCTTCAACATCAACAATTGTCAACTCCACCAAAACTGGTCATAAATCACCGCCTATTTCACCATTCAACGCGTCTCAGCTCGCCCGACAACACTGTCGTAATTGTACGTACCTAACGGAAACACCTGGCATCTTTACTCTATGGTTCTTTGAAACTGTACCCAAATCAACTGCTAAACCAGTACTTTTGCCAAAAATTGGTTGGTAATTCCAGCGTATTGGGTCGCAGCCAGATTGACCACCGGGAAAGAGTCCTGCCGGATTGTCGCCAAAGCTGCGTCTGGTACTAGGCAGAGAGATAGGCAGAGAGCTAGGCGGAGTGTGAAGGTGCCAGACAGAGAAGCCAGTCTAGGATCCAGAGGGAGAGCCCCGGGCTAGGCAGGACACCTTAGACAGACTCTGCCTAGCGGTCCGCCCAGCGCTCTGCCTGGATCCGTGTAGCGTCCTTGACGTGTCGCACGAAGAGTTAGATGAGTTTTCTGCCCACTCACAAAATATTTTCTCGAAATGTTAAAAAGTAGAAGAATGTATGGGTGTTAAACAAAGACAGTCATACGTAATTTCAGAATAGAGAGAGACCAGAGAGAGAGAGAGAGATGAAGATGGAGATGGTGTGTGCAATGTTAGTTTAGAATACGCTTAGCATACGAACCAGGGCACACGGGCGGATCTCTTCAGCTATAGCAGGTCTCTATCCCACGTCTATATTCCCCGTCTTACTCGTGCCTAATCCTAATGTACATTAAATTGCCCAATTATCATTTTACTAGTAGTATATACTTACACAGCAACGACAGCCGCGACAACTTTTCCGCTAAGAAGCTTCCAGATAGCAAGTCAGCAAGCTGCTTACACCTTGAAACCCTTAGATCTCCGTCTACCTCTAGCTCTCTCGAACTTACGGCCGGTGGACTGGATTCTTGGAGCCTTGTGCTTGTGAGGACCAGCACCGAAGTGTCTGACGGCCTCTCTGGCGTTTCTTGGACCTCTGACGATCAAGGTGTTCTGACCCTTTGGAGCTCTGACGGCCAACTGGTCCAAAGTGATGCACTCACCACCAGCCTTCAAGATTCTGGCTCTGGCACCAGCGGTGAATCTTAGAGCAGCAACGGTGGCCTTTGGGAACTCGTAGATTCTGGAGTCCTCGGTGACAGTGCCGACAACGACAATGGTCTTGTTACCGGCACCAGATTGGCCAAGAGCCTTGGCGATTCTGGAGACGGACACAGGAGGTCTGTTGATTTTGGACAAGAACAAAGATCTCAACACAACCTTGTTGAATGGAGCATCAGTACGACCTGTGAAAAAGATAGTTAGTAACACAGCGTTGGCAAAGAAAGACAGAGACGGTAGAAGGCGAGAATTCAAGAAAAATAGGTCCTGCTCACTTGGTTTTCCGCCGCGCACGCGCCAAAAGCCACGCTGGGAAAAATGAACCGCACGGAAAAGAAAAACCCCCTGGTGCTAATTAGGCATGCTGGCGCGCCAGAGTCTAGCGCTCACCAGGGGTTCCGCACTCGCAGAACGAGTCTCAAGCCAGTGAAAACGATAAGTCTCTTGCGAACAAGAGACCCATCGTCTTCGTCTATCCGATGGAAAACTTTCAAAACTTTCGAAAAATTTCAAAAACTTTCCAATCCAGAGACAAAGAACCCAAATAAATGAGCATTTGTCCCTGTTGTCCATGCTTTGTGTAGTTGTTGTGAGAGAGCCCATTCTCATTCTCTTTCTTCAACTGTGCATCCCAAAAACCGGAAAGAAAAGCGTTATTTCACATACGAGCCAAGAAGGTGTAAAGCTTGACCAACAACTTCAAGTAGACGTTGTCAGACTTTGGGGCGGTTCTGTGACCAGATCTCTGGTGCTGCTTGGTGGTGTGATCGATACCCATTGTTGCTAGTTAATGTTCTTCAGAAAAAAGATACCAAGAAGAACTAACAAAAGTGAAGTGAAGAGGTTAAATCGATGACTTGTAGGATGGGTTTTACAGAGTGAAAAATTATGAAAAAAAATCGATGTGGGATATTTTTTTTTGCGTGGGTAGGAGACGCTCGTGCAGAACGATCATAATTCTCGATTTACTTAAAGACAACACCCAGACATCTGAACATCCGTACACCAATTTTAGAAAATGCGGGAAGCCTTAGCCGCGATTATGTCATCCGAGTTGCGAGAAATGACAGAATTGTATATAGTGATACAATTGGATAGCCAGTAACGTCCGTCAACCTGGCCCTGGTGGAAGTTAGAATGAGCTCCAGGGCAGCTTTCAGCTGAGTTGGTATCGGTGGGCCATTTGATCCAAACCGACAAGCAATGTCTGTGGTGTCTTTCTGACCTGTGAAGTGTTTTCAAAATCGTGACACTTAATACCAAGTGTCACGACATTAGAAAGATGAAATTCTGAAAGATGAGTGTGCTGTGTACATTCAAATTGTGTGCTATTTCCCGCCGTTTCTTCTGATTCCAATTTCTTGGCACTCCCGCAGCTCAAAATTTACGCATCTTTGCACCCACGCACAAATATCTCGCTCCCAAGTAGCAAGCAGAACCGACTAATATCAGCACACTCGTGAATACTATGAATTTGTTGTATTCAGCCACGGTTCCTTTACCAATGATTGCACCACATATGGGGATGATGGGCAAGGTCATAATTGCACTCAGCAAGTAGGAAGTAGAATAGCGTTTTCCAAAATCGCAGGTCCGTGAAATTTGTGCCACGCACACCGCCGTCAGCGACATAACCGAGCCCGAGGCAAACCCATACAGTATCATGTATGCCCATAGTACTTTTTGATTTCCACCGAATGGTAGCAGTAGAGTCAGGTTTAAAATTCCGGCAAAACACGACACCAGAATAACAGTATTGAATCTGCCCGTATATTTGTCCGAAATGTACCCTGGGATATAGCGACCCAAGATCTGCACTGCGTTCGACACCGTGATCAAGGTAAAAGCTTTACCCTCGGAGTTTCCCCGAGTCATGGCATAGGAGGCAATGAAAGTGTTTGTGGCCATTATAGAGTTCTCAGCCAGCGAGAACGCCAACGTAGTCAGCAAATATTTGCGATCTTGGAAATACCTTATGTTGAAAGAGCCAAGCACGTAAAACCGTATCTTCTCGGATCGCGAGCGAAACTCGCCACGAATGGGCCTGGTCTTCTCATTGACCCGTGCAAAAACGCAGGCAACGCTCAAACACGCCAAACACACAAATGCCATGATTCTAATAGCCCATGGGAATCCTACTTCTTCATATAGGCTCTTGAGCATCAAGGGAAACACAATGCCACCAAGGGAACCGCCAATTGTAGCTAAACTGGTGGCCATTGCCCGTTTACGAGAAAACCAGGTTGCAATGCACCCTATGAGCGGCGTGGTCAGCGCGCCCGTGGCCAAACCTGTCACTACCGAAAATGACAGAATGAATTGCCAGATAGTTTGGCAATTAGCGGTCGCCATAAGCCCACAGACAAACACAACGGACCCCACACAAAGCGGGACAAACCCACCGTTGCGGTCGAAATACGCACCCGTAAGTACGCAGCTGGCGCTAAACAAAGTAAGGTATATAGAGAAAATCCAAGAAACACCGGATGACGAACTGGAAGCCAGTTGGTGCTTGGAAATGTAGCCTTCCAGAGCTCCGAGCGAATTTGTAACACCCCAAGCGGGCAATAAACCCATAAACGAGCCTAACAGAGCCATGTACGCTGGAAGCCCACCATCTGGGAAATTTGTCTCGTCTTCGTCCTCCAAAGAAACTTTACTTTGCTGAGGCCACAATTCGACAGTTTGCTCGATCACGGCAGAATTGGGCCGGTTTCTAGTTTTGGAACCGGAGCTTGAACCCGTTTGAGGACCATTATCGTTGCTCAGTTTTTGTCTTGTAGCTTTCCATGCCAATGTTGCAGGCTGTTTGAGCTGCAATAGAGGAATCATGCTCGTTGGTACTACGAAATCCACTTAAACAATTATAAATCGTCACTGTTCATGATTTCTATAGGAAGTGCGGATATTTAAACTCCAGCTTGGGAACTGAGTCATGGAGTCTTGACATATACGATCGGATGTGGGATTCCACACGTGTAGCTCACGAGACGGCATTTCTCGGCGCTTCAAGAGTTGTGCCACATCCTGGATAGGTTGAGTTCGATAATTTACGCGATTGGCTAATTTTCTGCCAGTTTCAAGAAATCTAGTCGGGTAAAGAGCTGTATTCTATGTGTTCTTTAGAGATGTCTGTCTTCTCTTTGGATAATGAATGGATAAGAAAGTAAAGTTTACTACGGAACGAAAAATATCTTAAAAACTGAGCTTTAACAGAGATCTTTTGGAAGCATTTGGCTCGGGGACAGCGTTTTATGGCGTCAGTATTCTTACTGAATTAAACGTCTATAAAATTTGGCTCAAGACAGTTTGGAATGCTCCCATCGAAACAATGCTGTAGTTGCCTTTGTTGTATGGTGAATTGTGGAATTATTGGCGATTTTTCACTGATGATCGGGCGGTGAGAAAACTTTCTAATATAACCAATCCAAATGCTGCTTCGCACGTCTGGCGAATGATTTTGGCATTGTATGGTTATAGGCTGCGTGGCACCTGGTATGGTTCGAGCCTCTGAGAGACCATTTTTCTAGCCATGTATGGTTTATTGTCGACTCTTGTCACTTTGTACTAGTGTGTCATCTCCTTGAAGATGAGACGAAAATGAGGTCAAGTCGTCTCAGCAGAGCTCAGCGGTAATGGTGGGCGCATAAGTGCTCCACGGTAGCTGCGAAATTGAAGATGAAAAAAGGGGGGGAGGGGGGGCATTGAGAACAATTTTGGATAACTTGACGACACAGTCGTATCCAGTGATGATTATCCAGGAAACTGTATTCAGCGCGTAAGGATGATTGTGGGAGCCCGTAAGGCGGATCAGAATACTGGGAATTCTGTGTTCGGCGTCCTGGTCGTCACTTCTGTACCTTTGCTTGCTTATTTTCTTTAATTGGCGAAATAGACATATAATTAACAAATAGTAATTTATCATTAATGGCCATGGTGACAGAACTAACAATGGCTGGAAACCTCACATCAAGCAGTTCTAAGTCGGAATTCTACGGGCGCACGTAATTTATCTTGTCAAAGACAACCTCCAATATAGCTTGACCAGTCGTATGTGCGTCATTCTTTGGTCTGTTTTTTTGCATGGTAATTCACACCAGCATACAAGTGATAGATGGATATTTGGAACCATCAACAAGCAAAAAAACTTTAGTACCGGGGATCGTGCTAAGGTCTTGCTAGGGCCATGATTTTTGATCACATCTACCTACTTCTGATAGTCGCGGCTCGTACACCGGCTCTTGACGCCCTCTGGCTCGCCACACCCCAGCTCACACCCTTGTTACTCGTAATATTCTTGTCGTTAGGCTGGCTATACAGATTGCATAATATTGTCTAAAATCCAGTTTTCTCGGAGGTCCGGCATACCGCCAGCTTACAAGGCCTTTAGAACGTTCTCCGCAGAAGAGACGTTGACACCGGTCTTGTCTGGCTCCTCGTAGGCAGCAATGACCTTACCGTTCTCGACAACGATGGCGTAACGGTAGTTACGCTTGTTACCGAACACCTCTTCGGAGTCGAACAAAGTGTCACCGGACTTGGCGAACTCACCGCGGGTGTCAGCCAAGATGTGGATGTCGGACGGGATCTTGAGAGAGTCAGCCCAGGCCTTGGTGACGAAAGCGTCGTTGACACAGGTGACAAACACGTTTTCGACGCCCTTCGCCTTGAGCTCGCTCAATTTGGCAGCGTAACCTGGGATGTGGCTGGCGGTGCACGCTGGCGAGAAAGCAGCAGGCACACCAACAATGATGTGCTTACCCTTACTGACTTCCTTACCGATGTCCACGGCATTGCCTGGAGAGTTTTCCTGGATACCAGCTAGACCAGTCTTGATAACGTCACCGACTTGAAACATCTTTAATGGGTTGTATGTGTGAAAAAGTTGCGCAGAGTTTCTTCTGTTGCAAATTGAGCTATGACGGATACTTGAGCGTACAACGTTTAGCATGTAGAAAGAAAACAGAACCAATTTCAAGTCCAGTTCCCAAGAGGGGTACCAAATGGCTTTTCCGACGCCTTTTTATAACGCACCGGGTAGTCATGAGACTCATGGCAACCCAGCCATTTTGCTGTACTTATGGAAGTGTTGGATTACGATATGTGGCGCATAGCAAAATGGGGTGCGTACGCGCTGCGCAGGTGATTCCGGACCGTTAGCGCAAAGCTGTGGCGAGGGTGTCTGGCGAGTCAACGAGAGAAGCGACTAGACAATTGAGACTATGGTAATCGGTAGATAGATAGGTAGATAGGTAGATAGATAGATAGATAGAATGGAATAGAATGGAAAGAACACGTATAATCAAGGACAATCTCTTTCTAGAGAGTAACCGCAGAATTGAGTTTCCTGGGGCAATAGGTGAAGGACTACAGGGACACCACTGGATTCGCTTTGGTTTAAACAGAGTGTTCATAGGTGTTCATTTGATGTGAATTTGACGATTAATTAATTTGTAGATTAACCATATTGGGTGGATATGAAAGATGAAGACGGGCAGGTAAAAAAAACGAAGCGGTGAGTACGAGTACGAGTACGAGTACATTTGTGAATTAATTGATATCACATGTCACGAAATCATATCGATACCCTATCCATCTACATCAAGCATGCCCTCATCGCTTCGAACTTTTAGACATCAAATGCTCCATAACAACGTCCCGGCATGTCTGAAGGCGACTGTGCCGCAGCTGTAACGGCCGGCTACGCGTTTGGGGACGACCAGCCGGAAAACTACGATGAATTTATGATCTCAGACGATGAAAACGACATGGAAATCGAGATGGACGAGGAAAGCGACGGCTCGTTCGACAAGCTGGCCAGTCCGCCCACTGCGCAGCAGGAGAGTGACACCAATGGCAGCCTTGTCGTGAGTGCTCAGATGCTGCTCGAAGAGCGGCGTTTTCAAGAGGCGGCCACAACGCTAGAGAAAGCTGCGACTAAACTGCAAGCGCAATCGCACGCATCAGCAGTGGCCACCCTGTTGCATATTGTGCGCTGTCGCTTTTTCATGTGGACACAGGACTCAACCGACTTTTCTGCAGTCCAAAATGCCATCGATGGCCTCACAAACGCGCTTCATTCCGCGCACAGCGAACGGGCCGCTCTTCGGGATCTCATCAACGAGCTTGCTCCAGCTTTAGGCTCTAGTCTCCTTCTAAACCCGGCCTGGGATCTAAACAAAAACCCGATTCTACAGTCCAAGCTGTTTTTGAAGGGAATCAGCACCTTGGGCCACAAAGCTGACCCTTTTTTTTGGCGATCCCGCTCACTGCAGTACGAACTGGCTGCTTCACGATTGTCCGCCACAGACACCACCGCCGTAGCGGTTGGCTTTGTCGAAGAGCTCTCAAATGCAACGGCAAAGGGTGCAGATCAGCTCGACAATCTCGAATTTGTCCTGACGTGGTGTGTATCGGGCTCGATGAACGGCACGCTAGCAGGACCTACCGAGGGGCTCGAAGAACTTGTTAGTCGCATTTCTGCACAGCTGCAAAACTTCTTTTCGCGGCCTTTGCCCTTGATGGCCACTATCCACTTTACAAAAGCGTATCTTGTCCTGGGTCAGCTTTCTGCTACAAACAAAAAGTCAATCTTGCAATGCAACACCGAGCTCTGGCAGTCGTTCAAGTGTCTCGAGGAAATAGGTAACAAGACCGCATTTCAGGAGCTAGTTTTCTGCGCGTTCATTCTATCGAGTCTGCTGTTGTTGGGCCAGAAAACTCAAACAAACGACATCATCTCTCCCTTTGAGCTCGAACAGATCAAAGTTCTGGAGACCCCGCTTTCACGCAATTTGGAAAAGCTCTACCAGGCTTTTGTTGAATACGATCTAAAGCGGTTTGCTGCAGCGCTGGACGCCTCGGACCAATTTTCCCATGTCATACGACCGCTCATCGCCGCTGTCATCCATTTGCTGCAAGTGCGTATGCTGTGGCACCGCTTGGCCGTGTGTTACTCGTGCATCTCGCTGGCCGACATCCAAGTCCTATTAACGGTGGGCCATTTGCCGCCACTGTCACGAAATGCGGTTCTCACGATACTTATGCAGAGTATCATGGCAGACACAGCGCCCGTGTTTTTCAAGCTAGACTTGACGCAAGATTTGGTTTATTTTGGCGACGACGGCCGCAAACCGCTCACCGTTTACACGAAAGACTCCTACTTGGCTTCAAAGGACACCAATGGCCAGCCAGACATTTCCCAAGGAACTGCCAATATGCCTCCCATTGAGTGGATTGGTAGTATCGGGGTTTTCGACTTACCACCACGTAGACTCAAGGGTCCGAAACCTTTGGCATTGGTACAAGAATTGAAGCAGCTACGCGAAATCCCCGCCGTGGTCGATCACTCACAGCAAAATGCGACTTTGAAGTACTCAGAATTGGCGGATTACGTCCGCGACACACTGCGATGACCACCACGCAGGAAAACTACGAAATCTCACGAAAAGAAGGTCCTCTCTAACCAAACTACACGAATATTACTATTGAGCTACGCGGTTCTCAAAATCATGGCGTTGGACTTGCTAACTCGAGTTTTCGCATCTTTCTCAACTTTTCGAGTTGTACATAGGAAAAGGTCCGTTTTCCTGGATGTCAATTTCGCGTTTCGTGACACTGGCGACACGAAAAAATAGCGACTCTCGAGATGCCCACCTCGTTATTAGCGATAAAGTGCTGATCTGGCGCCAAGACCTGAGGAACACTAAGAGGACAGGAAGTAACGGAGGCCTTTTCGCTGATCCTGGATTTGCAGACGAGCTTGACTTAAGGTTTAACTATGCGACGCGAAAAGCTGGAGGGAAAAAGACAAGATCTGCGAGTACTGGGCCTTTTTTTTTCGCATCCACGAAATCCACAATCAACAGACAATTTTGATGAACCAAGCGTATAAAACGTCACAAGGATCTGAAGTTGTGGGAAATTCTGGTTTCTATTCGTCTTGTGTTTTTTTGTTTTGGTTTTCGTTCACCAACCAACTCAAAACTTGCATATTCTCTCGCTATGAAATTCTCCACCGCCGTCCTTGCCACCGCTGCCTGTGCTGTTGCCTCTGCTTCCACCAATGAGACCGTGGTTCTCAACAGTACCAGCACTGTCGACCACCAGCGCACTACTTTGATGACCATCACCTCGTGCGTGGACAACGCCTGTGCTTCCAAAACCACCATCACAACTGCTTACAACGGGTCCACCACTGGTGCTGCTGACGATGTGACCTACGTGGACATCACTACCACCCCACAAATGACCACCTCGATGGTCAAGACCGTCAAATCGACCTCCACTCCATACTCGTGGTCCACTGTGTCTACTAACAACTCCACAGGTGCCGCATCCGGCTCTTCCACAGCCAGCTTGAGCATTTTCAGCGCTGGAGCCCCACAAGCTGTTGCTGGTGCTGGTTTCGGTGCTTTGGCCGCCGGTGTTGCCTTTGCCCTTTTGTAGTGCGCTCGTCGCCTATTCGAGCACTTGGTTTTGACAAAAGACAATGTCAGTCTCACCTTGTACTATAGATCCATATGCACCATGCGTATATAAAGTGAAGCATTGAGTGCTTCGCGGTAATAAAGACTCTAGACTTACGTTTCCAAGATCCGTTGACTATCTCGAAATGAGCTAGTTCTAGCTAAATCATCACATCGTCACTTTATACTATTATGGCATGAGTGTCATTGAAGTGCCATCTTGGACAAGCAAAACAAGAGCATCTAAAAATGATGGTGTATAATATCCTGATACTCGATCAAAAGGCTATGGGTACATAAGGTTCCTGACTGTTAATCACTGTGCAGTTGTTATGGACTAGAGACCTTTCAGGCGCTAGAAACTTTGCGTCGCCTTTGACGGTGTCTTTTCTATCATATATAAGATAATATAGCTGATAGTCTGACACTTCCTAACGGCTTCCCTAGCAAGAAGCGACAGTGATGACTGGTAAAACTATTCCTTGGTCTTCTAAGTAGGTTTTTTCCAGTGATTGTTATAATTTTATAGAGTTTCGATTATTGATATGTGGGCATGTTGATCGGCCTTGAAACGCTCTTTTGATTCATCATTGCCGCGATCGACGCAAAGTGACGAGGAATTTAAGCACTTTTTGATTTGGGAGCATTTAAGAAGTCCAAAATAGCTTTCCCGGAACTAACAATGCCATAATGGCAAACTCAACAGCCTGATTTTGAGTTTCATACGCTAAACAATGTGACGTCTATGGCAAATAGAACACTCAAGAGACCGCGCGAAACAACAACAGAGCAGAGCAAAGGTTCAGAAAGCTTTTCGTTTTGCAAGCAAACTTGAGACTCTCAAACTAAACAAAAATCCTTTGCTATCAACAGCCTCTGACAAGGACATTTTATTCGACCTTTTGTTTTGATCCGTAAAATGCAAATGTGTTTGCTATGGCCGTGTAAAATCCATTCATTTGGAACCATACATACCTAGTCAACGCACGAATGCTGATGTTGGCTGCAGAGCCATAGAGGGTGTTTTTGCTTATATGATAATATACTCTGCATTCGTTCAAAATCAAAGAAGGCACCATCATTTGCGTACCTTTTACGCATCAAACAAAATCTCAATATGCGGACACTGGACTACCAGACTTCACGCATCGAATTTCCTAAACTCGCAGTCCTAATGACACCAAAACCCATTTTTAACCGATTGGCTCTCAAAGTACCTCACATTTGGTCGAAAAACTCGGATTTTTCAAACAAACTCAGCAAACATCATACTATAGTGAGATCCACAGCATAACTAGTCCATACTTGACGCTCAATGCCATCGATAATCGATGCCAAAACTAAGAGAAAGACGCTAGTCCGAGTAAGTCACGTGCAAGAGCTCATCGGCGATGAGCTTGGAAAATTTTAATGAAATCCATATGTCAGGACAGCGTCTAAACCAAAAACTCTTTAAAAATCAACACTACTCGATACCGAAAAAGGGCTTACCAGGAGTTGAGTTGAGCTGTTCTAAACGAATTCTGAAATTCCAGTTTAGTTAACAGCTTCAATCGTTTTTTGGCGTGGGATGGATAACAAAAAAGGGAAGATATCAGGGCAAAAATCCGGTCGTAACGGTACCAAAGACTCTCCCGTTAAGTCTGACGCGATCAAGGAAAACCAAAAACGAGTCAAAAGACTGAGAAAATCATCTCTGAGCCGAGCACAACGAAGTTTTGCAGTTTTTAGCAAGGACAACGGACATCTAAACAAGTACGAAAACTTAGAGATGGATCCCATTGATTCTGGTTCCGATAGCAGCGGCAACCAGCCGAAAAATGAGAAAAAACGGGAACACGTAGTACTGATAGAAGACGACGGAACCAAAGCCCCGCGGGAAATTGATCTGGTAGAGATCTCTAGCAGCAGTGACAGCGATGTCGACCCTCAGCAACAGGAAACGCCAGATTTGGAAAGCCAGGATCCTTCCACCACGGAAGATCATGGCACGGCAAACGCACTAGACGAGAACAAAGACTACATCTCACTTAGCATGAGCGAGTCTGAAGAAGATAGCGGGGACGAGGGCAAGGAAAACGACGTTTCCGGAACATACGACTACGACAACTACGATGACGAGTACCATAATCAGGACTCGGCTCCATCGCAAAAACAGCGGCTTAACACGGACTTCCCCTGGATTCTCAATCACGATCACTCCAAACAACGGGAAATCGCTGACTGGTTAACGCTTGAGATTAAAGATTTTGTCGCTTACATCTCCCCAAGTCAAGAAGAGATCTCTCTCAGAAACTCGACTATCACAAAAATAAGATCTGTGATCAAGACATTGTGGCCGGACTCCGATCTCCACGTTTTCGGTTCATTTGCTACCGATCTGTATTTACCGGGCTCAGATATCGATTGTGTCGTTAATAGCAGTTCTGGCGACAAGGAAAACAAAAACTGCTTGTACTCTCTCGCAAGTTTTTTGAAGCGGCGCAATTTGGCCACACAAGTGGAGGTCATCGCTAAGGCCAGGGTCCCAATCATCAAATTTGTGGAGCCTGAATCCCAAATTCATATTGACATTTCGTTTGAAAGAATCAATGGTCTGGAGGCCGCCAAAACTATTCGTGGCTGGCTAAAGCAGACTCCTGGACTGAGGGAGCTTGTGCTGATCGTTAAGCAGTTTCTGACTGCAAGAAGACTCAATAGCGTGCATACCGGAGGCCTGGGTGGGTTTAGTGTCATCTGTTTGGTGTACGCTTTTCTCCAGCTCCATCCTAGAGTTTTGAGTGGTGACATAAGCATAGAGGAGAACCTGGGGATTTTACTTATAGATATGTTTGAGCTTTATGGCAAGAACTTTGGCTATGATCATGTAGCTTTATCGGTACAAAGCGAAGGAGCATCATACATACCGAAACAGAAATACCCAAGCCTACAAAATCCACGAACTTCATTTTCGTTGGCTATACAGGATCCAGGCGATCCCAATAACAACATCAGTCGTGGTTCTTTCAACATACGGGATATCAAAAAGGCTTTTGCGGGCGCATTCGATTTATTGACCAACAGGTGTTTCGAACTAGATGCGGCTACGTTCAAAGATCGAGTAGGGAAGAGTATTCTCGGTAATGTTATAAAGTATCGGGGTAAACAAAGAGACTTCAAAGACGAAAGAAACCTGGTGGTCAATAAAGCCATTGCTGAGAACGAGTTGTACCACCGCAAGCGTGGTAGGATTGTTCACACTGAAGTCTTCACGGACGTGAGTGACCCCGAGGAGGAGCAAGATATCTACGTGGTAGAGAAGCCTCCGAAGAAGAAACAGAAAAAGACCAAAAATAAGAAAAAGGATTCGTCGAGTAAAAACGATAAATCTAGTGGGTCTGGTAAGTCTTTGGTGGAAAATCCTTCAAGCAAGAATGCCACTTCTTCTTCCACCAAGAAAAGCGTTGAGAGTTTAATGGGGCTGGACGCCGCCGATGACGGTGACGACGATGGATATGATCCTTTAAGTCAAACGGCTGGCTCGTTGGCGGATGACGCAAACAAACCCAGCATCGCGATGAAGTCCGTTAACGCCCAAACCAGGCGTGACTACTGGCTGAGCAAGGGCCAGGCGCTTTAGATGAGACCACGTAATTGCATTTAGTACACACAAAAAAATAGACGGCTACTGAAGGAACCACCAACCAATGTAGGCTTAGAAGAAATCCGTTTTCTTTCGAAATTGTTTCTTGTCGCTGTGTAGCTTCTTATCCTTAAGTCGAGAATCATTCGTTTTGCGTCGTACTGTTTCCCATTTTTGCTGATCCACAGCGCTGACGGGTTTGGCGAACCAGCAGACTGCTTTGACCTCGTTGACAAGTTTTTCGAGGCAAAGGTCCCGGTTAGTCTCTCTGCTTCTGGTTTTGTCGGACTGTATTACGATGCGATCCTTTGACTTGGCCCAGTATCTAAAGTTTTTGGCCATGAGCTGATCTCGTACGTCTTGTGGAATCCAATTGCACTTGGAAAACCCGTATATTGTCAGGGTGCATTTGCTGCTGCTCTTGTTAACTTTTTGACCTCCAGGTCCGCTAGATCTGTCAAACTGGAAGGAGAAACTTTTTACGGGCAATGCTTTGACTCCAAGACTTTGTAGCCATTGTTCTGGGGTCTGGGAAGCTAAGCTAGAGAAGAATGAGGGTCTGTATACGGCTGAATGACGTTTGGGAAGCGGGAACTTGGTGAATTTGAAGAAAAGGCTGTTCATGTTGGTTTCTTGCCAAAACTTACGAAGTAGTCGATTGTGACGTTCAATCACCTGCAAGCATCGGCAAAGGTGAGGGGCTTTAAAGTTTTGAGAAGCTTGTCACTAGTTCAATTTTCACAATGGGTTGTGAGTTTGATAGACGTAGTACAGCCAACAGAAGTTTGTCTTTATAAGAGAGGTTTTATATTTCTACAATTGAAGATTGTCTTGCAAGAGAGTAAAAGCAGTGAAGATGAGTGTTGCGGGGTCGAGCTAAAGAGATTAAAAATGTATCAACGAGTCGATTCTTGCTGTTTTAGAATTTTCGGATGCAGATACCAATACAAATGAGCAATGAGTGTGGAGATCCAGTATGCAGAGTGAAACAGGTTATGAGCAATGTGTATATGGTCAAGTATTAATTAGGTCTCTAGTCCTGTTGCTGTTTTTATAATGAGCACCGTTTGAAGGACACAGAAATTGAGACATCTCTAGGGTCAAAGCTCTAAGAGTATGCTGGCTACGTAAGAGGTCCCAAGATCAATTTATAGGATGCTGGGCAAAGTCGTGGGTTATTTTATAACCAATTCCCAAAACAAAACCATGTGAAGACATGTGCAATACAATGCCAATTCAGATCTCGCGTTGATCCTGATGACAAACCAAACGGGAGAACTCCCATCGATTAACAGGTTTATCAACCAAGTGCTTCATAAAAACCCTGTATAGACGAATCTGACAATGTGCATGCAAATGCAAGTCAAAAAACAAAATGCACCACTCCTAGTACGGCCTATTCAATTGTATCTCCTTTTGTGGACACAGTTAAACAATACAAACAGAATCCAAACGGAGACTTCTCGCATAACCCACAAGTAAACGCTTACTCTGACGACAAACAAACTGGGAAATTCTGAAAATGAAACCCCACGAATCAATGCGAATAAACTCAACACCGGCCTTCCGATATTACCCAGGTACTCTTTCTTGGCCAGAAAACATGCTGACGCTGGATCGTTGTATCCAACATCTACTCGAATCAATATCACCTTGTACTATTCTGACACCGAAATGAAATTTAAACCATTTCAAATTCTCACAAGGTCCCAACGGCAATGAAACCGTAGAAGACGTCTCTCATAATCTTTCCATATTTTCACAAGCCCTATGGATCCGGAAAGACCTCGGATATACCCTGATCCCGGAGACAATTTCAATTTCGTTCAATACAAAAAAACCCGCCAAAAGTGCGCCATAATTAGCCAAAAAACTGCATTAGAATCCTTGTTAAGTTTCCAATAGCCTAACCATATCTGAAAACCTCCCTGGCAAACCAGATATCTCAATTCCCGTATCGTTCGCCTCGCGATTTTTAAACTGTCACTTTCCCTCTATCACTTAATACGAACATCATATTTCAAACAGTTCAAATATCTATAAAACAAAAGATCGTATTGTCCAAACAGATCTCCATTCCATCAACTTGACTGTCCATCAGAAGCTGGCTACCTCCTTCGTGTGACGTTAAGACTACGATGTCGCTTTCCGCAGCAGCCAATAATATATCTGAGTCGGATTTCCAGAACATAGGGCCCGCTCCAAAACCGCCAGGCGCGTCTTACAACAAAACACAACCGATCACAAATTACCTCACACAGCTGGATTTGAGAGACAAACGTGGGACCAGCGACGTGGGTCGCGACGCGCGCTCCGCGCGCGCTGCGTTCACCAACAAAAACGGTTGGATACAGTACAAGGACGATGGAATACTATCGTTTCTTTGGCAAAAACGATACATGGTGCTAAGCGACTCGTATCTCACTCTGTACAAGAACGAGCCTCGTTCTGCCAATGAAGATGCGGTTTTGCAGATACCACTGACCACAATTGTGAGTGTTAGCCGCACGCAGCTCAAACAAAACTGTTTCGAGGTGGTCAGGAACCACGACCGGGGCTCGACGGGCGTCTCGAGCAACAGCAACAACGGTGGATCCAGTGGATCAGGCAATTCGTCGGGCTCGTCCTCTTCGCAGTCGTCGGGCTCGGATGTTAGCCGGAAAACCATGTATATCTCGACGAAAACAGAAATCGAATTGCATTCATGGCTGGACGCTATTTTTGCCAAATGCCCGCTACTCAGTGGGGTTTCCTCGCCGACTAACTTCACACACAAGGTACACGTCGGTTTTGACCCGGAAACGGGCTCCTTTGTAGGAATGCCTTCCAATTGGGAAAAACTGCTGAAGCATTCGCGAATTACGGGTGAGGACTGGAACAACAATTCTGCAGCTGTGATTCAAGTATTGCAGTTCTACCAGGAGTATAACGGCGTGAGCAATGGTGCTAGTACAGGTACTGGCGCCCCCACCGCTGCTGGCATCAGTAATTCGTCTGCCTCCTCGTCGTCCTCCTCATTACCAAGACAGCAGCAGCAGCAGCAACGACAGGGCTCTCAACCACAACATTTTCTTCAGAATCAGCAAATGCGACAGCCCTCTGCAGACTTGGTCCCACAGCGCAAACCGCCTACGCCCCCATCTGCATCCAATCTGCACCGTCCTGACTTGCAAGTCTCCACCTCCTATCAAAATGCACCACCGCACTCAAATTCTCCGTTGAGCTCCAAATTTGTAGCTCCTTCGCACAACAGACCTCCTCAATCGCATTTGCCATCTCCGTCCTCGTCGACCCATAACATCACAAATGCTCAGCAAAGTCCCTTTTATGCGTCCAAGCAACAGCCTCAACCACGTCAGCAATTGACATCACAGCAAAGACCTTTCCACCATCAGGATCCTTCGCGCTTTCAGCATAATTTGCATAATCCTTACTCCTCCAAAGCACCTCCTGCACCTTCTCCCTCTAGTTCCAGAGAACAGCTGAATCAAAGGCGCCCCGCGCAGCGACCACCCATGGGTAATTCTCCTTATTCTACCTCCTCACCTCCACCAAGGCTTCACCCTCAAAGAGTAGCACCATCTGGTCCTAAGTTGCCCGCGGAATCGAGCGCAACCACTGCAGCGGCTGCGGCCATGCGTCAGAATTCTAAGGAAGACCAAGGAACGAGCTTTCTTCAGCCCAACAGAGAAGCGCCCAAGAAACCAGAGGCATCGTCTCATCCAAAGAAAGATGTTGGGGTTACAAAGCAGCGCAAACCTTCAAAGCCAACCATGTCTAACGCCGAGATAATGGCCAAATTGAAAAGTGTGACTTTCAACACTGATCCTAGTCCCTTTTTCCAAATGGTTGAAAAGGCTGGACAGGGCGCCAGTGGCTCTGTTTACCTTGCTCAAAGAACCCGGTTGCCAACTTATGAAGACGGCAACATCAGTGAACAAGTTGGGGAGCAGTACATTGGAGACAAAGTGGCCATCAAGCAGATGATTCTCTCCAAACAGCCAAGAAAGGAACTGATAGTGAATGAAATCTTGGTAATGAAAGACTCGCAGCATAAAAATATCGTTAACTTTTTGGAAGCATACCTTAAGACCGAGGACGATCTGTGGGTTGTGATGGAGTATATGGAGGGTGGATCTTTGACCGATTTGATTGAAAATAGTCCTGCCAATGGGAGCAATAGCTCGCCTCTGACTGAAACTCAGATTGCATACATTGTGCGCGAAACATGTCAGGGCTTGAAGTTTTTGCATGATAAACATATCATTCACAGAGACATCAAGTCGGATAACGTGTTACTAGACACCAGGTCTAGAGTCAAAATTACCGATTTTGGCTTTTGTGCCAAGCTTACAGATAAAAGAAGTAAACGGGCGACTATGGTAGGAACACCTTATTGGATGGCACCCGAAGTCGTGAAGCAACGTGAGTACGACGAAAAAGTGGATGTTTGGTCACTCGGAATCATGACCATTGAGATGTTGGAGGGAGAACCACCATACCTAAATGAGGATCCTTTGAAGGCACTTTATTTGATCGCGACGAATGGAACACCAAAGTTGAAACAACCAGAAACGCTATCATTAAAAATAAAAAGATTTTTGAGCGTCTGCTTATGCGTAGACGTCAAGTACAGAGCCTCGACAGAGGAACTGTTGCACCACAGCTTCTTTGATATGAGCTGTGAGCCAGCGGAGCTAAATCCACTACTCGAGTGGAAGAAATAGTGTACGCATTGCATTGGCTTTGGAATGAACAATATATATATATATCCTAGCATAAAGGCAGAACAATATAATGAGACAAAGGAATGGTTTCATTACTCACTTTATAAGCTTAGTAAACTCTAAGGAAAGCTCCTGAACTATAGCCTGTAGGCCAACTATTTTGTGGGATGCTGGAATGGTTTTCAAAACTAAAGGATAAAGGGCCTTCAAATGTTCAATGGTTTCCTCACGGCCAGAGCTATTCTCGCTCTTAGAAACAGAATCGAGAACCTCCTTAAGCCCAGTCAGAACTAAGACCACTTCCATCTTTCTGTCTTTGGCGATAGGTTTGCGGTTCAAAAGTATCACGTCAGAAATGTAACGGCGTAAGATAAACGCATAACGTGCGACCATGAAAGGTACGCAAACGGGTCTTAAAATCTCTTGGCCTGGTCCTTCGTATTTGGTAAACTCCATCAAGTCACGGAGGCAAAGTGAGGCAGTTTTGTACTTGCTCAGCAAAGACTGCTCTCGAGTTGAACCCAACACCTCATCAAACGGAAAGTCGGCCAGCTTTACTGCTACCTCAAACAGTGAATCGCTTTCCTTTATTATTGCGTCCTCGACATCATCAACCTCGTGAAAAAAGGATCCCGACCACACGGCAGATACAAACTTTTCCACATGCGTCGTCTCTGGGAATGCAGGTCCCAAGTTTTGTAGAAGAATATCACGGTATCGTTCAAATTCCTCGATATCGCTGACCTCTGTTAAAATGTCCGTCTCGGGGTCAATTCTTTTGAGCGGAGTGACAGCGACATCGATGAAAAGCTCGAAGAAAACCTCCTTAGCTTTTTCGGGTACAACATTCGCAACATTCGGGTCTTTTAAAGCAGATAGTATCTTTTCGGCAAGTGAATAAAAGCACTGAGACGCGAGGGTCCACAGAGCTACCGAATTTTCTCTCCTGTTTTCAATAAGCGACTTGCACAAAACTGGGAGGCTGAGGTTTTTCAAAAGCTTCGGCAACCTCTTCGAACAGATGAAATCGGCATCTAGCACCTCGGTACTTTTCAATCGCCTGCCTAAGTACTCACAAACCTCATAGCTGATGGCTTCGAAGGTAGGAATTCTTTTTCTTGATGCTAGGCTCAGCCTTGGGCCAAGCTTGTTCTCTATTCTGCTCTTAGTCTCAAATGGCAGAGCAATTAGAGTGCTGATTTGATTCAAAATTAGCACTTCTATCTCTAAAGGCTGGCCAAACTCGAACACTTGAACAGATTCGAGAACGGCTTGCTGTAAAGAGGACGGCTTCTGATCATCACTAGAAAATTCTGGCAGCAAAGGATATCTTGCAGCAGAATTCATAACAGTCAGGATGGCCTCGACTCTGTCGCTATCCAGCAAATGCTTTCTGCTCAAAATTTGATGTAGCGGGGGGTAGCAGCTAAGAAGCTCTTCAATACACTCATAATTTGTCTTTCTATTGAATTCGGAGGGCTTTGAAGAGTCTGTGTATACCACATTGTAACCACACCACGTTTCGTACAGCTCTAAAATAATCGAGTCAGGTATTTCGGGTATTTTCACCATTGCGTCCAGCAGTGACTTGAAGTTATTGAGAACAATGAATGAGATTTCGAAAGATGGAAGTTTAATGAGATCCTCCATGTAACTGACCAGCAGTTCCCATGCGCGAGCAAGATTTTCATTGCTTGAAAAAGCGGCGAAATACATCGAGTACATTTGGACCAGCCCCTTCAGTGTCAGATTTATGAATTCTGTGCCCCGTAGATATTCATCAAATTCAAATCGTTTCTCGAGGAGGGGCTTCAACACTTCCTGTATCAACAGCTCCCAAGGAGGAAATGAAGCAGAGTAAGAATCGACTATTCTGAAAAAGGTCTGGATAGCGCCATTTTTCACTTCAACTCTGGGGTCATTTGTGCATTCAACCAATTTTTTGAGCAGGTATAGCCACAAACCGTTAAACAGACTGTATGGGTGGTCATCAGCACTTGAAATCAATGAAATTAGCTTGCCCTGTTCAACATCTTTGATGAATTCTCTTCTTTCTATATCAGAGAAGCGCTCTGAATGTCGCGACACGCAAGTTCTCAAAAAGTCGCCAATCAGCCAAAACTGGCTTATTGACGAAAATGAAATATTCAAGTCTCGATCCTGTCTGACAAAATTCAGTAGAGTGTCAATTACATCTTCCAAAACTCCTGGTGGTAGGGTCTGAAGAAAGTCGTCAAAGATCAGTTTGAATACGTCAAATGAAACTTGAATCATACCTTTGTGCTTCGAGGAAATGACGTCCAGAATGGAGCTATCTTCTTCGAAAATCGATGAATCATCAGAGTGGTCTTTGTTGATAAGCTCAAAGGGTGAATTGATTATCCTGAAGACAGTATCCCATGAAGCCGTCAAAGATTCGCCAAAAACATCTAGAAGCCCCTTCAAGGTACGTAGCATCTGGAACACAATGTCGCACTCTGTCTCTATTGAACCCCTATGGAGGGCCTCCCTATTGCGCCCCAAACCCATAATTTTTCCAGCCAGTTCGGTCAGTGCGATTAATAATTTATCTTCTATCATTTCAGCCTCGCTCTTCGAGTCTGGACCGAGCTCACCTGCCACCCTAGCGGCTTCAGCAACAATAGCATTCAGAACATCCACAGAGCATAGCCTCAGGACTTCACTTTCATAGTTCCTACTGGCTGCTTCTGTAACGAGATAATTGACCACAAGATCCCACGTTGTATCTTCTTTCGATCCCTTAAACAGCCCTAAGATGTTCAGACGACTCAGTTCACCCAGCTGTAACATGAAAAAGTCCTTGTTGTAAGCACAGTTTGTAAGTTTGCCCTGCTCAGTTGTTGGTCGATATCCTGCAGACTCCTCGCGACTCTTCGCTAGAGTGAGACATTTGGACGACTCTTGTATCAGACTTTGCACTAAGCAGTGGAAACTGGAACCGGGATAATTCTGCGTACTTTCGCAAAACCTCCCAATGCTCGCTTGCACAGCGTTCAAATCCGAGCTAAGAGACTGTGTATTGTGCGAAAACCCTGGACCAGATCTCCCGTGGTCTCCTGAAGGACCTTTGAGGTAATATGACATCCACTGCCAAGTTTTAAGGAAACTGCTCCAGTGTTCAGAAGTAAAGTAGGAGCCTAGTGATATCGATAGCGATATCAAAGCCCTGAAAACGCTTATCATTCGAGGGTGGACTGTGCGCGTAGTGAAATGAGACTCGTCCGAGGTTTCTTTGGATGAATTGCTAGTCCTAATAAGCGACCCACTAATGGTGTTAAGCATAGCAGTCGCGGGGCTTACATCTTGTTCACTGTTATTAGCTGCTAGAACGCTCGAGCTAAGTAAGCAGCCCTCAACAGTAACAATTCCAAATAAATCTAAGCACTGACTGAGCTTGTCGTTGAGCTCGAGTATACCAGATGAATGAGAAAGCTTTTGAAATGCACGTATAACCGCATGAAACAACGGAGTGTCGAGAGTTGTGGAGTAGAGAAACATTTTGTGCAAAAAGAATAGCCCAGGGAAAACACTGTTGAAGTACAATTGTAGAACTTTAGTACTACTTTCTGCCCGCTCTTTCTGGCTGGTAGTAACAGCGTAAGAGCCAATCTCATCAGAGATCTGGTTAGTAATGGATAGAACAAGAAAAACCCCATAGGTTTGATCAATCATGGGTGGACCTGACTTGTCGAGAAGCTCAATCAGAGGAATTTTGGCCGCTGAGTTTTCTTGAGATATTACGGGAGTGTCACCTTTTGTCAACACATGAGATACTTTCAAGTAGTTTTGATACTCATTGGAGGATATCAAATTTTGTAAAACATCGACCAAACTTTTCATTATTTGCTTGCGGTTGGTGTTCATATCGTAACACTGGAATATGGCCAGTATTAATGCAATGTTCTTGGTTATGAGTTGGAAAATCTCTAAAATGATGATCTTTTTCCAAGCAGGGGAGTCGATTTCATTGCTCATAATTTTGATCAACAAAAAGAGTATTATCTCAAGCTCCAGCTCCAGGACTTTCAGAAACTCCAGTCTGATAAGCATTACCAAACACCTTGCGCTTCTCACGACTATGGGGAAATCTTTGGACGAAGAGATCGATCGCAGAAAAAGTGGGACTGCTTTCGTTCTCAGTATGAATTGCAAGTCAGCACAATACTCGAAAAGTTCGAAGTGATTACTCAAAACGCTTTCTAGGATTTCAAGGCCATAGTCTTCTGGAACACCTTCGATGTTCAAAACGCTGCCTTGTTTGGCGTAAGAACCACTTTTCAGACTGCACAGGTCAAAAAATAAACGGTTTGCATCGTAGCGGAACGTCCCAACGGTGGTATAGTCGGTGTTGCTGACGGCCACTTCGATTGTTGCAATTTCTTGTGGTGTGCTAGCCCGATCCAAAATGTCATTTACCAACTGTTGAAGGGTTGCACTGGCAGTACCCACAACCATCGGTGCCTTGTTCGGTAGTTGCAGTAGGCTTGAGCAGCACTTGAGAAGTTTCGAGCACAACTCACCAGTGATGGCATTACTATAAGTTTTGAAGAAAATGGGTATTATTTGCAGTACTTTGAGCTGTATTTCAACCGCAAGATGAGTGGATTCCATGAAAGCGTTCAGCACATCTTCCATTCTTTCATCAGGGATGCTTCTGATCGATGCAAGCCTCTGTAGACATTGCATGGAAATACTCGTTAGTTTGGCATTTCTGGAGGCACATGAGAGAACGAAAGGCAAAACAAAGTCGGGATGACGCAACAGCTCATCGAAGCTGTTAACCACTTTCAAAATCTCCTGAGATGTGTCGCTGGCATGTTTAATGTCTGAATTTCTGCGCTTCGATTCAGTCGACAAAGCGTGCAGTTCTCGGAACAGCTGCTGTGCGAATTTTTCAAATGAAATCTCGGCAGACATTCGATTGCAGACAAAACTTGACCAGCTATCGAATCCAAAAGAATTGGGTCTTTAGGCCTTGCTAGTTGCCGTGATTCTAACTTCGAAGTAGGGTGTTGACCTAGAAGGGTGGTAAATCAGCCTTATTGGTCGATCGTATACTGTGATGTACTCGTAAGCTCAGCTCGGTACTCATACTTGAATTTTGAGTTATAGGAAAGGCGATGCCAGCTACCAGAGACAAGACTGAAACGGGTGAAACACTTACTTCTCTTCCTCATAAACGTTTATCTACCGTGTTTTTTTCCGTGGACCTTTTGAAGTAAAAAATACGTTACAGAAAATATGTGCTGGTTCTCTGACCATTTAGTCTCAGCTCGCTGCCCAATTGAGCTCTGAAAAATGAACTCGTGTCCTTTGGATTCTTGATTATCGTTAATATCATACCTTAACGAAGACATCTCGCTGAGAGATATTACTGACGTCCCAGAACTGATGGTAAAAATTTAATTAATCTGGTCCAAAAAGAACTCCGCGACGGGGAATTGAACCCCGGTCCCGGGCGCGACAAGCCCGAATTCTAGCCACTAAACTATCGCGGATACTAGATGTTAATTTTGTTGTAATTGTTATATAATACTACGAAATTTCATATCACTTTTTTTTTCAATTCGACATCATGTAATTCATCTCATCACAGATTACAGTCAAATCAAAACTCACACTCTCGATCAATAAAGGTGTCCAAGTATGTTTAAGACGCTGCACTATCGCTATCGGCGTATTCCCAGAGTTAGTCGCGAACATACGGTCTTTATTCAAGGTTCTAGAGCCTTTAGCTCATCGAAAGGCAGCAACGACATCAACAGGAATTCCAAGACTAGAAACCCGATAGCGTCAAAGACTTCCATCGACAAAGCCGCTCCAAATGGCGACAACAAGGGTCCGGTCTCAAACCGGCTTCATAGAGCTCCAATTTTAGTTCCAAAGGTCGGCTCTACAGATCATATCCAACAGGATGAAGTTCATACTGATGGTTTATTTGCCGGTCACAAGCCGTTGTTTTTGGGCAGTCAATCAATCGACGCTAGAACATCTAGAGGTGGTCTCAGAACGATATTTAGCACCTTGACTAAAGTTAAGAAAGCCACGGACGGGTCCACATCTGAGATTGACGTCCGTGGAATAATCAACGATCTGAAAAGCGAGGAAAACACTCAGGAAGTGTGGACTAATCACGATGGAGTGGAAAAACCAGTCATCCCTTGGGACGCCTCCATAAGCGGAATGGTGTACAACGATCGACCCTTTAAAGCAGTCCCTCGTACTGTTGTCGACAGGCTTAAACCTTACAAGCTCATACGGGTCGAAAGAAAATCGAAAACGGCCAAACCTAGGGCCCCAGAATTGATAAAACTCAAATTCCATAATTCAAAGATCAACGATGAGACTTTCCTTATTGACATTAATCAAGCAGGTAGCAGGAGAACTCCCAAGCCTCAGTGGAGCGAGAGTATGGCAAAATCAAGAGAAGCATATGTGCAAGCTCTCACTTTGTTGAGCCAATTCAAATTTATCAGAAGCGATCAACATGTTTTCAAGACGGACGTTAACAGATTGAGCATGTTTTTGGCCAAAGAATTTCAAAAGACTACCAAGCTTACTGTTGATACAGAGTTCACCGGATATCGACTCCCATTCTACATTTACATTGAAAAAACAATCTCCTCAAAGATACTTTTCAGAAGACTGTTGCTCAAGCGTATCAACGATCACACTGAGCCTTTATTGAAAACTATTCTTTCGTCCTATAGCAACCCCGAGCACGGCCCAAAATTCGAAAAGCGCGTTCGTCTAAAAGTCAAGTCTTTGATCGAAGATCTCTCGGAATATCTCCCCTCGATCTTTTTCAGTGGCAACGCAGTCGACTGCGTTTCGAATGTTAGTCCCGTCAAAGGATTTGGGAGACTGCACTGGCTTACATACTCCAAGAGACGTCGTGTTTTTTGGGGCAGGAATATTGATAATGATTTCACTTTCAACATCGATGAACATTACAAGATGAGCAGAAGTGGTGTTCGGTATATGAAGCACCCACTCAGCTTACAATGCAAAACTTTCCGTGAGGCATTCACAGAGTGGGAGTATTACCCCTGACGAATTTTGATGCTAATGTTGATGTAAATGCCCATGCCCTTAGTACTTTATACAAGTAATTATCAGATAAATTAGTCCTCTTCCTATTATTAAAAGTGCAAAATCAATGACCTGCCCTTGCGTCTTCTACGCTGTTACCAGCCTCTTCTTCCTCGTCTCTCGGGTGTTCTTCTTCTTCTGAATCAAACACAACGTCTCTGGTCGCATAGACGTACACTTCATTTGGTCTATCCAGACCGATTCTTCTCCTCACTTTGGCTTTCCGTTTACTATAGTCATCGCTGCTATTTTTTGAGTGCAAACTTAGCGTTTTGATGACTAAACCCTTGACAATGAAATGATCAGTATAATATATCATCCCGTCTATGATCTTTGTACAGCCTTCCAGTAACCTCTCCTTAATCGGTGGGCGCTCGTTAAATTCAACCTTATTGTTATCCATCGAAGGAGGAACCTGAGCGGGTATGTCCGCATATGTTGCACTATTACTGCTCGAATTAGTGGTGTTGATGTTGCTACCACGGAATTGGTTGTCTTGTGTTTTCAAGGCATATTTGGCAAAGTAGTAGTCCTGTTGATCGTCTTCATAAACTGGACGGCCTAATACGCTCTGCGCTTGCACTTTTCTCTCCAAGATCAAGAGGTAATCGACCCATTCCCACACAATGACCGCTGAACCAACGTAACAAGTGGTGTTGAAGATTTCACTCAAATCATCAACCCAGACGTTGGTCACATCTGCAACGAAGAAAGCGGGCTGCATAAAGATCATCAATATAGTGATGAAAGTGAGAAGAATCATTCGCTGATTCTGCAAACAGAGATTTCGTTTGATGAAAACGTTGAAACATATGATGCTAGCGTAAAACGCAGAAAATGTAATTCGCATGAGGTATACGAAGGGTGACAACAGGATGAGTCCGTCTGTGTCGTACGACAGGCCCATAGAGTGATTCTTGCCGATTTGTGTGAAAGAAGGGATTGCCCACAGCACTTGTGAGATGAGCGATAAGACCACGCCTGCGAGGAAAACAAATCTTTTCTCGCGAACGCGAGAAAATAGTCTCATTACGATCTGAACCTGGCACAACTCGCAGATTAGCACAACGAGCAAGTCCAGACAGGCGAAAGTCAGATCATTCCACAGCAGGTTCAAAACGACGTTTGTAGAAACTATGCCTTTATTGATGTGGTCTTCTTTAAGGGCGCTCATGGCTTTAGCGACAAAAATCGTGAGATTGATCGATGCCAGAGAGCTGCCCAATTTCAGCAGATTGGACGCTCCTCGGTATGGTTTCTGTCGCACGGTAATAAAGACAATGACGGTCAAGGAGAGTGCTATCACGAAGTTTGCCGTGAACGACAGGAGGATCGCGTAGATGCTATATTTGAAGGGACCACGGCTGCTGTCGGGGGACGATATGAAAGCCTTCCAGTCCTGCTGAATTTGTTCCAAGTATGGGAATGTCTGAGCCGTTCGTATGAGTGCCGAGTAGAGCGGCCGTTGATCGTCGCAATAGCTGGTGAACTGGATATCGTTGTAAAGCGAGATGGGATTATCTTTATGGGCCCGCAAAAGAATTCCGCTTCCCAGATGTAGAGCTTCACAGCTCGCATAATCGTCATGGCCCTGATCATAGCGCCAAGAGCCTGTTTTTACCATGATACGCAGATGGTGCAACTACCTTGTTACACCTTGTTACACGCTTGAGAGAACAAATTGTAGTTGCTCTATTCGGAACCTGCAAATCAAAGCTTAAGTACATGAGCTACTGGCTCCGGCCAAGTTAGCTATATTATCAAAAGCCCTCTTTTGAACTGAATAGAGGAGCAGATATCTCAGAAAGATTTGGCCGAGTTCTAACGGGATAAATGGTCACAAGAATATCGATGAGTTGGCTCATCATCTTGACCTCCAGAATCGTATATATATGAAATATGACAAAATTACAGGTCGTTATGTACGAGGTGCAACACTCAATCTTTAAGAACTTTGATGATACCAAACCTATTTAAACCATCCAAAATCTGTTGTATTAGTAAGTTCAATTCACTGTCCCGAGAATTCGCTTTTTTTCGAGTCCAATATGAATATTTCTCTTGTATGTTATTCTCTAGTTGACTAAGGTAATGTTTTACGCGTTTAGCTCCACATCTTAATTGCTCTTAACGTGTTCAAAAACGTAAAAAGTCTAGCCGCCGAGACAAAAGGTATACCATTACTCAAGTTTTCTTAGAGTCACAATGGTCTTTTTAAGTTCGCGAATTCGATGTTTTACGTGTTAATTTGTGTATTGTGTTTAGTATAGTATAGTTTTGCAAGATTGTCGTTTGACAGGAGGTAACACCGAAGTTTTGGGATGATTCAGAATGTGAGGAATTAACGCTGTTTGAAAGAGAACAAGGTAATCAGGAGCTGCTCATTAGATGCTCATGAAATGTTCATTTGGTAATTTTTTGTGTGTGTGAGGTCTTTACTGGCGCTGACAGATTTTCTTCGAATCTGGAGGTTATCTAGTTGCGACAGTACCGACCAGAGCGTATAGGCGATGCCGTTTTGCGAAGAATAAACCCCTGAACAGTCTTTTCCACGCTTTCGATGTGCCACTGAGGACTCCACTAAAAGCACAGTTTTAACTCTGTGTCGGCCTGAGTGCAAAAGTGGGATGCCAAGAACGTTTTGAACACACCAAGAGACAGAAACTTGACCTGAACACAGGGCGTACTGGACGTTGGTCTTTCTCAAAGACTCATAAACCAAAAAATCCACATGTTCACTGAAACACCAAATGACTATCGATTTCGAGATCACAACACAACTTCCCAACACCAGCACCCCCAAATTTACCAAAAGTAATAATACGAGAGTTTTAAAAGCCGTTGATAAACATTAGATCACTTGCAAATCTACCAGCCGACTCTGGAACTACGGTATACTTTTTTCCCTGCGATTTCGACCTCCACACTAAACCGGTTTCCAAACAACTTTGCAAGCCTCAACGACCAAAGATCTTCCAAATTTTATCACCATACTAAAAGCCTGGCTTTCCTGCAATCAGCTTCCAAAAACGGGTATTTTCTAAACAATTGATCTACTATGCCAGCAGAGACACAGTTTTGAGGTTTGAGATCGGTCAATTGCGCGGCTCTTGAAGCTTTAAAAAAACACTGGCCGTACTACTCCGTAAAATCCCCGTGCTTAAACTGGGATCAGTCCAAAGCTCTGGTGTTCCGAGGTTGTTCAACAGTAGATTCTCACTGGTTTGGTGTGAATTTAAGATTTTGTCATTTTGACAGAACCCACATTTTCTAAAAAGTGTCAATGAATCAAAAAGTTGATGGCCATCTAAAAAAGTGGGACCTTGAGCTCTTCACAGGACGCTATTTGTGTTGACTTAGGAAGGCATGGACGATATTATTAGCGTGGGTCGTTCAAATGGTAAAAATGGCGTTCGTATGGTTTATTTGTCGTCAAAATCGCCGTCAGTGCCGAATTTGAACGAGGCCTTTTATGGGGATTTCAGAAGACGTATATCTCCTGAAAGACCGCAAAGCCACCTATCTCCAACTCCCCTGGCTGAAGAACAGACCAATGCAAGCTTGATCGATCTGTACGGTGACGACGAAAACGGGAAAGACGAAAACGAACCTGATGACGCAGAGCAAGAAGATGGCAGGAATTCAGAATTGCCTGTCAGTCCCACGCTTTCGCCGTCTGTGACAACTCCAGCACAGGGTTCTAACGAAGAGGCTCCCAAGGACTTTTCGCAGTATGATCGCTACGGATTCAAGAAACAAAATGCCCACATCACACAAGAGCAATATCACGAATGGTGGGACGAATACTCACGGTACTGCATCCGCAGGAAACGTAAATGGCAAGACCTGCTTGCCAAAAGTGGCCTTGCCCTCTCAGACAATGACATTCCTGATAGATTTCCACCAAGGAGTGAGAAATTGAAGCGTTACGTTCGTAAAGGCATTCCCGCAGAATGGAGGGGACAAGCTTGGTGGCAATTCGCTCGTGGCCAAGAAAAGCTCAACAGAAATAAAGGTGTCTACGACAAGCTACTGGCTAGCCTTAATGACCGAAATGACAAAGTCTTTAGCAGAGATCTGGAGGTGATCGAACGAGACTTGCATAGAACATTTCCGGAAAACATTCATTTCCAAAAACAACCTAATGATAACGAAGAGCCTTTAATGATCCAATCACTGCGCAGAGTGCTTTTAGCATTTTCTGACTATAATCCTAAGATCGGCTACTGCCAATCGATGAACTTTCTAGCGGGTTTACTTCTGCTCTTCTTGGATGAGGAAAAAACATTCTGGATGCTCGTTATCATAACATCGCGATATTTACCTGGGGTACACAACATTAATCTAGAAGGAGTAAACATTGACCAAGGTGTACTTATGCTTTGTGTCAAGGAATATCTACCGGACTTTTGGCAACGGATCGTGACCAAAGAGCAAAGCCGAAATTACGAGTTCCTTTATAAACTACCCCCAATCACTTTGTGCACGGCGAGTTGGTTCATGAGCTGCTTCGTGGGGATTGTGCCCATAGAGACAACTTTAAGAATCTGGGACTGCTTATTTTACGAAGAGTCGCACGTACTGTTCAAAATGTCGCTGTCCATATTGAAAATCTGCGATCAAGAAGTTGCTGCTGCTCGCCGGGTCATGCGAAACCGGGTCACTAACAAGGATGACAGTGATATCGAGATTTTCCAAGCCATACAATCGGTTCCCAAAAAGTTGCTCGACCCTCAAACGATCTTTGAGCGTGTTATTTTCAAGAGGCGGCTTTCGCTCAACAACCTCAACCAGGAGGAGATTGACAGATGTCGCAGATACGTATCTTCACAACGGCTTAAGCTCAAAAACTACGCCGACATAATGGGCGATAAGCCTATCACGAAAGATAGCACAAAGAGAGACATTTCGATTGGACCAGACTTTGTTGAAAACGCACTGTCTTCAGAGGTATACGGTTTCAGAAGAAGCCTAACGACTGCTCATTGGAATAACAGCATAAAGGAAAAGGTTCGGCAAATTCGAAGAAAGTGAATATTTTTAAAAAATGACAGCGCATGCATAAGGCACACTTATTTAGAACTCTTTTTAAAATATCCGTGGCAAATCAGATCCGTTTGAGCTTTTGTTATTCAATCCAGGTCTGAAGGTTCAGTGAGTTGCCAACCTTTCTGGAGACGCTGAAACACGGTCGCAGCGGCCTCCGCATCCGAGATTTCCGCGCTCAACAGTGCCTTGATCTTATGCCAGGGAATTTCGAATGCGGCTGGTGCAATGTCTGGTTGAGCAGCAATAACTGGCTTTTCAAATTTCGAGACCATGACGACCAAATCGGCTTCTTGAGCCTTTAAATCCGACAATAGCACATTGTCGTGAAGAACTTTACCCTTCAACAGTAGCTTCAATTGCGAAGGATCCTCAATTGCCTCTTCGACCTCTGTCAAAAAGCGTTTAACTTGATGGATGGTCTGCGAGACGGAAAATTCCTTGGTATGAACAAATTTCGGCGCTCTGATGGATTTTAGGCGCAGCTGTACCGTGGAAGCCGCATCAGACTCTACTAATTCGCTTCTTTTGACTCTTTTATGGTTATATTTGTACCGCAAGGCTGGCAATGCAACGCCCAGATTTGTAACATCTTGTAGCGGTTTTTTAGTGTCGGAAGGGAGCCCTGAGTGCTGTAAAGTAGCCAGAGCTACAAATTTATTTATGAAGTCCTTTTCTGGGGTGCTCATTGATCGTTTGATGACGCCGTTCAGGTTGTTTTAGTTCTTTAAAAGATGGAGTAGCTTACCGTTGATTTGACATTGAATTCTGTTAGATGAAGCCATCACAGATGTCACTTTATACTAGTGTGTCGTCAAATCAACATCTTCACCTCGAGATGAGACGAGCACCCGAGCAAAGATCCAGCTGCTAGGAATAACACGGTTACATGATAGAACTTAGCCGTAATCTACAGCATTTGCGTTTTCAGCTACGTAATTTCCTATAAACGATGTGCATAATCCAGATCATCTGGCAAATACTGCAATCAGGGAAGTTGACTGTGTCGGTTTTGGACATATTTCAAGCAAAGCATATTAATGCTAGAATCGATGGAGGCCTAGTCACGGTTGAGATGGATTGTATTGAAAACTTCTCATCTGAGCCGGAATGAGCTACCATCAATGAATAAAATTAGGACCTTGATATTGAAAATCCTGGCAATGTCAGCCAGAAACTTGTTGAGAAGGTTTATACTGGTGAAGCACATCTAGTGAAGCACATCTAGTGAAGCACAGCTGGTCCTGCTTATTTTGTATTTATCTCGACTGTCCTGTCGTCGAGTCACGTGATAACAACAACTATCACTTTTCCGCGCCAATTGTCGCATTAGCATACACAACTGAGCTTTCCCATGCTTGACAAACCGTGTTCAGCGCTCAAACACATCAAATACGCTCGTCAAATCCCCCTAAAAAGCTTCGCCTTCTAAATCGTGTTTCTAAATTAAAATCCACATCGTGTGCCACGAAAGGTGTCAGATTAAATCCATATATTGATATCAATATCCGATGCGATTAACATATCCATGAATAGACTTGATGTCCAGATAGCTGTCAAAGGCCTGTTTTATATGAGACTATGGATAGCACGTTAGCGAGCTCAAGCTCACGCAAGGATCTGGAAGTTTCTGCGTCGAAGCAGGCCTTGTTTTTCAACTACCACGAGTTTTCCGTTACCAGATATATAGATATTGGTGACACGCAAGAAACCGAGCACACTGACGACCAAGCGCTGTGTATAACGCATTTTCCGAATGTCTATTGTGCTCTTGGATCCTTGCAGTTCCGGGAAACACGGCTGGTCCGGATTCCTCGTAGATTTGAGTTCCATGTGGACATCCCAGAGTTTTCCACGCAATTACCGGGCCAGGAGCCTGCCGCGCTTGTGAACAGCGCAACTAACAAGAGATTTGTCGCGCGTGGGATATACCAGGGCCAGGTCTACGGACTATCTTCGGTTAGCCCGCTGAGCGGGCATCTGAGCGACGCTGAGTTTCAAGAGATTGTCGAAACAGTGAATGCGTTTCTGCGCCAGGCCTACACTTGCACGTCTAAACAGAACTTTGTCAATGCCGTTTTAGACACCCTTACTTTCCACCTGTGGAACGTCATGGCGATCCGAATGTTCAAAAGTCCATTGCTGGCACTCGAAGACTACGTGAGAGTGCTGAACGCTTCTCCCTGGTTTTATGAGCGGAAACTGCGACTCATCTCGCCCAGAAGGTCGGGATATCTTTCGGTATGTTAAATGAATCGAAAATGAATACAAGACACAACAAAATACAACAAAACACAACAAAACAAAGCTCCATGACTCAAAATCCTCATGAGATTTAACACGACAGGGAAACCTACTCGAGACATTGCGTGCTGGCTTTGTTGTCGATTGTCTTAGGTGATACGTCCAATACTAACCGTACAAAACTACATTAAATCAGCTGGATTTTGAGATTCTCAAGCCTGTGCCGTAAAAGTGAGTGAAAAAAGACGAGATGAGATAATTGCCCATACAGAGAGAAAGAGACGTTAGCTCATCGCCTGTCAACGACAGAAACACATCAGAGAGACAGCATCGAGAAAGCATAGAGAACAACGTCACAATATTCAAAACTGTTCAAACGAATCAATTATGAATGGAATTTTTGCAATTGAAAAGCCAAGTGGAATTTCGTCGAGCCAGTTTTTACTGAAGCTACAAAACGTTTTGATGAACAGCACGGTGTTTTCAAAAGAAATCCAGCGAGCCACGGCAGAGAGAATGCTGCAGTATCAGCGGGAAACGGGGAAAGTGCCTAGCAAGAGGAAATTGCGTAAAGTCGCAAAAGTGAAAATGGGACATGGGGGAACGCTAGATCCATTAGCGTCGGGTGTGCTGGTCGTTGGCGTCGGAACAGGAACCAAGAAGCTCTCACAATATCTTTCTGGCACTGTGAAAGTCTACGAAAGTGAAGCCCTTTTCGGAGTTTCCACCACATCGGGAGACGTGGAGGGAGAAATTCTATCAATGCATGCTGTAGACCATATCACAATGGCTGGGTTGAAAACCATGGAACAAAAGCTCGTGGGATCACTCAAACAGACGCCTCCGATTTTTGCAGCGCTCAAAATGAACGGGAAACCCTTGCATCAGTACGCACGCGAAGGACTGCCGCTTCCCCGCGCCATAGAACCCAGGCAGGTCGAAATATACGACCTGCAAATCTTCCCGGACTCCTTGACCACTGACCACGGCTATAAATTACTGAGGCCAACAACGAAGGAGAGCGAGGAGACAGTTTCCGAACTGAGCCACCAGAAAAACTTGCTTACCGATACTTTGTATTTCTCTAAACAATACTGCGAGTCGCAAGGGTGGGACTCCGAAAATGCCCGTGTGGAGCCGCCTTTGGTTCTGAGTGACGAAGAAATGCAAAAATTGGTGACAAAGGGCGACGAATACCGTGCGCCTTTGCTACACTTCAAGGCCAAAGTTTCGTCAGGGACGTATATCAGGTCCCTGATCAGTGATGTCGGCAAAGCTGTGCGATCCTCATCGTACATGGTCAAGTTAATCCGATGCCAGCAACAGGATTGGGCTCTTGAAAAGCATAACGTCTTCACAATGGAGGATTTCACAGAAAATGACGAAGCAGTCTGGACGGCAGTGCTTGAGAAAGTCTTGGAAAAGGGCGCATCAGTGGATGTCAAACACGAGATTATAGAGGCGCAAAAAGCTTTTTCCAGTCGCGAGCAAGAGCTGGCGGCCCAGGCTCAAAGCGATTTAAACCGCGACGCCGCGGATACCCATACTGTAAAGGAAAATGTGTCTGAGGGCACAGGCACAAAAAGACCCTTAGACGACGAAGATCACGAGAAATCCGCCACTGCTAGCCATCAATGATGTGCAGACTCTTCGACGACCCCACATAGTTGCAAGTATCAAAGGGTTGATCGCTTTTGTAGACATTGTAACTGAGATAGAACAGATTCGAATGGGATTTCTTGCTGGGACATGAAAACTGGAAATCAGAAGGGCAGTCAGTAACTAGGCTATAGCACATGTCAATACAAGGTAAAACCTCGAAGTAGTCATTTAGTGGTTGGATCTGTTGATTCAAATAATCGTTTCTGTTATCGTCCTTTTTCCTGTGAATGAAGTATTCGGATTGCAAAGTAGTGCAACGCGGTATGCTTACTGCACAAAGCCAATTCCTATAAGCATCTGCACAGTCATCGCACGATCTGAGTGGTGAATACTTTGCATCTAGCTCTGTGTCGCAAGGTATGATCTGCAAAGCTTTACTGAAATTAGCGTAAAGTGACTTGGCGATTTCATCGTACATGATCGCAATGGCCGTTTTATTGTCCTTGGCAAGACTAGAAGTTGGAACCGAATAGGCAACCCCATCGCAAAAATCCAAGCCAAAAATCAAAGAACAGGAGTTGTCGCTTAGGGTGGTAAAAGTGGACTTGGAAAACAAAACCCCACCGTTGGAGCTTAAGACTCTCTGGTTGTCTGAGATTCTTTTCGTGAGGTAGACGACGTACGTCGTTGAAGCGTTCAGTCCCGTTATATGAAATTGCTCCTTTACGGAGCCCTCTCGAACTGTTATGGATTTTTGAATTGCCAAGCCTGTGGAATTATTCGAGCCATAGCCATAAGTTGCACTGTCGTTGTTTGCAGAAGTTGCCAAAAAGGGCCCATTCTGAATGGCGCCAAGCGAGTGAGTTAACGAGCTATCAAAATAATCGACGTGATCGTATGAATAGAGGAAAAGATCGTATAGCCCGGTATCGTAGATCGAATAATTGGAGTTCGAAACGCTTTGCGTAACGTTGCCTGTCACCAAAAGAGCCGAGTCGTAGTCAGAGTCTACCAGCTCTATCCAGGCACGGTTGTCCCACTGAAATACCAGATCGTACTGCGAAATACTGAGTGTGTAGTTCCAGAAGAGTGATTGAGTTTCCGGTGAGGGAATTGCAGCTGATTTTGACGAAGTATTGTATACATCAACCACCAGATACAAATTGGAGTACTCAGTAGAATTACTATCTGGGTCTAATGGGCGCAATGCGAGAGCCTCGAAGTAGCCAGCCTGAAACAAAGCGAGACTGCCGGTTTCCGTGATGTTAGACAGCACGGACTCGTCAAAAGTGTAGTACACAGCAACTTCCAGCTCTGTATACGATTTGAAAAGCTCAGGTGCCTGGGTATTGACGTTTCCGCTCAAAAACACAAGCATGTCGACGCTCGACATGATGCGCGAATAGCTGGAATTGACTGGAAAGGTAAAATATTGCCGATTACCAGGGGATATTGTAGATCGTATGGGAGTCCATTCTTCTATCATTCCCGAGTTGAAAAATGACCGTTCTTGAAGGTTCAGGGACGACAGATTGGTTGGCTCGAAGTTTTCGGTAAACCTATCCCAATTGTTGTGGTACAGCGAAGCACAAGCCGCGGATATATAAAACCAAAGTAAAAAAAGCATTTTAACCTTCTTTTCGATCTAAGTTAACCATAAAATTCACCAACGAGAAAGCGAGACACTAGAGCTTGTAAGTAAAGAAATATCAAACGGTTTTATCGCGTGAAAATCGCGTTCCAAGACTACCGCCACGCTACAGTATTAAAAAGCTATCTGCTGGCGATTTGAGCTGTTTAGAAGACATCAAACAGCTGTAATTCTTGGGCGTTGAGATGTAAAGCCAAGATATTAATTATTAGTATCTTTCACTATAGTATAAATCATTAAAAATGAGCAAAAAATAACGTCACAGACAGGATTCGAACCTGCGCAGGTAAAACCCAATGCCTAACTCGCTTTCGAAATGTCGAATAGCAGGGCATCGCCTTAACCACTCGGCCACTGGGACGACTTTGATGGGAATCAAGCAAAAATGCAATAACATGAGCACTAGTAAAATAGCTTGAAAGCGACGACTGTAAACAGATATGGAATTCTAGTAGTCATGATCATCTAGTGTCTATTTTGTAAAGGTTTCATATTGGTACTTTAGGAGCGGGTGTGCGTGAACTTCGTGGAGATTTTTCGTCAAGATCATTGTCACGACAGTTTAGTAAAGAGTGATCGTAGAACGTAAATGTATATCTAGCGGCTGACAGGCTCTCTCGCACCGAGGACACGCGAAAGTCAAAATAGGACATGTGTATCTGTTTTTTTATAAGTATCCGCGTTAAAACACTCTGTTAAAGACTGGGAAATATGCAATAAAATTTACCACCAAATTTAAATATATTTGGGGTTTCCGGAAACAAAAGACGCCATATAAAAGCCAGAATTATCCACGATTAAGATATCAAAACCACGAGCCCCATAGGGCCAGTCGCGAGTCGCTCTCGAATCGCAGTTACGGTACCGAGTAAACAGATTTTAAGAATGATTTAGTATAACCACGTCCATAGTGATATCAAGTATTCAACTTTAATTTAGATGAACCCATCGAACATCAAGTTGACCTCTCATCTCGAATGCCGAGTTAAATACAGCCCAGTTGATTCCCATTGCTTGCCAAGGATGAATCAAACCTCTGAGAATTTACCCTGGATTGAAAAGTACAGGCCCGAGACCCTAGATGATGTGTACGGACAACGAGAAATCGTTGGAACAGTTCGAAAGTTCGTGAAAGAGGGCAAATTACCACATCTGTTGTTTTATGGGCCTCCCGGGACTGGTAAAACCTCGATGATTGTGGCTTTAGCAAGGGAGATATACGGGAATAATTACAGAAACATGGTGCTTGAGCTGAATGCATCGGACGATAGAGGAATCGATGTGGTTAGAAACCAAATCAAGGAATTCGCATCTACTCGTCAAATCTTCTCAAAGGGCTTCAAACTGATTATCTTGGACGAAGCAGATGCTATGACCAATGCTGCACAGAACGCATTGAGACGAATCATCGAAAAATACACCAAGAACACGCGGTTTTGTATTCTGGCTAACTACGCGCATAAGTTGACACCCGCGCTTTTGAGTAGATGCACTCGGTTCAGGTTTCAGCCTTTGCCTATTGAAGCCATTGAAAAGCGCGTAAATAAAGTTCTGATACTGGAGAATTTGAAACTAAGCCCAGAAGCAATGACAGCGCTATTAAAGCTTGCCAAGGGAGATATGAGAAGAGCTTTGAATGTCTTGCAGGCAAGCAAAGCAACGTTGGATGATCCAAGCACCGAACAAGTAACAGAAGATACTATCTACGAGTGTATCGGTGCTCCTCATCCTCAGGACATAGAAACTGCACTAGAGTCAATGCTAAAAGACGATTGGGGAACTGCTTTTTTCACGGTAAACAAAATATGCACCGCTAGAGGTTTGGCTTTGATTGATTTGATCGAGGGAATAGTGGAAGTTCTGGCAGAATATGAGCTAAAGCCGGAGACGCGAACACAGCTATTGAGCAGGTTGTCAGATGTTGAGTATGCGATATCTAAAGGTGGTAACGACAGGATACAAAGCAGCGCTGTGATTGGCGTAGTTAAATCTAGTTTCGAGTTTGAAGCTTAAATATTGGTGTTGCATCCTGTAAATGGATAAAAGATGAGTATTTTAATGCTTTCTCGCCTCATTGTTACAATTTGAGGTCAGAAAGAAAGATCAAGTCAAGCGACCGGGCGCGGTATGTTGTATCGATACGCTATTTTAAAATGTGCGCAATTGATTGTAATTTTCTCCCAGAATGCATTGGCTGGGCTTTGTTCAGAGATCGAAATCAGAGGACGTCAGTCAAAAACTAGAAATACATGGCAATCCAGTGCGATAAGATCGTTTCGTGCGGGGACGCTACAATTAATACTGGAACTCATTTGCTTTCCGTTAATTCCCTGATAAGCAATCAACCGGGGGGATATAAAATTGAAGCTGTAGTGAAAATGTAGTAAAATGGATTTTTACAGACGTCTACAATTACGCTACCACCAAATATATGGAATGCGAACTAATCAAAAGATATCTCGAAGAATTCCTCGTTGCTGAAACGGAGATTTTTAAATATCGTTCTATTGTTTAAGGTTATAAATTTACAGGTTTTCAACAAAGTATAGCCACATTTGGTTTGCATAAAGTTGGATCCTGACATTTTCGAGCTTTATTCTTGTAGAGATTTTTTCAAAGACTGAGCGGTGACAATAAAAGTTGAGCAATTCTGAAAGTTCTTAGAAACAAAGGCTAGACAAAAAAAGGCACTTCAAAAAAAAAAGGGTAGACCCGGTAGCTAGAGCTTCATTCCACGAACTCGCCGAAATGGTCCTGATCATACCGTATGGATATTTAGGACATCGCTCGTTTAAAGTCACGTGATACGGCTAACGATGGGGCGCCAGCTCTTCACAGATCAGCAGTTCAAGCACCAGCAACTCATTCGAAGAAGATTCCAGTAAGAAGCTCGTCGAATACGTAGCTTCACATCACTTTCAGCACTCACATCATCCAGTACAGTCCAAGATATTCTCAGCTTCCCTAATTCATCACTTTGTACTGTTGCGTCACCTTTCACGTGCCTTGAACAGATCCGACTTTAGGACTGGAAACAGCGTTTCTTACACCTCTGCCTTGCCAAGCCTGGAAACTTAGCCAGTGCCACACAATCTCTCGCATGCAACTCTACGAAATGCCATCTTCGTCTATAACCTGTTTCTGAAAAACTCTGGGCGTTTTTTGAATATCCAAGCACGAAAAAGAGCGATATCGCGGTGTTCTGCAACTAAGCAATGACCCAGAAACAATTTTTCGCTATGCGTCAGGCTTGGACCATGCTCGCGGAGATCTCGAGTGGATCACATCAATCTGTCTACGGGCCCGCAAGTCAGCAAAAAGAAAATCAAGATACCTTAAGATCAATTCTAAAACGCCAAACGTCGCGGGGAAATCTGCCAAAAATACTACCTCAAGTGTCAAAAATTCTACGAAAAGTCATACCTTGCCTGATCCTCAACTCTTTTCCACTTTACTCACGCACACGCCGTCCACCGTTTCCGAACGCGGTAAATTGGTACTGGCAAGTAGTGGCTGTGCCAAAAGCCAATTCGTTCTGAACTGGGCAAAAGGTTGATCGCGAAAATAAGTAAATAGTTTCTAGTAATCTCTGACCGTTACTGCGAGAATGCATAAATGGTTGTCAGCTGGCTTTTTTTTTGGCGTACGACCGGTAAAAGAGAATCGCGAAATTGAAAACTACGAAATGAACAACTACGAAATTATAGACTACGAAAAGTTGGAGATGGGAAGATCAACACGGAATCACCGTAGGATACTAAGAGTTCTGATCCGCCGAGCTGAGTTGAACGGTCAGAAATGTATATAAGAAAGTATGTAGACTCTGTCAAGAATGAGAAAGTAGTCATTGGGAATCATTAAGTAGAACACTTTTAGCACATTGTCTAGATCCCACACAGGCCCGACACTTTGGCCCACGTAGAATTTAGTACATCAGAATCAATTTTACCTCTGCGAAAATGTGCGACGCTAAGGCTCTTCGAGTGCTATTCAAGTCGCCTGTCACCGATGACATGATTCGCTTTTTGACAAACACCACACTGCGTGTCATTCCCTGCGCGAAGGAAACCAAAAGCGCTTACCCTTCACCACCAGCTAGTCCCTCTAGGAGCAGCAAGAGGCCTCTGCCCTCACTTATGACCTTCATTACGCGGCTGGTCCGCTACACCAACGTCTACACTTCGACACTACTTACGGCCACATGCTATCTACACAAGCTGCAGAAGATTCTGCCAAAAGATGCACACGGGCTGCCCTCGACAAGCCACCGCATTTTTCTGGCGTGCTTGATACTGAGTGCCAAATTCCACAACGATTCGTCACCTCAGAATAGACACTGGGCCGAGTACACCGACGGCGTTTTCTGTCTCGAGGATGTGAACCTGATGGAGCGCCAGCTCCTGCAGCTTTTGAACTGGGACCTTAGGATCGAGGAAGAGGCGCTTTATGACTCTCTAGAGCCACTCTTGGAGCCCATCAAACATGACCTCGAGAGATCTCGCAAAATCATGGCTCGCAACCAGTACCACCAGCGCAACATCAGTGTTTCCTCTAGCACCAGCACGCTTGTCGGGACCCCAAGCATACAATCACTCAAGTCGCTGCCGTACTTGCCTAAGCTTCCGTCGTTGTCCAGACTTTCCTCGTGGTCGTCGACGTCAACGCCAAAAACGCTTTCGAACAAGTTGACGCAAATGGACGCATCGCACGTCTACTCACATAATGACTACAGCACTGCTACACTGGTCTAAAGTAAATGTAATGATATAGGAAAAGGGATAATAATGAATATGGTAAGAATTATAGATAACGTTGCTGTGGTTCTTTTATTTATCGAGGGCCCCTTGGGCGAGAATTTGCGTACAGTAGGATCAGTCAACGGTCTTGACTGTAGTCTTCACAATTTTCAGCTCTTGGACAGGGTTCTCGTTAGCACTTTGGCTAACGGTCGTGTCCTGTCCTCGAGACGATGTCACAGTAGTACGAAGTGACATGACAGATTTCGCAACCAGTAATAGAGAATCTCATCGAACCAGAGCGTCTCCTTCAAATGTGATGAGTGCTAGAAACCATGGAACTCACTTAAGACATACTAAATCATTGTCCATCCATGACCTATGCAACATCCCCAAATTCAGATTTAGTGAAGTAATTAATGGCCCACCGATGAGCCCTGAGAATTCTATGATAATTTAAAAACCAAGCGTTTGAGCACGTAGTTTAACTTTACCTCCGACTTTACCCAGTCTGACCAGTCCAGGAGCCATTCCCAAGACCAACATTTTTGTTAACGTTCCCATACGTATCTTGAACTTGCCCTCACCTAGACCGACATTTTAAAGGCGGGTAACCTTTATGGGTATTTTTCATATAAAAAGGCCCGCTGTCAGGGAACCTTACCATTCTGCTCATCTGTTCTATCCACTTTCAAGAATCTAAGCAAACCCAACACGGACAGAGTCCTATCGCGTAGTTCTACTCGCAAAAGTGTATTCTCGATCCATAAGTCTATGGACATACAAATTTGTAATTTCTCCAAGTGATGAGCAAAATGCTGTGCACCAGTCTGATAGTTCCACACGTACTCGTGGAGCATTGAAGCATTAAGTATAACCCAATATCTGATGGAGACCAATCTGTAAAACTTTAGAGTGATAAAATCGAAACTTAGTTCCAGTAGCTTTTAGAATGATGGTAAATTTGAGAAAATAGAGATTGCCAATAGTTGCCAGACTCCTTGTGAGTTTCCAATTTTCGTGCCCATGCCTGCGATGAGCCCAAATCGTTCACCAGAGTCCTGCTAAATTATGCTCAACATTCTTAGAAGCCGTCGAAGCTCGCAACGAAGAACCATAATTTTCTGTTATTTCACTTGGCCAAGAACCATTCGAGGAAGCACCACGACCTTGTAGGAAGATGTTCTACGATAATGCACACAGTTGTGCTTTCTATCAACGGTTGATGTCCTGTTCGGCTTTAAGAAGCTCGTGTTTGGCATGGAGAGTAGTTGCCGTTTTTTCTGAGACCTAATCGATCAACATGCGTAGATCAGGAAAATCCGACCGTTCAAAAACGAATTTTGAACTCATACCCGCCTCTCTTTTCGAAAGTATCGTGGGTCGTCTATCAGGTATGTAGTCGAGCGCGGCAGTGGACCGCAGTAGAATTCTTTCCAATGGAACAGCCGTACCAAACAGTGCATTCGTGACGGGAACGTAAATCTATACATATATAACGAACAGTGGACGAGGACCTGAACTGCAAAATCAATTGGCACAGTCGTAGTAGACCGTCAGAAGTATATTTATTCATAACACCAAAAATGTCCAAAGAATCCAAAACTACTCCTCTGTGGCTTCAAAGCCGCGAGGCCGTCATCGCTGTTACACCAGAAAGCGCATGGCGCCATGGAAAACCCAATTACGGTATCACCAACAAAAGACTAGCAGAGCAGCGCATAAAGCACTTTGAGCCCGGTTCCCTGGAGGAGACGGTGGCCAATTTGGTGCGTGTTTTCGAAATGGAGGCCACTCACAAAGCCAATCCAGCCGATTGGATCTCGGTGGACCCTGAGGTTTTCCGTATGACTGTGAACGGGAGCCAAGAGTACACCGTGCAGGACGTGGTCACCAAAGGCGGCTACAACGTATTTATCGGCGACTTGCCAAACTACAAGGCTTCTGAGAGCAACTACCAGAAATCTGAAGACGATTTTCGCAGGGCCATGCGTTCTGGGTTTATGTGGGAGCTACTCACGCTAGAGGCGGAGTTGCCCACGGCCAAGCTGACTTGGAGACACTGGGGCAGCCAAAACGGTGTTTTCAACGGACACAAGGGCGACGGCACGCTTTTGGACGTTCCTGGCTCCTCCGTGGCCACACTGAACTCCGAGTTGAAATTGATCAGACTGGAACACACTTTTGACGCCCAGGGTCTGATCAACTCGCTTTCCGGAGTGTGCCCTTTTAACGCTAGGCAATAGAACAGACAGTGGGGGGGGGGGGGAACTGGATCGGTCGATGGCGACGGAAGATTACAAAGTGATGAGAAAGAAAGTGTAGAGCGACTGCGACACAGAGTTCGCTGTGAGAAAGTATAGAATAGTGGCAATCACGAATGCGTGTGAGTCTAGCAAGTGTATAAACTGGCTTTCAAAGAAGCCAAGACAAAGTCAAAGACGTTTGAGACGTTTTACCACGATGCAATCTCTTAAACCGTCTACAACCGTCTACAACCGTCTACAACCGTCTACAACCGTCTACAACCGTCTACAGCTGTCTACGATACACGAGGTTCTGTTATGTTGTCTTTTGAACACTCTTGGCCAAAACAGCCAGCGTGAGTACGAGTACCAGCGTCTTTCGCATCGACGACGGGAAAGGTCAAAGTGACAAGATTTCCGTTGCCTCAAAAGTCTGGAACCAGACGCGACAAGACAGACAAGGCAGGGCCAAGTGAGCCTCACCACAGCCCACACAAGCGTTAAAAAAAAGGCACTCTTCTCCTCGCTTCTCCTCACTTCTCTTCTCTATTCTTCTCTATTCTTCTCGATTCTCGCTCGTCGAAGCCTGAAACTAGCAAATGTGCCACCAACACAAATCTGGGCTACGTCTCTTTGCCAGTTCTCTTGGTTACCATCTTGTTATTGTCTTCCTTTCTCTGGTTCTCAGTTTTACCGTAGCGATGGCTCATCGCCTGGATCCTTTGCGCTAGCGCTCTATTTTTTTTCCAACCTTAACAAAACACCTAGGGCTTCGACATACAGCCCTGAGAAAAACGTAGGGGCCCGAAAAAAAACCAGGCAGGAAAAGTATATAAAGCGCACTCGATATTACCGGGACTCTGGCAATCGAATTTTGGGAGATTCAACTAGATTAATCCACTAGAGACTTTACATTCTACAGTTTATCCATTACAATGTCTACTACCACCGAAACTGCCGTCCCTGTTGAAAACACCAAATTGGCCGAGTCCACCGCTGTCGCCCAGGACAAGGTCGCAGAAGTTGCCCAGCAAAAAGAGCAGGAAGCTCAGGAAACTAAAGAGGCCGCCGTACAAGCTGCTCAGGACGAGGCGGCCAAAGTGACCGATGCGGCAGGCGAAGCCGAGAAGAAGGCGGAGGCAACCAAGACCGAGGCGGAAAGCCACGCCGAGGACGCCAAGGCCAAGGCCGGTTTCAAGACGGAAAAGAAGAGCGAGGACTCTCAGCAACAGCAGGGTAACGTGTTGAAGCGTTTTGTTGCCAAGATCAAGAAACTTTTCAAGTAGAGGCGGAAACCCCGAAGCACTATACAATTGAGAGCGATAGCGATCAATTGAGATCAATATACATGTGTGTATGTAATAATTAATAAGTAATATGCAATAAGGCGCTACAAGCACTAGAGATAGGCCTAGAGACAGGCCCTCAAGCACTATACAATTGAGAGCGTTAGCAATCAATTGAGATCAGTATACATGTGTGTATGTAATAATTAATCATTGTAGCTCTATCGTTATTCACAATTGAGAGCGACAGCGATCAGTTTAGAAAATGTAGAATGGCTACTCGCACTATACAATCGAGAGCTTCGGCGATAAGTTAACATGAAGTGTTATTGAAAAATCGAGAGTGTCAGCGATCAATTGCGAATAAAGAATGACTCGTAATCAGAGCTCTGAAGAACTCGCTGTTCTTCTGAATAAGAAAACAGTCTCAATATTACTCAACCATCAATCGCTAACGTTCTCTATTGTGAACAACCGGATAAATCGTGAACTATGTAAAATTGCTAGAAGCACTATTGGACAGTTGAGCTTCAATGATCGACTGTGATTACGCAAGAAAGCCATAAGCACTACTACAAGCACAATTGATCGCTGACGTTCTCAAGTTTGAATAAGTAAAGGGCTTTGGGTATCACTAGAGGACCCTAGTATTATCAAACAATTGAGATCGTTAGCTATAAATTGTGAATAAGCAGACAACTCTTAGTATCTGAACTTTTGGTATATAGGGAAATCTCACCATTTAGAGAGCTCGCAGTTTTAGAAGCTACAACAAGCAATTGGCATAAGCAGATGGAACGTTGTATTAAAGCGTCAGTGGTAAACTATGTATTCTTTGAATGGCTGCGACTACTAACAAGTAGAGAGTTCATTCACCGAACATTTGAGAGCGTAAGCAATCGATTCAGAATAAGTGGAAAGCTCTTCGTTGACTAGATAACTTAGCTTCAAGCTTTACAGGAGGTTCAGCGCGTAATACTCCTGAACTATTGAGAACGTCGGCGATCAATTGTGAATAAAGTGATTGATTCTAGCTTTTTAAAGCGTCAGTGATCAATTGTGAATCAGTAAAGGGCCTATATTCTTGAGCGATTACTTGCTGACGCTTCCAATTGTGAATAATTGGAGACCTTGTAGTATGATCGAACAATTACTCGCTGACGCTCATAATTGTGGATAAGTAGAAAACTCGTAGTATCTCTGAGGCTCTCAGTTGTGAATAGGATCAGTGGCTACAAGCGCACTCGCGATCACTGGTGAAAAAGTAGACGCCTAGTAGTGTACATTCACATTTTACAGTGTCATTAAGTAGAGATCTAGTAGCACTTCCAGCACAACTACAAATGAGAACGTCAGCGATCGAACTCGAAGCAGAGAAATTGTACCACCATTGATCAATTGAACATCTTCGATCGGTTGTGAGAAATCGATAGCATTAGCGGTCGTTTGTGAACAGGTAGAGAAGTCACAATGGCATGGGTGGCTAAAGACACCTTTGGAAATCAAGAGTGTCAGCGAGCCATTATGAAAACGTCACATGAATGATGATTTTAAAACACTGCTGAATATTTGAGAGAGATAGCGAGCCATTATGAAAACGACAGCGATCAAGTGGAGGCTTGTAGTACTTCTGTAAAGGCAGAACGTGGCCCGAGTGCAAAGACGAGCGCGATTACAGTCGGGTACCTACCGAAAGATGGCTGTGAACACTACTGAACGATTGATCCTCATTGATCAACTGTAAACTAAGTCATGAACTCCGAGCCCCGCCGGACAATTAAAAGCGTTAGCGGTGAACTGTGAAGAAGTGGAAATCTCGTAATTTTACGGAACAATTGTCCTAATGGCCTTATAGCTTGATTCGATACATTCTCAAGTGTACTCGTACTCGAGATAGCACTAAGACCAAACTTATCAGTAAGACAACCAGGCCTTCGTTGACGTAGTAGCCTGGCAGGATAAATGCACACTCGACAGCGCCAACAAATAGGGATGTAGAAATACAATTGATAAGCCTCGAGCATGAGTACAACTGAAAGCGAAATAAGGTCCATAGTAGTGATGAGGTAAAACGTAGATTTAATAGTTTGACGCCCGAGGGCAAGTAAAAATGGGAGAGAAATCAATCTTTAGAGGCCTGTAGTAGAGTCCTTGTAGTATTACAGAGCGTGTCAGCGTGACAGTGCAACGGAGTGTCATTATAGTACAAAGTGATATGAGAGGGTGGTTCCGTCGTCGACATTAGCAGATTGTTCTCACGCGCAGGGGATAGTTCTCATGACCATTATGAATAGTCTGGGGTCTCGAAACAAACTAAGCAAGAGCCCTCATACTACATGTGAAAGCGTGCCAAAAAACAAAATAAAACAGAGTGAGCAGAGTGAAACAAAACTCGTATTTTAACGACAGCCATGTGGCAACTGAAGCATCATCTCCCAGTTCTCAAATCCACTAGGGCTGCATTTGAAAACTGAAGTGAGAACCGTGTGTCAACTCGAGTCCAGTTCGATTCCCCGTACACAGTGATCCTGTCGCCCATATTTCAAAATTATCTAAAATGTCGTCTATACTACACTGCACATACCAACACATGTAAACTCTCACTTCTACAACGACAATAAGCGTATCAGCAGCAGCCGCAGCAGCCCTACAAACAGTGCACCACAACGATGTTTGCTACTTCGAATGCCCCCAATGCGGCACTTGTCACCCCAGGGTCTTTGCCTGGAGCTTTTGGCTCCATGAGCGGTGCTGGGCTGCCCCAGGGTAGCCATAATGCCAACCCCAATAACAACGCCAACAACGCCAACAACAACGCCAATAACAACATGCGCAACAGTTCAGGCAGCCTTAATGTCAACCCTGGCGCGCCCGGTGTAGGCAATGGCACACAAAACTCGCTGCACGCGCTCGACGATCCCAACGTCTACCATTGGATCTGCCAGCTCACGTACGGACCCAACAAGGAGCAAGCGCTGCTGGAATTGGGTCGCAAACGCGAACAGTACGAAGACCTCGCCGTGGTTCTGTGGTCGTCGTTCGGTGTTGTGGCAGCACTACTCAGCGAAATCATCTCCGTGTATCCCATGCTATCGCCTCCGGTGCTCTCGAACCAGCTCAGCAACCGCGTCTGTAACGCATTGGTGCTTTTGCAGTGCGTCGCGTCTCATCCAGAGACCAAAACGCTCTTTCTACAAGCGCACATTCCACTGTTGCTATTCCCGTTCCTGAACACGACCTCGAGACAGCGAACCTTTGAATATCTGCGTTTGACCTCTCTGGGCGTTATCGGAGCTCTGGTCAAGAACGACTCGACAGAGGTAATAGCGTTTCTGCTGCGCACAGACATCATTCCGCTTTGTCTGCGTATAATGGAGTCGTCGTCCGAACTGTCCAAAACCGTGGCCATTTTCATTCTTCAGAAAATCTTGTTGGACGACGCAGGTCTGCAGTACATATGCGCCACGCCCGAGAGATTTCACGCGGTCTCGCAAGTGCTCACGTTCATGGTCGAACAGCTAACTTTGCAGCAAACTCCGGGCCGTCTCTTGAAGCACGTGGTGAGATGCTACTTGCGTCTCAGCGACAACCTCGAGGCCAGACGGCTGCTCAAACAGGTGCTTCCACGCCAACTGAAGGACAACACTTTTGGGGAAGTCTTGCGGGACGATCTGGGCACCAAACGGTGTTTGGCACAACTGTTGCTAACGCTGAACGAGGACTGATCGAAAATACCTCCCCACGTCTCATACACTTTTCTGCATACCATCAGCTTGCGCACATCGGCACTTTCCCCATGCCCCCACAAACCCACAGACTCACCTCTACTATTACCACTGACGTTATTATCATCATCATCACTATCATCATTATCATCTTTATCATATTTCATGCAATATTCGTGAGCTCAATTTTGGTCCAAAAATAACCAAATTTTCACCAAAATAAAACCAAAGCAAATTTCCCTGTGGCTTCCAATCATCATCATCAATTCCAAACAGGAACACCTCAATTGTACAGTATCATGCTATGAAAAGCCATTCATATCCATGTCTCATTCATTGTATATTTCTCCTGCACTTTCGTACTTAATTATCATTTTACCCAAATCACTGGAAATTCTTGAATTTTTAACCTAATGCGTGGCAAAGTTGTTGACAACGGATTAACCAGCGAAAACGTAGCTTCAAACTCGAGCATTTTGAGTCATTGAGCTTGTGGGATCAATTGAATGCGTGTTTAAAATGTCCACACACACGTATAAGAAGTTCGAAGAGGCGAGTTCGGGCGTTTTGCCCGACAAAATGACGATTTACCAGGACTGTTTGAATGCGTTTAACGAATCGCCTGTGAACTCGAAAAGATGTCGTCTTTTGATCTCGAGATTGCTGCAATTGCTAGCACAGGGACAGCATTTCCCTAGGACGGAGGCAACGGCGCTTTTTTTCGCTATTTCTAAGCTTTTCCAGCATCCTAACGATGCCCTAAGACAAGCTGTGTACCTAGCCATCAAAGAATTGAGTGCAGTTTCAGATGACATCTTGATGGCCACCTCGTCGATCATGAAAGACGTTCAAAATGGCTCTGACATGATCAAACCCAACGCTATTCGGTCTCTAACCAGGGTCTTGGACGAGTCTACTGCCTTCTCCGCAGAACGTTTGTTCAAATCTGCGGTGGTGAGCAAACATCCTTCGATCTCGTCTGCTGCTCTTGTCAGCTCGTACCATTTGCTGCCAGTGGCCGAAAGCACCGTGAAACGGTACTCAAACGAGACCCAGGAGGCCGTTGGAGATCTCAAGACTTTCCCCTACCACGACGGTCTTTCGGAGCACTATCCGAATTCGACCTATATCGCTCAGTACCATGCCCTCGGTCTTTTATGCATGTTGAAAAGTCATGACAAGATCGCCCTCATGAAAATGGTGCAGCAATTTTCCTCCGGAAGCACATTAAAAAACCAATTGGCTCAAGTGCAGCTGGTCAAGCTCGTGGGAAGCCTCTTGATGAAAGACAACCAGATGATCTCTCAATTTTCTCCCTTGCTGCTCGGCTGGCTTTCTAACAAATACGAATCCGTTCAACTAGAGGCTGCAAAGCTCATTACCTCTTTGCCAGATCGCTATGTGTCGCCAGAGCTGTTCGCATCTGCCGTTCAAACATTGCAAAGTCTTCTGTCAGTTCCTCGCGCAGTCACCCGTTTTGCTGCCGTCAGAGTTCTAAATAGAATCTCAATGGCCGCGCCCGAAAAGATTGTTGTGTGCAACCCAGAATTAGAATCTTTGATAAACGACAGCAACAGAACCGTGTCTACCTATGCAATCACTGCTTTGCTCAAGACCGGAACTTCTAACAACATTGCATCGCTCATCAAGACTATCGCAAACTTTATCCATGAGATTTCAGACGATTTCAAGATCATAATTATAGATGCTGTCCGTACCATGGCTCTCGCGTTCCCTGAAGAATGGAAATCCATTTTGAATTTCCTCGTCAACGTCTTGAAACAAGGTGAAGGAGGTTTCCAATTCAAGAGCAGTATCGTCGAAGCGCTTTTCGACCTCGTTCAATATGTTCCACAGTCTAAGGAGCTAGCCCTTGAAAACTTGTGTGACTTCATTGAGGACTGTGAATACAACGAAATTTTGGTTAGGATCTTGCACTTGTTGGGTAAAGAGGGTCCAGGTATGAAGACTCCATCTTTGTATGTCAGGCACATATACAACAGAGTTGTCCTGGAAAACTCAATTGTTAGATCTGCTGCTGTGGTAGCGCTGTCTAAATTCGCTCTTGTCAAGAAAGATCCAACATTGGCTGAGTCTATTGAAATTTTATTGAGAAGAATTTCTAACGATGCCGATGACGAAGTGAGAGACAGAGCCACCATGGCACTAGAATTCATTGACTCGATTAAGTCAAAGGGTGGATCGGAATCATCACCAGCCGAAACTCTCATTCAATCCAAGTACACCTACGACTTAGCCTCACTGGAATCTAAATTAACTCAATACATGGCGTCTAAGCAGGATGCCTTCAAGACCCCGTTCGACACTTCTTCAATTGCTCGTTACACCGAAGATGAAAGGAAAGCTATCGATCTCAAGAGAAAGCAAGACCATTTGTTCGCAGCCGTATCTTCTGGGAAGTCCAAGGGCAAAAGCGGAGCTTCGTCCGACGCTGAAAAGAGGAATGGAGCTTATTCTGGGCCAGCATCCAACGAACTGGACCAGGACTTGCAAGCCACAAAGTACGCTGAGGAACTGGGTTCTATCGAGGAGTTCGAATCGTTCGGGCCCATCATCAACACTTCTAAGGATGTAGCCTTGACGGAAACCGAAGCTGAGTTTGTTGTTACCGGTGTCAAGCATTTGTTCAAGAACCACGTCGTTTTGCAATTTCATATCACAAACACCTTGGCCGATGTTGCTCTAGACAACGTTTCTGTTGGGTGTACACCTGCGATTTCAGAGGAAGATTCCTCGTTAACTGAGATCACTACGATAGCGGCAGACAGAATCAAGCCCTCGGAAACTTTTGCATCTTACGTGGCATTCGAAAAATCTCAAGAAGTCGTTACGGAGGACTTGTTGAACACCTTATATTTCACCACCAGAGAGCTGGATCCATCTACACAAGAGCCATTCGAAAGCGACGAAGGATTCCAAGATGAATATGAAATAGATTCCTTGCCTCTTACCGCTGGCGACTACATCAAGGGTTCTTTTGTGGGCGATTTTACCTCATGCTTTGATGAACTCTCTCATCAAGAAGTATCCGTCTACAACATCAGAGAAAACATGTCCTTACAAGAAGTGGTGGATAGATTGATTGCCAATACTAGTTGTTTGACGCTAGACAACACACAGTTCACATCTGCAGACTCTAACACCCACACCCTCAAATTGTTCGGAAAGAGCGTACTCAACGGGGCGAGGGTAGCGCTAGTAATTCGTATGATAAAAAGCTCCAAAGGGATAGCTTTGAAAGCCGAAGGCAGGTCTGATGATGCCATCCTATGCAATGACATTGTAAATGGGCTTATGTAGGGAAATATTCTATGTATCAAACTCAAAGCGGTGGTCAGAAACGCTACGCTCAGACTATGAAATTTTCTCTGGCTGGATAATTGTAAACTCATTCATCACTTCATTTAATGTTAGTGAAGAAAGATATGTTATTCAATCAGGGAAGCTCAATGATAAACTTTGCCCAGAGAAGAGACTACCACGTAAGGTTATGGAGGAAGAGGAAATACAGTTGAAGATTCAGTTGAAGGAAGCCAAGGCTAAAGAATTAGCTAGACGCAAGAAAAAGCGACAACACACAGAAGAGGGAAATACGATTAGAAGGTCTCCTCCAAATTGTGCCATTTATATATCTAACCTACCGCTACATGACCTGAAGGATGACGATCTCATCGATGAATTTACAAAGTTTGGGATTATCAGAAAGGATCCCATCAGCAATCGGCCCAAGTGCAAGATCTATGTCAACGAAGATGGCAAATTAAAAGGCGATGCTTTGATTGTGTATTTGAAGCCAGAGAGCGTGAAGATGGCCGTTGAATTTATGAATGGAACCCATCTCAAGGGAAAGACTTTGAAAGTAGAGGAAGCTACGTTCAAATCGGACCCTCAGAAAGTGGAAGCCTCCGATGAGGGTGTCGAGGAGTTCAGGAAATTGAAACTTCGCAAGCTACGAGAGCAGGAACATGATTTAAATGATTGGAAAGACGATGAAGAGAGTGAATCTCGTAATTCTGAAAGTGGAACACCGAATACTGACCCTAGTTCTGATGAAGAAGAAGATAAAAGCGCGAGAACTGTTCTGCTTACCAACGCTCTCGATCTCTACAAGAAATTGAGTTCCGTCGAAGTCTCTGAGATAGCTGCAGACTTGAGAGATGGGTGTGAAGCCGTGGGCGAAGTTCTGAATTTCGAGTTGGATGAAGTTTTGGGTCAGGTCAAAGTCGAATATTCGACTCAGGAGCTAGCTCAAAAATGTTGTAAAATGATGAACGGGCGTTATTTCGACGGGAGAAAGCTGATGGCCTACACTTTAGATGCAGAAGAAGATGAAGGCGACACCGAGATAACAAGTCTGTGAGCTTTGAAGTTCTGATACATAGAGAAATAATAGTTAAATGGACGTTATCTATGGATCAGATAGGAAACAAAAGCATTCACAGCAGTTCCCATGCCTGGCTTTTAAGACTTGATGGCATTTTAACATTGGGAAGAAATAAAAAAATCTGAGCGGTACGAGAATCGAACCCGTGTCCCAACCTTGGAAGGGTTGGATGATAACCACTACACTAACCGCCCTTGCTCTTGAAAGTGAAGGAAAAGAGTAAGCTATCGATTCTACCAGTATGGAATGTAGGGATCTTGACGACAATGACACTGGGAACACTCAAATGTTACTGTGAGTTCAGGCCTTGAGGATCAAAGCTAAATGCGGAGAGATATCTAGAGAATAGTTCAACAAAGTTTCGGTTGGTGTTACTGATTTTACCGATGTTTTAGTGATATGAGGCCAAATGACACACGAATATGGGAACCTCAGTAGGAACGTCATGAAAGGATAATTGTCACCGGTAGAGCTTGAAAAAATAAAAATTAGAAGAAAATGAAGAACAGGACATCATGTAGCTTGTCAGTAAGTCTAGCATCATGTTCGTTGGTCTGCCTTGTAGTTTTACATCATATGTAGATAACTAACTACGAGAACAGTATCTGAGCTGACTGTTGAGGCATGGGACATGGCTACAAGAGACTGCTACCATAATGATTCCCTTTCTGACAATTTTGATGTTAATACAATTATACTTTCACTAATTGTTGTATGGTAACAAAGCTTCGAGGTTTAGATTGCGACATTAGACGCTTGATGATTTAACTGCCCAAATTCCTGCCATGACGGGTGACAGATCTTGTATCTAATGCTTTTTACTCTTTTTTAAGCGGTACAGTGACTAAAATAGCGATTGCGATTTTATGTGAGAGCTCATCAAGATGAAACCTCTATTTAATAAACGAAGCATACTAGTATATGCAATATTGATAGATGTTTTATCGGATAGTGCCCTCCAAATGCCAAAATAAGCAAAAAAATCATTGCTTCGTACCTGGCTTACGCTCTCAGTAAGCTCAAAGCTGTAGTAGAATGAGCTGAGCATTAAACTGACACCCCACCAGACATCGACACTAGGTACCTTGTAGTGTATACATTCACTTATATCCACCTATTATTTCACTCACGCTTCAGTAGCTCAGTCGGAAGAGCGTCAGTCTCATAATCTGAAGGTCGAGAGTTCGAACCTCCCCTGGAGCACTATTTTTGCTGCTTTTTACATTATAATACTTGGCGAAACAGTATAACTGAAGGTCAACAGTTAGATGCTTTTTGTATATTGATATGCGGTACTTAACTAAGTACATTATTGGGATTGGACTGATCATCTTCCTCTACCTCTCCCCCTTCCTCGTCCTCGACCTCTACCACCACCGCGGCCCCTTCCTCTTCCGCTGCCTCTGCCTCTAGTAGAACCTTTGCCTCTAGCGGCAAGCTTCTCTTTAGCAGAGGTATTAACGCCTCCTGATCTAGTTTTTGTTCTTTGAGAGTCACGAGTGGATTTGTAGCCGTTCAGTGTATAGTTTTCGTCGTCGCCAGCGCTGTCGACGTCTGATTCGCCTTTGGTCTGTTCGTCGAGCGAATCATTAAAGTCTTCAAAGACGGACTCGTCCCCAGAATACTCGGTGTGTTGCTGACCATTTTCTAGAGAAGCTTCGCTACCTGAGTTATCACTTAAACCATCTTCATCTTGGGAAGATGGATGACGGTTTCTCTGTGATCTTCGTAAAGTCCTCACATTAGCCACCATATCGTCATATTTCGCGTCAAGCTCCTCAAAAGTTTCCAAAAGGGGGAGCATTTTTAACAGATAGTCCTTTACCAATCCTAACTTTTCTCTTGAAGCGTTGAATTTTGACTCTTTGGGCAGAGGGTTCTTGTTCATTATGCCCTTGTTTGCAGGCTCATTCCCTGCGGTCTCCAGGATACTTAGCTTGTAATCCAGCAAAGTAATGAACTCACGCAGAGTGGCACAGTCATGGCAAACCTCATACCAATAGGTCTTCGTCGATGTGTCAACTTGGCTGGCCACATCTCTGATCATGCTTGGGGAGTCGTGGTAAAAAACCTTGAACCGAGAGCTCATAAGCTTCCCATTCGCGCTGAATAACGTCAATGCATCCATCTCGTTGTTAGAGAATGCCTCAAGTGTCTTCTTTAAAGTTTTCGGGTCTGTGTATGTTGTTGGAATTGCAACTTTGCTTGCCCTCTGGTAGGTGTGTAGCCTTGGAATGTAAAAGTCGCCAACATGAGGCACTCTCCCAATGAAAAATTCCAGAGCCCTCATTTTAAAGATCTCATCCTGGAAGGGAGAAGACATTGGGTGATCCGGCATTTCACCTTCAATCACCTCGCACCAGTCCTCGAACTCTTCGTCAAAAGAATCTGCCGCAGGCTTGGGTTCTCCTTCATTTTCATCAACTGAAACTGTATCTCTATCGCGTTGAATATTTGAAATGATCTTAAGCTTTTCGAAAAGATCGTTACGCTTGCCGTTCTCTAGTTGCTTCTTAACATGCTTTCTACCGCTTTTAATTTCCAGTCTTGCTTGCACTAATTCACAGAGTCGTTTGAATCGAGCCTTCGTGGCAGTTTCGCCATCTGCGAAGAGCCTCGATACATGATAGGTTGGAACACCATATGGCTCATCTCTTTTAAGATGGGTCAAGCGATATATTTCTTGGTGTACTTTGTCGGATTGAGCAAGAACCCACTGGACTAGCGCTTTTAACAGGATTATTCTGTCTTTCGGCATCAAAGGTAAGATACCACGTTTTTCCAAGTCCGGGTTGAGTAAAGGATCATTTTCGATGGCATATTGCTTGGGCCACGCCACTATATTAGGAATCAGGATTTCAGGCTCTTTGGGATCTACAGGCTCTGTGTCATCTTCGGGAAAGACCTTGGCATCTGAGGTTCCAACTTCTATTTTCCATTGCTTCGGGTAGCCCCAAGACCATGCATTGGTGCGCAATTGGCTTACAAACTTTGAGTATGCTTTGGGTTCTTTAATCTCGTCCATGGTGGTAGCCTTGTTGTTGTTTAGTGCCAGCTTCAAAAGCGCTAGAAAAAGTAGATTCATCTTGTCCTGGCATCTTACTACCGTTTTGATTGGCATGTAGTCCTGGTAAAGCTTGCGTGGGGCATCTTTTTCGTTGTCTGGGTAGAGATCAAGACCCACTTCGAAATCCTGGAACGATAAAGACCATAGTTCTCGCGGCAAAAATGAGCTGAACTTATTGACGAATGTCATGATGGGCAGGATATCTTTGGCATATACCACATTTTTCAAGTTTGGAGATCTAAATCTTGAGACGATGCTGAAATGGTTTTTGAAATCTGTGGACTGGAGCGGAACGTTTGGTGACCAATTTTCTTCTGTCAACGCAGGCTCTGGATTGCCGATTAACTGCAGTTTTCTGGCACGCTCACGAACTGCCTCCCGGTTGATGTTGTGATCCTTGGATTTACCAACTGGCTTTTTCTTCTTCTTCGGCGTGCTTCTAATAGGCTCTTCTTCGTCTACTTCTACTGGCCGTTTGGGAACCACTCGGCGAGATCTGCGCCGACCAGGCTCCAAAACTTCGCCCGCATTTCCAGGCTGACTTTCTGGTGGGTTCGCTGCTGTCCTAATGTTGTTAAAGTCGTTAAACGTCAATTGAATCTGTTTTGGTTTAGGTTTCACAGTGGTCCGTTCGTCGTGGTTATGAGAGTTTCCGACCACCTCTGAGATCCCCACATTTGAAGCTTCGGATTCGGACATTGAGTGAATTGGTCAATGCACGTCAACCAACAACAAGTCTCAGGTTTCTTCTGGCAACCGTGGTATATTTTTTCGACTACAACTAGTTGATCAACTTGTCTTTTTAATTTTATAGGTTCTTTGGTCGTTAGTTGAGCTTACGAGATACCCACATGATCGACGACAGTGGACGATTCTCGCGTTATAAATGCGGAAGGGAAGGTTAGGATCAGCAAGAATGAAACCATCAGGTTATATAGATGAGCTACTCATAAAATAGTAATTGGTTGTCAGGTTTCTGGATGTTTCAACGGAACGCTAGGCTACTCTAGTGAAAACGGGAGAATGCATTTTGAACGCTTTTGAATACTTAATAAGTGCGTTGTTGATTTGAGAGAACAAGCTAGATTGTTGAGGGGCGTCGCAGGTCTTGGCGAGTATCTTCAGCTCCGAGGAATTCCTAAGAAGACGGTAAAAATTCTGAATGAATTATTACATGGATTCCAACGTAGATTTCCAATGAATGAGTAATTCAATCAAGTTAATGAGCTCAGTAAATGCGCGATGTCGATGCTATTAGCAAATTAATTCAGCTCTGAGATTTTCCACACAAGACGGTAACAATTCTGATGAGAAATATCATTGACAGATTTGAGTGCTCTTGAATTGGTTCAGTATCGAGACTCAGCAAGTGTTAGCAGAAGGTGTTTGCAACATTGACGAAAGCCTCAAAAGCCTGATTTAAAAATCACGACAACAAAATAACTTTTGCTCGCGATAGTGTCGTTAAATCGAAATCTGGTCGACAAATAGCATTGATGATGAAACGTCAGACCAGTTAAAATGCTTACAAGTTCCATCATGCTCCAAACAACTGCTTAAAAAAGACGAGTCTAACGATTTGCGAATATCACTTTGTACCCCTGTCACGGCATCTCATGTCCAGCCGTCTGCATCGAGACGTTTGCGTTCACCACCTGCTGGAACTGGCAGCTCTTACGCAGAATATGCGCTTAGAAATTGGTATCGACGATGTTCCTGACAAGAGTCCAGCCATCTTTTCCCGCGTAGTCCAAAATCACCACGCCGCATCCGCCGCCCATAGCAGAGGGCAAGTCGCTGTTGAACATCTCATCTGCGACCTTTTCGGGCCAGCAGTCGGTATCGTAAAGATTAGAGCCTGAGCAAAAGTTGACAAACAGTCTCGAGGGCGCATTGTCAGTGCTGTTGTGATCGGTTGCAAGCCGCAGAAATTGCTTGACGTAGCCAGTTTTCTCAGCGATGTTCTCAGCATGTTTGAGCTCGCAAAAATCTTGCACTTGAAAAATGCCACGGTCTTCGTTCGGGGTACAATAGGACCACCATGCAGCCTCAATGCCAAAATCGCGGTCCTGGAGTTCTTGAGAAATGCCAAAACGACGAAATAAAACGATTTTTTGCCTGACGTCGCCTAACCTTGGGATATCGCCACGCAAGTACCACCGATCGTGTCTCGGCTCAATGAATTTTTCCCAGACAAAGCTATCGAAGCCGTCAAAAGCCTCACCCTCTTGTTTGATCGACACGATACACGACTCGCTTGGATTTGCATCCAAGAAAGCCAAAATGTCGTCCAAAACAGATGAAAACTTGACAGGCATTGGAATTCGAACAGGAAATTTACCGTGTATCACTTGCAGGTCTTTGCCCTGATAATGTCCCTGTTCGTTGTCCTTGAAGAACAGTTTTCCTAGTCTGAAATCAAAAAAGCGCACACCATTCTGCAATTGTGTTCTCACCGTGTGGTCTTGACATTTGACGGAAGGTAAAGCAACGTGACAGGCCGCGCTATTGTGGGTTCCAGGTATAGAAAGTCTGGATATAGCCAGATCGTCATTCTGCTGTTCCATCCATTTATGATATTCAACCATGCAGGGCGTGTATATTTGAAAAACCGTAAGCAGAGCAAGAGACAAAAATTAAAAAAGTCGGGCGGTTTAAATCAGGTTTCTAATGTTAAAGAATTCCTCTCTGTAGCCCAAGAAAGCAGAATTTCTGGTGAAGATGGTATAAATGCCACAACTAAGCTAAAGTGACGTTTTTAAACCGAACGAAAAGCTCAAACGAGACAAATTTAACGTCGCGAGTAAATCGTAGCAGCTCTGAAGATCAATTGAGTAAAGATCGGACTTCCTCGCAGATTAAACGATTTAAACTGCTAGGAAATGCTATTATTCTCTTGATAAATTGGATATTTTAGTACAGAGTGATTTTTAATTAACAACTATGCTTGATATTGCTCACTTGCTAAGAAACTGGACCTTGGGGAAGAGTGTATAAACACATCAACGTCTTTATAAGAAGCACTACTACTTCGATAGCTTGACTGAAGAAGTCACAGATATTTAACGTGAGAGTTTTTTTTCAATTTTGGAGCTCTTGCTCGCTAACAGAGCTGCATTTACAATCGACATTTATAGAGAACCTGAGGTTGTTATACTAGTCTCCATTGCAGCCGAATAGTGCGATGCAAACGCAGCAGATTTTAAGTCAGCTGGAACAGAATCTTTTTTTACCGTCGGGACTTTTATCTTGCGAAAAAACTACGGGAGAGCCGCCATTCAAGTGCACGCTAGCGTACGGAATCGTGGCGGATGCATCGATGTTGGATTGCGGGTGCATTGTTTCCGAAAAGCTGTTGGAAGAACTGCAGAATCATTTAGAGGACAAAAACCCTAAATTCTGTCCCGTGTGTCTCAGCTGCTCGTCTACTATGGTCGGTCCAGTTAAGCCGCTGCGAATGCTTCACGACCAATTGCAGTTTTTTAAACAGGACGAAGAACGACGCAGTCCTTCCGAACTGCATTTTCGCAAACTCCCATCACCCTCCTCACCGAAATTTCAAGCTTCACAGGACGAACCCTCACAGACGGATTTCTATAACAAAGATCAGCAGCATGTGCCGAAACAGTCGCTGATCTCGCTGTTCCACTCCGTCGCATCCAGTCTTGACAATCCAGACGAGGAGGAAGCTATCGAGGTACACTCTCTAGACAATGCTTCGAATACAAAAACTGTGCCTATCCAAGATTCAGGATCGGTTCCCGTGTCGCTGGCGACCACGGAATCGCCCTCTTCGGTACAGATATCAGAGCTGGATGAGGAAAAAGAGTTCTATTTTGCCAAGTGTTTTCCCATGTACAGAAAAAGGTCTCAGTTCAATACTCACAACAAGTTTCTGCGAACCAAAAGCAAGCAATTTGTTAACACCGCTATTAGTCCCAATTGCACTAAGTTTGCTCTCATTACTGAACAAAAATGGGAGGTTTATAGTATATCTCAACAGCCCAAGAAGGACGACCATGAATCCAAAAAAGATAGGGACCTGAGGAAAATACTGAGTCGAAGTCGTACTTCGCAGCTCAAAGATGATGGACCCGGAAGTCCGGAGAGTGTCTCGCTACTGTTCTGTGGTAAGTTCACCGGCGAATATGGAACCAGTTTTGAGACATTGCAATGGCCTTCAGACTTGAGCTGTCTCTACACCCCAAAGCAGCTTGAAGGCTCTCGCACTGTGCCTAAAATCCCGCCTGCTGAAACGTGGGAGCACCTTTACTGTCAGATGTCAGAAGATCTTCTAATCATATCCGGAACCAAGGGCCGCTTTCGAGTATTTGACATGAATTGTGATGGAAAACCTATTTATACTTACGGGTCCACCTTCCCGATAAGATGTATTGACATAGACGCAAAGAGCTCTTTAATAGCGTGCGGGATAACAGGGAACGATAGAAGCACGGGCGCAGAGCACGCTCTAATTCTTTTCCATCAGGTTGAAAAAGACACAAAGTCCTCCGCTGCAGATGACATCTGCGATGTCAGATACAAATTCTCATCACCTATTACCACTACACTCCCCTACCGAGATCCTATCAACACCTTGCAGTTTTCACCGGACAGCAATTACATTTCCTGCTCAACTGCTCTTGAATCGCGGTTTTTGGTGATATCTCTGCGAAAAGTCCACGAACCACGTCTCGTTATGAAGTCTTTGCGTTCTATTGATACATCTCTCGAATCCGAAGGAATTACAGATACTAAAATGTTCCCGGGCAATTCGAGTCTTATGTGTGTCACATCAGTAGCTTTCAACGCCCCTCCGATAGTCATAAACACACGCATACAGACAATTAACGTGGCCCAAAGCGTTGCGCAACCGGCTATGCTTCTCCGACTCGATGAGTTGGGATCAAAGATCCACAAATGTGAAATCTCACCTAGAAATGATTCCATTGCGTTCCTCGACCGCAACGGGAATGTTTTCATAATGTATGCTCCCACACTTCTCGACAACGAGAAGAGAAGGATTGTTTTGGTGGATGCGGTGGCCAATGCATCACGAGTTCGAGAAGCGGCTTCCCTGAAGTTCAGTGCAGACGGCCATAAGCTCTATATTTTGGACAGAAAAGGCTCCCTCTATGTGGAGGATTTTGCAAACGGCTTGCCGCAGGATCAGGATGTTACGAAATGCAAACAAATAAACTGAGACCTCGAGATACACTTATTAACGAATGGGACACTTCATATATTCACATCAAAATCTCCAAACTTACCTTTATTGAAGGATTCAACGAAGCTTGTGAAATGCTGTCCGGCGAGTCCCGGAATCGTAGAGTCTGCAATCAATCCTTTCTCCACCGAAAGCTTTTCTCTACCCAGAGCGATGACAAACTTGGGCCCGCTATCGTACAACCACTCGTCACTGGCCAAATGGCCGGTGGTGGCCATGATAGCATCGGTCTGCGTAATTTCTTCGTCAATTAAATAAAGCGGGACGTCCTCCTGCAACGTTGTTCTAAAGCCTTGAACACAGATGTCAATAAAGTCGCCCGTTTTCTTGAAGCCCGCGCCTTGTATATTTTTGACACGGGATCGGACACTGTCAACGCTTCCGCCAGACCAAGAAACATTATCAATGTGAGCCGGTTTGAGAAGTCCCCTGAAAGATGCAAGATCTGAGTCCACTAGCATCGTGCCGTGATGATATGATTTGCCTCTTGCAATCTTGAAGGCACTGCCGCTAACTTTAAAACCGTCTAGATGAATGTCGCCTCGCTCATTGAGGTCGAACTGCGTCCCAGGGCGAGCTTCTTTTAGCCATCCCACGATCTTCTGATTGAAATATTCGCGCTGGAAAGCGTCGCGGGAAGTTAAATATGAGTAATTAACATTTCCAAGATCGTGCACGACAGCTCCTCCGCCCGACAACCGTCGAACGTAACGATACCCTTTGGATTTGCAATTCTGTAGAAACAATTCTTTCCATGGTGTTTGGTTCTTACCAATGACCGCGCATTTTCCATTCACGTAGAAGAGAAGCCTTTCGTTTAAAAACGTGTGTCCCTTGACCACAGGAGTGTTTTTGAAAACGTAGTCTTCCACAGCCAAGTTGTAATAGGGATTGTTCGACAAACTCTGGATTATAAAACGGCCCGGAGCTTCGACAAGTTTTGTCAATTCTTGGCCGCAAATGATTTTTGGCGAAAAGTCATAAGTCTCTGTAAATTCTGCGTTTAATTCATCAACTTCAGAATCGTATATATGTGTAGCTGACTTGCTACTACTCGTAAGCAATTTTGAAGGTTCCAAACCATCGTTTGTGAACATTTCGGTGTACATATTGTTCAAATCGGAAAACTTATCGTTTTGAGCGTCTAAGTCCAGATCGAATGGTGGTGCCGATCCCAAAGATCGGCAGTATATTTTAAAGCCTAGTGAGAGCCCACATGCTGGCTTAAGGCCGCGTACGATGCCAAACATCGGTTGATGACAGGCTTTTTCTTTCCTCGATTGATGCGCTTTAGTTAGAGAGAAACAGCTCAACAGCTAGTCTGAAAAATTTAGAGATGAGATAAGATGGGATGAGCTCTACAAAACCCATTCCAACGAGACGAATTGTGAAGACAACTAGCTCAAGTATGAACCGTGGACCGTCGTTTATCACTGAATGTATTTTGACAAGAAGTTGTCCAAATGCAGACAAATTATTGGATGAGAATAGACTGCAAGATTCCTTATTGTTGTTGCCTACCGACGGCGGACTGGCGTCGAAACTAAAGAAATCAAATAACAAACTGAGGCTACTTGCAGAGTCTGAGACCAAACCAGCACCACATAGAGGATACAGAGAAATTAACAAAAATGCCAAAACTGCTCTAAAAGAATACATCAATAAAAGTCGACAAGCGGCCCGACAAGCTCGTCGCATCGCCAGCGAGGAAAACCTGTCGAGTAAAGACGCACTTTTTGAAAACCTCGAAAAAAGCCATTTGGAGATATACAATGCTATACCCAGATATGATCGGTTTGTTCCTATGCATGAGGACCTTTGGGTGAACTACATACGAGAAATTTTGAATATTCCAGCAACGGTACCGAATGCCTCGAAATTGAACATCAATGGGTCCAACGCGCTCGTCAAACTGTCTATGGCCGATTACAACGGGTGCCTATTACGTGTGACGAAAAGTCGCAATGCCAACATGTGTGGCATCGTCGGAATAGTGATATGGGACTCTCAGAAGGATTTCGTAATAATCTGTAAGGGTGCGCTCGTGGACGAGATAAAGTGCATACCGAAAAAGGGTACTGTGTTCAGCTTCGAGGTTCCCGTCAACGACGAAGAGGCTTTACAATACACCATTCTTGGCGACAGGTTCAAGTACAGAAGCAGTGATCGTGCAGGGCGAAAGTTCAAGAGCCGGCGCTGCGACGACATGCTATACTACATAGAGAAGTAGCGGTCACAAAGTTGCACTTGCACCTTTTTAATTTTTATTATCGGGCGATGCACCCTACATAGGGACATCCCCGTTTTCGTCCGAACTCTTTTCCATGTTAGCTCGCAAGCGGGCCTTAAGACTATCTTTGAAGGCAGGATCCTCGAGAATTTTTCGCAGATACGCGTCGATCTGTAGATTATCGGTATTCAGTTTTTCGAATCCGTTTTTCACCAGTTGCCCTTCGATCAAAGCACTTGTAGAGCCTCTATTTTTGAAGATCAATGACTCGTCTTCTTTTACCATGTCATTGGCCAAGGATGCGGCCCTATTGCGCACATACTCTTCCAAAGTGGTTTGCTCGGCGCAATCGACAGGTCCAGAGAGTATACGACTCTTTTCCTCATCAAAAGAACCTCGTTTCTTGAAATCATTGGCCAGCTTAACAGCTGGGTCTTTGTCGCCAGTTGTCATTTTAAAAATGCGAAAAAGCGATTGTTGCTTTGAATTTACTCGTAGTGGGTAGACTCACTGGCTTTAAACAGTTTACTGAAGCTTACAAGCGCCCTTGGATTGCTGATCTTAACGATTGGTTATTTTTGAATAAATATCTAATTGACTGCGATGAGATGAGTTGAGATGAGATGAGTTAGAATAAAATGAGATGCGATGATATAGAAAGAGGCCCATACCGACCAATTACAGACCATTAGACATCGAGAGTGCACTATCGGTGCTCTCCATTGCCAATTCATACCTTTCAAACGGGAAAAATCGTCTTTCAATGAGCTCAAACGGCTCCAAATTAGAGATATATGGCGCACTGAAGCCGGGCCGCACACTTGGCGAAAAGGACATGGAATCCAAGGTGAAAGCGCTGCAAATGGAAGATCTTAACTACTCATCAGTGTCAAGAATCTCATCTCAACTTCTTCACTGGAAAACCAGCATTGATTCAATCCAGGTGCAGCACAAGAAACAAAAGGGAAGACGTTACACCCTCAGTCGTGACATCTTGAATGCGTTGGACTCCAAGTTGAATTCCTACACTTTGAAACTTTTGAAAATTTTTCGAAATGAGTGTTCAGGTTGTGATGAAGCCGACTACGCAGTTTTCCAAAGGCTAGACTCCGTCTCTCAGCAAACATACGGGACGATACTCCCTCTTATAAAAATATTAGAAGGTTCAGAGCAAAATTCATTAACTGTTGATGAACATCCCTGTGGGCTGGCAGGAAACCTTGAATTAAGGTTTTTAGAGTATCTCATTCAATGGAAGTGCCCACAATTGATTCGCATGTTAGAATTTTCTTGGGCCAGGGCCAGGAGCAATGGCTATTTTGTGCCTGACGCAAGAAATCTAAATGCTAGAGTCTACAGAGCCCAACTAAATTCAATGAAACCGCTAGACTTTTGTGTGGAAGCCACTTACTTGGAAAACTCGACCGTTTACGCAAAAAATCTGGCAGTGCCTCCAACGACAGCATTTCTGTCAACTCTATCTGATATTATACTGACGGAACAAAGCATTACACAAAGCTTCAGTATGAAGACCCAAGAAAATGTAAGAGTTAACATTTTAAAACAGACTCTATATCGGTCGGAAGTCTTGACGAAGTTGATCAGTTCTTTGATGAAAAATTACCGCGCTAGCCCAGATGTCAACAAAATAGACCTCAAAAGTCTCCAAGAACTATGCAAGGCTGCTGGCTGTGCAGAATCGTTCATGAGCGGGCTTGTGGAAGGAATGTACAAAACCATGGAAGATGCCTTTTCACAACGAACGGGCTTCGCTGATCTTCAAAAATTGATCCATTACGATGAGGAAATACTCTGTCATCTATTCGAAGACGCTTCTTTTAAGGTTGGGTTCGAGCGCAGCTGGAAGACCCATTGTAGTACAGGATCGAGAGCGCAAATAATGGCAACTGATTTGATCAAGTGTTTAAACACTTTCTTCAAGCAGAAGTCGCAGGATGCTGACCTAATTGATCAGCAGCTGGAACAATTTATATCAAGAGCGAGAAAACTATTTCAATTAAATGGGGAAATCGTGCCTGCCTTCACCAGGCTATGTCTTTTGCGTCGAGCTGTCAAAGAAGGGCGTACGTTTCTGACATATCTTTTCGAAGCTGGTCCGCCCACTCCAGAAATGAAAGTGTACAACTCACTGCTCAGCGAAAATTTACCGGGAGACAGTCATTTGAGAAGCGTCAAAGATTCACTCGAAAAGTCATACTTGGCCCATTTACACCTGAACATTGAGTCGCCAGATATTGGGCCGGTCATTTTAACCAAACGCGATGTTGAAATGATCTACAAACCTGAATCTGTGGAAACACTGCGATTGCCGGAGGACATGCGGCCGCTCTGGGGCACCATCGAAGAGAAAATTTCGACTAAGATTAATACTTCCACCTGCAAAACAAAGTTGAACTTAATACCCATGCTCAATACTGTCGAGCTACAGACGCCTTTCGTCCTGCCAAATTCGAGACCATTGGTGATTCAAGTAAATTTGTTGCAAGCTACAGTACTGTTACAATTTAGTCAGTGCGACTGTCTCAGCTTTTACGAGCTGAAGAAACAATGTCAACTAGTTGATGATGAGCTATTGACTAAGACTTTACGATCTTTGTCGCGGATTGGTCTCTTGCTTCAGAATCGAGCTCAGTTTACATTCAATAATAGGTTCCAGCCTAAGGGCGTCAACCGGCGGAATAATACGATGAGAATAGATTTCCACGGGTCTCAGCCGGGCTGATCGACTTACATGAATATCGCTCCGCACTCAAACTTGAACTGAAATTGAAATTAACAAGGCGTTTTAGCTTCCACCTTGAAGGATCACTTTCAAAGAATTTCTGACTATTAATGGTAGTCCAAGCACAAGACATGAAAGTCATGGATCATTCTCATCCTTCGTTGTTTCGATATTTCCCATCGAGATCACCGTTTCTTAGAGTCCCGGACATTGAAATTGAAAAACAAACATTTTGATGAGAACAAGACAAAGAGCGAAGACCCTACTACCCTATTCCCAAAGCTTTCATCGAGATATATTAGGACTCAATATTTCGATTGGCACCGCGACATGGTGCTCTCAATTCAAGCTCAGGTCTCTAACTCATCAAGTTATTTCAAAACACTCAAAAAATAGAGGAGGGCAATATCACACAGAGAATCACCACAAGCAACTATGACCAGAGAATCACCACAAGCAACTATGACCAGAGTCTCAATTGCGCCTACGAGTTTACATGAATGCCCACTGCCAACGGCGTCAGACGCAGTTCGCAGTGATGACTCTGTCATCCCAAAAATTTCGATTTCGCTCGGGCAAATCTGGAGTTTAATCCAGGTACTTAAAATGAATCATAGCAGTGTGGAAAGATACAGATCAAACGATTGGAAAGTCGAAATTGTCCATTCTGCTCTTTAGATTGTGCTAAACGATCACTTTGAACGCTTAAAATGTTATGTCGTCCTTCTAGATGAGATGCGTACAGGAATATGATCAGTTCAGCATCTTGAATGCCAACTATCCTAACCTACAGGCCTTCAATTAGCCTAGCGATAGCTGAGAGCTGCTTTTGAGCATGCTTACAGGCAGGAACACTCTTCCTGATTTTGATTCTGTTTCACTGCCCTTCAAAGATGCTCTAAATGAACTGTTTGACGAGAATTCGGCACGTAATGGACAATTTGAAGAGTCATTTAAACTGCCTTTAGTGGATCAAGCATACTACTACGAGTTGATCAAAAGTGTTACGCAAAGCAAGATTTACGTTTCGACTGCGTTCAGAGACGATGAGAGCGAAAAAGACTCATCACGAAAACGGGCCAAGTGCTACCGATTGCTTAGCCAGGAAGAAGTTGTAGCAAAAATCTGGGGAATGATTGTAGACCGTGTCGATGAAAGTGCTGACCATGTTATTTCGGAGTTCATCGAAAGTCTGGCGTTAGAAAGTGATTTCGAAGCCGGATTTGTCCATCTTTGGCCAAAATGCTGTATGGGCGCTTTTGAACGTCAGAAACACCTTGTTTCGGAAGCATTTGGCGCCTTGACTGGTACTTTTCCATTCATTTTAGATAAAATTCCAGGTGTACAGACCATAGTCGATTTTGCAGACTATCGCTTAGCCGAAGCAGGGCTGTCTGTTTTAGGAAAAAAAACGGATCGGATGGTTGTAGAGCTTTTTCGGATTCTTAGAGTGGAATTGAACGTTTTGTCCAAATCTGACGGCTCGGAAGACGACAATCAGGCCCGAACCAACTGTCTCAAGACGCTGTTGCGAATAATGAGCAGATGCCGTCTTACCGTTTTAAAGGAACAGAAGCTATCTTTGAAGAAGCTTTATCTCAGTAGTCTCGAAAATATGCTGGATCATGTCGAGATTGCCGTCAATCAAGATTATCTCAAGAACGTTAAACTTGTGATGATCAGAGAGTACAAGATCTTCTCTTGCATTTCTCGAAATCTCGCGGTAGAAGTGAAGAAAACAATAGCGAACCATTTGATCTTCAGTGAAAAACGCCTAAGAGATCTCTTCGATCTTTATGCTCTTAACTTGGGACTCAAAGAAGAGTTCGAGTTTCTGAAGCTTGCGCATGAAACTGGCGCCAGACGCCGAGAGTTTTATGAAGTCTTAGCCTCGCAGGTTTCTAGCAGATTCAAATTTTCTTTTCAGAAATATCGGAGCGCGGATCGGATTCTTGCCTTTTGTGAGTCTCTTTATGCGTTGGAAGATCCGGCCTGCCATAAATTCATCAAAGATGGTCTCAAGGAAACTTTTGATGGTGAGCTGAAGATTCTTGAACCACTTTTAAAGAGTTTGAATGTCATAATTAAGCACTGCTACGACTCTCTGAGGATTGGCGATCATGATGCGAAGTTGTTTGCAGAAGGGCAACGTCAAAAACTAAGGGCTCTATTCACAATTCTTCGTGACTTCGATCTGTCTGAACCATTTTTCAAGCTGTTCCTCGAGAAGAGCTTTTTCAGAAGAGTGTTATTAATGGGACAAGAATTTCTGAGCTTTGCTGCGCATCCGTACAATCTAGAGAAAACGGTGCTGGACGAGTTTGATTCTGTGGCTGCTCTCAACGGTATATTCCCACAAGTATCGAAGTTGCGTGACGATCTCGAGCGCACGAACTCGCTTCGTAAAGGTTTCGAAAGGATACGACGGGATGGAGTTGAACTAATACCCATGGTCTTTGAAAGGAAGAATGTGCCTTCGTCCTTCCAACAACTACCGAACCATGACATTGATCTACCACCAACTTTGAGACAGCAGTGGAGTCGTTTTCACAACTTCTACTTGAAAAGCGACTCGAAATCTGGACTGAAGCCTCTTACTTTACAAAACTCGCTGCATCACCTAGAAGTACAGACAGATTTTCTGCTAGAGGACAATTCATTTCTTGTTTTGCAGCTTACCTTATTACAAGCTAGTGTTTTGGAGATCCTTAACTCTCGAGCTGAGGTATCGATTGCTTTGCTCGAGTCACTGCTGAGTGTACCAGCACATCAAGTGGATCTCACATTGCAGTCCTTCGTTGACGCGGGCTTGTTAAAAGAATTACTCGGGTCATACAGTGTCAACGAAGAATTTAGTGCCGATCCAAAGAAGGTGAAAAATGGGCGCCTGAAGATTGTTCACCGCACTGTACCAAAATCTCATGAAACGAGAATAGATATTGCTGCACCAGAACCAAACAATGCAGAATGGGTGAGAGATGTGCTGCGCGCGAGTATTGTACGATCTTTGAAAGGATGTGACGGTGGCATGTCTTTCGATGAGCTCGTACGGTCGGTTGAAAGAATTAGATCAGGATTCAGTTTAGGAGAGTTCAAATCTGCGCTCACAGAAAGCCGGGAGTTATATACCCTTCAAAACAATTTGTATTACTATAGATCATGAATGGACGAATATTATGCGAGAAGCTTAAACTCGACATTTACATTTCTTCTATATACATATCGTGAGGCAGCGTATAAGTTGCGAAATTGCAAGCTGCAGGAATCAAAGCATTGATTGAATACTTGATGTCTGCTGCGTGACGATCAATCTAAATTACAAAATCGACGTTACTCTGGTTCGAACGCTTGAGTTGCGGCGTTTATCAATACTTCCATTGCCTGTATTTGATAGTTCACGTCGTTAACATCCGTATCACTGGGTGCTACTATTGTGGGCCCCCAAATAATGCAAATACTCTTTAGATTCATTCTATTAGATGGCTCGTGTTCTACCACTCTCATTAGATGAAATATCAAAGACCTCAAAGTCCAATATTGACTGTCGGGCAATTTGTAGATGAGACCATGCATGAAGTTTTTCCTTGTAACTGGTTCTTGTATCGAAAGACATGTCTTGATGTCAGAAGTCATTGAAGGAGGAAGAAGAGGCGTCGGCAGATTGGAGAAAAAAGCTTTTAAGATAGACGCAGCCAGATAAATGTCAGACTCAGTGTAGTTCTTAGGCGGTACGATCATTGATATGTTTGAAGGGTCTTTGTCAATTTCCTCCTTAAGCCTGCTGACTTCTAGCACGTTGGCCGATTTTCTATAGACACCTTCAAGATCGAGACCATGTTTGTCCACGACGTAGATGCATTGACGAACGACAGCAGGAACCATTTCTTGTTCGTATTCCATCAGGTTTTCCAACGGAACGCCGAAAGTTTTAACATTCTTGTTAATGCCAGGTGGGAGGGTCCCAGATGATTGAATGTGGGAAATAGGGCGATCACTTGCAGAAGTAACCATCGATGTAGTGAGACTTGTTGTACGGGTATTATTTCCAGGGTCTAAGGTTGGAAAATCTTTTCCGTCAGGGCCTATTGTGTCTTCCTTGCCAGCGACTACATCGACCATGGACGATACTGGCTTCTGTTGGGAAGAGGCAGATGACACTGGTGCCATCTGTGCTCTGATGATAGTCTGACGAGAAGGACTGCTAGTGAAATTATAGTTTCCCGCAACAGGAGATGCTTGCTGATTGTTGTTCTTTGATGACTCAAAAGGCGATTCATTATGCGTGGACACCATCCTTCTTGGCAGGGAATTTACGGGTGGATTGAACGAGGATCCACTTGGATAAGCCTGGTTCTGCTTTCCCAGTGTATTGAACCCATTTCTCCCTTGGTTTGGCTTTGACATCGATGGGTGTTGTCTGTACTCAACGGGTATGAGGTTTTTGTTTATGAAGTTGTTACTTCTGGAACCATGATTGTGCTTGTTGAGAAAGTCATAAAGGTCTTGCTTGTTTGACATGGAAACGGCCACAGATTTCATGGACTTGGATGGGTCGAATGGTGTGACGGTCACACCACTGTTGAGTATGAGCGTTTCCGTCCAGATCGTGTACTTCTGCAACTGAATAGCCATTGCTGTGTCGATTTCCAAAATCAGGTCTTTTAGTTCGGACACAATTTTGGGTCTTTCTCTGGTGAAGAAGGTATTTCTAAGAGAGGCAGAGTGATCAACTTTCTGTTTAAAATCGAGATCTGCGCTGTCGATTTTCCTTTGCAAATCTTCTTCCTGTTCGCGAGTGGTCTTGGAACCTCTGAGTGTTAATTTCGTCTTGGAAGGATCCGCCATTCTCAATTTTTCCCAGTCTTGGCACAGCGAGTGGTATCTGTTTTTCGCCTTTTCTGCCATGTGGATCGCCTCGGATACTTCTTTTTCTAGTCTGCGGCTAGTTTCCTTGAGCCCCTTCCGCATTTTGGTTATAGTTTGCAGTAATGCTCCGAGTTCATCACTCATTTTCTGTAATGCTTTTACGTAGCTGTTTTTCACCTGAGCGAGTTTCCCATCGAAGTCAAGCACGCCATGGATACTTCGTTGCAATGACGACGTTAGCGTACTGTCTTGAAAGAAGTTTTTGTAAGTTTTGCCCAGTTCCTGGGCGTGAACATCCTCCAAAAACGATTTTTTACGCACGAATTTTGTAAGCTCTTCACAGGTCAGTAACGACTGCTTTAGTCGTGACAAGAGTGCATTGATTGCGAGGTCAGAATTCAACACACGCGCGATCTCTGGTCTCGATGCTATATCTTCCTCCATCTCGGGTTTGTGTTCTGTTCTTGGTAATGGCGAAGTTGCTAAGCCATTGTTGTCATTGTTCGTTTCCGGTGCATTAGCATGATCTTCCGTGGTTCGTTCCGAGCTCGTGGAAATCCGGGATTCTGTCATTGAAGGTAATTTTTCCACTTCTTTAATCAGGGTTCAAAATCGACAGTGCTAAGAACGCACTACTGTGCCCAAGTTGTGATTTGTAGAGGTGAGTTGGTGAGTTAAAGCTCTAATCATATACCTGAGACATAAATCGACCTTTGGTTCGTGAATAGTGCTATCAACACAATTTAAGCCATTCGTATAACGTGTCCATTTTGAAACTAAGATGGACCTAAACTTGACCAAGCCCAAGAGATCAAGAGTGTAGTGTAGTGTAGTTCATTTCATTTGCTGTCCGGTGGAGCTATTATTTTAGAATTAAAAATAGGTTTAGGAATGTGTGGGCCTTTTCCGGACGTTGAAAAATTAAAAGTTTTGTAAGATCTGTTCCAGAGGCGTCAGGGAAGCAGTCTGCAGAAGTGGCTTGTTTGTTTGGTGGCAGAAAAATACTGCTGCGTTCTGTGTAGAAATTGGGAGTTTTTAAGGTGTTTGGAGACGTAAGTGGTTATTTTACTCCTCTGTCTGTCGAAATTATTCTTTTGATACATCTTCTGCGTCGGAGGCATGCTTGGATTTGGAGATTAGATGATTTCTGAAGTTGTCACCAATAGAAACTAGCGTTCTCGCAGTTCTGAAAGTTTTCTTCTTTCAATCATTTGAGCCTGCAATAGGTCGTCACCGTGACATTTTAGTATGGCAGAGTAATAAATATTGTGAGACTGTAATACTAGCTGTCGATTTCGGCTTCTCAAATCAACTGCTCGCTTTAGAAGGTTTGACTTCTATATAAGAGTTAACCGGGTTCAAGTAAAGATCCGTTTTGAGGATGCAAAACGTTTTTTCGATACTGCTGCTTGCTAAGAGTGGAGTTCTATAACGGCTGATATATGCTGTCGTGGACGATGGAAGTGTTTGTTGCAATTGTTGCCCCGTTTTTTTTCATATAAACGGTTTGAATTGCTTGCCTCCTGCGGTCGCGGATAAGATCGTGTTTAATAGGTAGCTGTTGTATTATACAGCTCATTTGTGATGAGTTGTCAAACAAGGCTAAACGCGCAGCCAAGATTTAGACCAGAATAAAGCTCTAAGGACGATAACTTGGCACACTACTGGGAAAAGGGTATGTAATCAAAAAAATCGCCTAACACTAACGACCTTGTAAATAATATCAAAGCAAATAGCCCAAAGCCTGATGCTGTTTGGAGCTTCAATCCTCCTGATGGACTCATGGTGTCGCTATCGGAACTTCGGCAAACGGTATGCTTTTTGGATTTACAAAATATATTTCGTATTATGCTGCTTTCCAGTAAAACATGGAGAGTATCAAATATAGGCACAGCCGGGCTCCACAGCTGGCTCTCGTAGCCACTTTTCCTCATCATTATTGGGGTGCTCATATATCTTCTTTTGTCGCTGACACTGACACGTTATGTAGTTGCAACGATACCTGTCATTGTGTCATGTGGACCCCGGTGTGGATCAAATACGGTTATAAAGAGTGTGACGTCCTCTAAAACCGTACCATAATGTTGGAACCTTCAAGAATTATTGCCAGTATTCGACTGCTAGGTTACAACCACGAATTAAGCGGTGCCTTCCTACAATTTCAAGCAGACTCAGGAATTGTTCTAAAACTCTGGCAAATCCTCCAGAGCTCTTATTTTCCGGCTTACTCACGCATCGGGAGTATCAAACCTTAAACTTAGCATTGCACGTCAAACATCCCAGTATAAACACCTCTCAAACTACAAGAATATACTGACACCTGAGCCCTAAGCTCTCTGAAATTTATCACGTATTACGTAGTGTCTGATTTTTTTCAACACTCAGCAACGGGACTATATAAACTCGGTGTTCTACTGAACTTACTCTACAACTCGGTACTTTTCAATTATTACAAGACCAGCGATCTCTCTCGCTAGATGGCGTGGCTGGAGAGCCACTGTTTATAAAGCTTATAGACTGTGATTCTTGGCCAACGACCATCTTGTAGATGTGCTCTTTCGAGTGCTTTTCGATCTTTGAGGAAAAGAACAAATGTCGTCTCTTTAAATGATGATAGTTTACCGGTTTAATGCATAGTTCAACTGACTTTTGATTGAAGATAAAACAACCATCGATTTTAGTCTTTCGCTCCTATCTGATTTGAGACTTTTTTTTTAACTTTTCGTTTTTATCAAGACTGTAAATTATGTAGAGTCTCTTGCTAGACGTCGTCACTTTTGCTCCTCGTTCAGCGGTCGCGTGGCTTTAAAGCGTACATTCGAACAGGGTACAGCTCCCTAGGTAGACCCTTTTGTCTGTCGACGGCTATCAGCTTCAATCCCGCCCTCTCGAACAACCCCTTGAACTTCTCGTCCGAGCGCGTTACAGAGGAGTCAGTAGCGTCAAAGTCGTCTTCTGGGGCATTTGTGTTGTTTTCTTTGACTACGATTGTGCCGTTTGGTTGAAGTCCCTTCTTGCAACGCTCAAAGAACTTCACGAGTTCGTCATCTGGCAAATGACCCACACACCACTGACACCAGATCAGCCAGTACCTATTCTCTTCCGGAATCCATTCTTGCATCCCAATGTCGTAAATATGGCCCAGACGACCCTCTTGGGCAAGCGGTTCCAGTTCGATACGCATTTGCTCCACAAAGGGTTTGACCGGTTCTACCAGATCTACCACATCGCAATGCTTGTGCAACATGTCTCGCGTAACACGACCGATCCCAGCGCCAATGTCGCATCCTACCTTTTTATATCCATCTTCCACGATCATTCGAGACTTCAGCTTTCTGAGAAAATGGTTCGAGCCTACAACGTCCATTGCAGGTACAGTTGTAGTCTCGCCGTATCCACCTAAAACTCCGTCTACCGTAGCTGGGACTGAAGTCCAGTACTCCACAGCATCTTCATAATTTATACTAGCGTCAGGCTTGTCCATGATTTGGTACAACCGCCTTTTAGATGCGATGAGATGACTTAACTTGAGATTCAAAGTTATCGAAATTTTTCAAATGCACATCACGCTAGTTACAGAGGAGGGTTCGTTATTTAATGAAAGTTATGAAATGAACAGTGCGAAATCAAAGCTGAAGTACTGACGTAACTACCAACTTTTTCGGATGGGATAAATGTAGAGTTTTCTCTTTTTATATCAAATAATGATTGTCTTTTCAGACCTCAGCTAGTTGTGATGTGGGCTGCGAAAGATTACATAGATTTAATTGTCATAAACTCGAGACGATCATTATTCATGCCAAAATTGCTCTGCGTCAAGTCCTTTGCTGCTTCGATGTTTATGGATTTTGTTGCTAGATTTTGTAAATGTTATGGTAGATACCATTCGTGCGTTGCCAAGATTATGGTCCTCATTCAACTGATGCCCATATTTTCAAGTCGCGCAAAAATCCAATCAGTGTCCCTAAATATTAGCACCTGAGGCCATTTTGGCGTCCAACACCAGCGCTGTTGTTTTTCTTCAAGTACTTGAGCTTCCATGTCCAAAGTGCAGCCCATGTTTTTGAGTTGGGGACCCTGGACGGGTAGGAAATACCTGTGAAGTTGTATCAGACCTTGCATTTGAAAGAAATTGATTAGCTTATGGATACAGTAGTGTTTTTTGAACCGATTGTGATCAGTTGAAGTATACAAAGATGATGTTGTCAGGGTTTTTTTATCTTGAAGAATTATTGACGTTTAACGTCAGATATACGGAGGATGAGATATTATGAATCGACCTTAAAACTGAGAAATATTATGGCTTCCCACCATCATATGTGATCGTATGAGCTATAGAATACGACTTTCGAGTTGCAAGCAAGTGTGTGTCCCTTCGATTTGAGAAATGTCCTCTTAGCATGCGGCCCAATCTTCCTAGACGCAGAAAATTGATTTTATTGCATCTACAGACTTAAGAGGCTCGACTGTATCGAGCAAGACTCTCCAGTTCTTAATCGACTCAAAACACGGCTTGTTGTCTCTTTTCCTTGGGTTCTACATGCATCGACGCCATGCAAGTACAAAGTGATCGATCGCCCAGGAAGCTGGGGATACCAAATATTAAAGAAGGACGCATTTGACAACGATGCAATTCAATTGGCGTATTTCGGTTGACCTTTTTAAGCTTATGTTCATTATATTCCTTATACGGGTACTGAGTCTACAATGGCAGCTTATTGTACAATATGTGATGCTCGAAATTCGTAATTCGTAAACGTTTATACAATTTGCTCGGTGACGTTGACTTTAAGATACAGCCTTAGAAAACTGTCAGATCCATAATCACACCAACAGGTGCCCCACACTTGGCTTTGCACCTTATTACACATAAAATATGCTTCGTTATCAGATTGAATATATACATGGCCATAATATAGCAGAACTAAAACAAATTCATGTGTCCTACTAAAAGCTCGCTACGGCCTCACTGCCCGTTTAATGTTTCTGTACTTGCGTATGACATGCAGCGTCTTCATCATTTACCCCAAGAGTACGTCCAATCGACTGCGCTTCTGATTTGCGCGTTCCACATATCTTTCAAAGTCTCGCCTAGAGGTCTGATAACCACCTCCTGAGCGTTTTGGCCTCTTTGATGCACTACAAGGTCGTCTTTGCGGTCCAAAATCCCTTGAACATGGTCAGACATTCGCTTCCATGTTGCATTTTGATAGTGGTATCCATTTCTGTCAACCATGTACAGGTAGGAAACACCGGCCAGCGTCGAGGTCAAGCACGCGATTGAAGTTAGTTTGAGAAGTTTGCTCATTTTACTTGCGTGAAATGTCTTTGATGCTTGTTTAAACGGATGGACTGGCTGATAACAGTGTCCCACGAGCCTAAAATCAAGGTTCTCATGACGATGAACAGTTTCCATCTTCCCGATCTTTAATTACTTCCTGAAGAAAGGTAATGTTGTACGAAATATGAGATTAAGACAATGACGGTTGACACCGACAGAGGCAATGACAGTGGCACTGGAACTGGCATAATAAACATTATTTCACACTATTCAGGGAGTCGCATCTCTCCTGGCATATGTCTTGTTTCCTAGAGTCAAAACTCACTGCTCTTTAGCAATTAAAATCATAAACTCGCTTAAGTATAAAAAGCATGTGAACCAAGAAATCCAGAACCTTTGGGTTCAGAACCAGGAGATAAAGACCATAAACTCAATGCTTTTCTTAAGTTTTTGGCGCTCGCAAGGTTCAGGTCGATCACCGAATTCACATGGTATATCATAAAATCGAATACACCATGTTTCTTGTTATCTATGTATGGTAATTGAAAAAGTCTCGAAATTATTTACTTCTACTAGGGTTAGTTTTTGTTCGTCAAAAAGATGCTGGCTTATTCGCGCTAGTATTTCTCTTTCATACAATGCCTATTGTCATTATGCTGAAGAAGTACTTATATAGATATTTTCCTGACTCAATCATGATAAAAGACGGTGTCGTCTAGTGAAAGGAGTATGATGTGCATCAGTTATATACCGCGAACAGCAGATTAAATATGAGGAGTCGTTATGATCGGACGAGAACCCAATTCTCAGTGCCGGGAATTCCATCTGTCGTCACTCAAGTATTACGTGACGCGTGATTATAGAAAATCGCACCAATTCTACTGCTCAGAATAAAGGTGTTACTGACAAAGTGGTTTTTAGTCTGCTGGGCTCCCTGCTACGTGAAACAGAATTCCGTCAAATCGCCTTTCAGTGCTAGGACACTCAACTTCCGCAGTTTGCTTTCATATTCGCATCACTCTATTTTTTGGTGACAAGTTATCATTGTTACACAGCAGCACATCCATATCAACCTCACCGAGATATTTAATTCTCCATGCCTCGCACCGTGGTACATCCCGTACAAGCCAGAAAACCGAAACACGCGTTAGGATCTGCCCTTGAGGCGTTTCGATTACAAAATCACGTGACCCGCGCCAGATGACGGACATGTACAAAGCGATATATTCAATAAATTTGACAGCGTTTCCCCACAAAGTGTGATACGCACGTTAAAACGACATCGAACAAATTGCAATTAGCTGCATTTATAAGTCTACCTGATATCACCTACAGCTCCACCCATCTCAGACTCTCAATACCGTTTATTATTTTTTTTGGTTTTTTTTGGCTTCCATGCACTCACAACCCTCAGCCAAAAAAAATACATATCAAGACATCGAACAAAAGCTACATGCCGTGCTTCGAGTTCCACTAATTCCAATCCTATCCTTCGAACTACTGCTCAACGCCTTAAATTCAAGCTTTTAAAGTAAAGCATGGCTATGTCATAGGCCCACCTATACGTACAGAGCGATATCTATCAAAACTTGAAAAAAATGTATATATGAGATAAGTCAATAAGTGAAGAAAAGCTGCCTTTCTCACCCACCATAAGCTCACTACAAACCAACTCAATTGGACAAATGGCAGGCTGTATGTGGTCTATTTCAAGCTACTAGGGATGCGGTGATCTTTTTACTAACTTAAGTGTTCTTTAAAGTTCGTCTGATCGAGCTGGCAAGGCCTTTTGCGCCGTTGCTTCCAGAGGTGGAGCTACCTTATGAAAAAATCGGATTCGACGACAAGGTGGTGTACACCATCATTGCTGCGTTGATCTACGTTTTTGGCCAGCTTCCGCTGGCGGGTGTGGTGAAAGATACCATTGAAGAGCAGGGCAGCTCTGTTCTGGACCCAATTTACTTCTTGCGTGGTGTTTTCGCAGCTGAACCCAGAACGCTGTTGGAGTTCGGCACTTTCCCAGTGGTGTCTTCTGCATTGATCATGCAGGTTTTGGCCGGTCTCAAACTGATCAAAGTCAATTTTAAGGTTCGTCAAGACCGTGAGCTGTTCCAAACTTGCACGAAATTGTTTGCAGTGCTGGAGTACGTTGTGCTCGCTAACATTTTCATCTTTTCGGGCTACTACGGCTCCGCTTTGACCGTCTTTCAAGTGGTACTCTTGAACCTGCAACTGGTCTCAGCAGGGCTGTTCGTGACGCTCTTGGTCGAGGTCATCGACAAAGGATACGGATTTGCGTCGGGTGCCATGGCCATCACCACTGTGACCATCGCCACCAACTTTGTCGGGGACGTTCTCGGTGTCAATCAGCTACCGGTCGACAATGAGGGCCACTTCGAGGCACAGGGTGCAATCATTAACCTATTCCAATCGATGCGTGCCTCTCACAAGACCTTTGCCGGTGCCATCGTCGGGGCCTTCAACCGTGACTACCTGCCAAATTTGACTACCACTCTTTTGGTGATTGCTTTGGCCGTTGCCGTTTGTTTGATCAACAACTTCCGTTTGGAATTGCCAATCAGATCCACCAGAGCCCGTGGTGTAAACAACGTCTACCCAATTCGTTTGCTCTACGTCGGCGGTTTGTCTGTGCTTTTCTCCTACGTTGTGCTCTTTTACATTCACATCGTCGCCTTCGTTTTGGTTCAAGTAGTGGCCCGTAACGATCCATCATCCATTCTGTACAAAGTCATTGGTGGCTATGCTTCTTCCAACAACCTACTTTATGTCCCACAATTCCCACTATCGCTATTGACTCCTCCTAAGTCCTTTGTTGAGTGCATCACAAGACAGCCACTTACCCCAATCGTGTTCAGCGCCTTCATGATTGTGACTGGTGTATGGTTTGCGGGACTATGGCAAGCCATTAGCGGTTCTTCGGCCCGTGATATCAGCGTTCAATTTAAGGAGCAAGGCATCACTCTTACTGGTCACAGAGAACAAGGTATTGCAAAAGAATTGGACAAGATCGTACCAGTTGCCTCCACTACTGGTGCAGTGCTTTTGGCTCTATTAGTTGTAGCAGGTGAGCTCTTGGGCTTGAAGGGTAAGGGTGCCAGCATCATCGTTGGTGTCAGCTGTGGATTTTCTCTATTGGAATTGATCACCGCTGAATTTCAGCAAAACGGTGGCCAAAGTGCTTTGACCCAAGTCTTGGGCGTTACTGGAGCATAAATTGAACACAAGTTAATACTGACGCCCTGAAAACAGGATTATCATCGAAATGAACCATTCAAAAATTTTACCAAAAATCATACAGTCGACCGACCACTAAGTGGGCGCAATTCCCATAGAGTCTTGTATAGAATAAGTAGGCTACATTGCCCTCAAAGCAACGTGTTATATCAAAAGTCAGAAACTCTTTGAAAAAGAAGACTAGATGCTCGATATTTGAATTCCCCACAGCATCAGTCATACACGCCAATTGTGATCTTACGTGAAATTTAGCTCTTGGCTCTCAGTTGAGCGCATCTAATCCTCAACAAAATTGAAAGCCACCAAAGTGGCAATATGCAAATTCAATTCTTTATATATATATATACATGAGTATTAGTTACCATTTCAATTTATCCCCTTTCCACGTAGCATTTGACGTCCGACGCTTCACTCTGCACCTTGCCGTTCTTGACGTAGTCCTGCAACTTTTTAAAGTACAACTGCGCATCTAATGCACCCTTCTGGAAACCTTGGAAATTGTGTCTTAGTTCTGGCACATTGTGAGTTACTAGAGGTTTGAGTTCCGAATTGAAATTCCTGGGCGTCACAAATGTACGAACCTTCCCCCAGTGAATGGTATAGCCACCGTATCTTGTGTGTTTACCGATACCTGAGGAACGGGTACCTTTATATAGCGTTTTGTTACCTTGTTTTGTTGTCAAAGCAGTTCTTCTGTTTCCCGACTTGGATACACCGTAAAACAGCGTTCCGTCCCGGTTTTTCTTCCAAGGTCTCGTTAAAAGACTCACCGGTGATTCGTGGAAAAGGCTGGCCAACGTTGGTCTCATTTGTAACCTTGAAATTGAGTGGAGTCGATAAAGTTGTCTGTTCCCGATGCCTTTCGGTAGTGCTATTTGAGCTTTTCGTATATCTTAAAATTTTATATACTATTTCAATTAACAGATCATTATCACTCTGACATTAACTGACGCTGCATGTTCAGTTGACTAAACTAGCTCTTAGCAGACAGAAAAATGGAGCAGTGAGTAAGACGTAGCTCTAGTCTTGTAGGCAGATAATTAAGATAACGAAAGTCGTCTTCGTTTTTTTCGGAAATGCATTTTTTATGAAATTATGCCGTGATCACCATCAAGTGTAGTGATTCAGCTTCCATAGTCTTACCTTGCCCTGTTCGTTCCCTGCAGCTAGCATTTCACCACGAGGAGAAAATGCAACACTTGTAACTTTACCCAGCGGCGTACCACTGGTGGGCCAATTTGAGAAAACTTTGCCTGAGGGCAGATGCACGAGTCTCAGAGCATCTTTAGTAGCACGAGAGGCCATGCAAAGAATTTGGCCGTCTGGCGAAAATACCAAAGATGATATAGGAGTGGTGAGCTGGTCCAGTTTGGCGACAGGTTCGCTGCTGCTGGAATTGCGATCGTAAACATGCACATATCCGCTAGCACTGCCAATGGCCAGCCATCTGTTGTGTCTCACCTTTTTGAAAGGTAACAGCTGCGTCGAATTGTTGCCACCACCCACTTGGATGGTGGTGATGCCAACACTGCCGTCGTCCTTCCATCTGCGCAACACCTCACCACTCTTGGCCAGATCGAATTCCCAGATCTCCCCATACGTGTTGACCATTATCAGAATTGTCTGAAAGCTGCCGTTGAAACCGGCTTTGTAATCTAGGCAGAAGTCCACAAGAACGCCTTCAATTTTGCAACCGTACAGCCAGACCCCAGTAGTAGCGTGCAGTACGTTCACCCACCCGTTATTTCCCTGGAGTAAAATGATACCGTGATGACCGTCTTTATTGCACATATGGCCAACCTTGAAGTTTTCGAAGGACCGTTGTGTATCTTCGTGCCCATACATTCTGGAGATTTTCTCTATCTTTGATTGCTGACTAGCGCCATTGTTGGAAATGTCCCAGGAATGCATGTAGCGACGTCTACCACCGGTTAATATTTTTTGTTCTTGATGCGAGGGGGTCACGTAGAAGGTGCAGGTCTGAACGGGCGTTCCCGTTAGATACAAACTAGTGACTAGATGATTGTTCTTCCCGTCAATGTGGTAAACTCTTAGAGTCCGATCGTACCCTCCGGTCAGTAGCAGGGGTTTTAGAGGATGGAATGAAAGCGATTGTATGGCAGCACGAGATGGATGCATAGCGTTGGCGTCCTTGAGACGAGTGATGTCAAGCACCTTGGGCGGCAGTAGCCGATTAGAAACGTCATGGTAAACGTAGGTGCTTTGTAGAATCTTGGAGAGCGCGCTCAGGTCGCCGTTGATGACTCGTTCGTGGTCCTCGTCGTTATCCGAGTCACTTTCGCCAGCTTCCGAGTCCTCTCCGCTCACAGAATCGACCCACTGCGGTCTGGGGTATATTTTCTCGAATTGCGATCTGAGACGCTGCACGTAGTCCCGGCCTCTGATGCGTCCCTCTGTGTAGGAAGTCCGCAGTTTTTTGGTCTTGTTTGTTGCCGTGAAGGCCACTTTTACACGTTCGTCGTCGGAGTCCGACCACGCATCGCTGCTCTCAACTTCCCCGGTTTCTGAACCGCTATCGTCGCCGGTGTCCATATTGTCATCGTCGTCATCGGACCTTACGCCCTGTGGCTCACTTTCTGTTCCTTCGTCCACGAAAAAAAGCTGGTCGTCATTCATTCGATCCATCTCAGCTCCCTCTTCCACATCTTCATCCTCTTCTGCACTATCCGCCTGCATTGTTTCCACATCATCTTCATTAGCGAAGCCCTCGTCCAAATGCCGTAGTTGCGACAAATTTTCATGGAAACTGGCCGTGTCTCCAAATACCAGACGGCTAAGTATCAATTCTTCCTCATCTGGAGGTGGAATACCATGTGAACTGGCTTCGACAGCGATCATTTGCGACCTTTAAGACTAGTTTTTACTGTGCGATGAGATGCGATGAGATGCCATATGTTTAAAATTTTCCAGTTCTTAGTGAAGTTGGAAAAACTCATGAGTACAGATGTACTCGAGGAGAAATGCTCAAGATATAAGAAAGTGGTACTCGCTATTTGTATACTTTTCAAGAAGACACCACTTTTGAGAAACTCGAGGGCTTTGGAGTCCAGGTTTGAGCTATTAGCGAGACCGGAGATTACTCTGTGCTGCTGTGTAGCTGTGCTTTAAAAAAATAGGGTTCCCAGGCTTTGGACTATGTCCTTCGCGGCTGTTACGTGATTGTATTTCGAACAATGACCTGGAGGGGGACGCTTTCGGCATGAAGGGTATGAAGAAGCCAAAAGATGCTCCGGCAAGAGCTTGGGGGTCAAGATTGCCTTAAAAGCGGGAAGAATGGATATTTTTGTTTGTGAGGAGTCCCAAACTGCGCAGGTGTTGATTTAGCCGCCGAGCTCGATTTTTTTTCACTCAAGGGTCTGATCTGCATCATGGCGACAGAGTGGACAGTACAAGAGGCTGTTTTAGATACCGAAAGGGAGGTCTGCTGTATGCATAGGGAGCCACCGTGTTCAAAAGAAAACTCTGGTTTAGCTCACAGACCAAATCCAAGGACACCGAAAAAACAAAGAGAATGCAGTTTTCAAGTGACAGACAGAGAGCCATTCAATCACGAACTGGCTTGCAAAACTGTCACTTTTCGTGAGGCTCTGTTTACAAACACGTCTTCTGACTTCTCGACTGTGAACTGGAAAAGTCAAACAATAAGAGTTGAGGTCGAATCAGGCTTGAATACAAAACTACCTTAAAAACACCTTGTCACATCAAAACAAAGCCCCAAGCCAACCTAGATGCTAGTATGAACTCTAAGAACTCTGGCGTCGCCATTGTTCTTCCTGTGTCACCGTGGACGGGATCTGCCGGTGATATCAAACTTTAGCTTTCCCGCACGAAGGTTTGCTTCTAGAAGTCGTCATTCTGCTCCTCAGCATATCTCGCCCAATGCTCGTTTCCCAGGATTTTACCAGTTCTAATCCCGACGCAGCGGACCTACTTCAACAAAGATAGGATCGTAACAACTCGAAAAGTCTGCTCGACAAAAAACATTCCATCGCATAACAAATGTACGAAATCCAGCAAGAACCAAGCGTATGGTTCGACCCGGCCATGAACAACCTGGCAAGAATATTCTTTCAACGCCGATAACGTTAGAATCGGTGATACAAACGAGCCCGTTGCCCCTGCTGCGAAATTTTTATTGCCGTTTGACGAGATCAGTGAAAGTCACACAATTGTGGATGCCATTCAGAGCTCCTACAAAATGATGTCGATAAATTCAGCATCGCAGCGTTCAAGATCTTTGAGTTCAACTCACTAATCATATTTCACAGTCGTCGCGGTTGAGATGTTGCCTGCAATTCACAAATGGAACCATCCATTCGCTATTCTGTCAACAGTGGCTTTCCCGCATAAGAAAATACTGTTCGCGGGGACCCATGACTCCAAGATTCTATGTTTCGACTTAACTACCTATAATTTGGTCAAAACCATTCATTTGGGCGACAAAGATGAGACGCACACGAGATCGAGTGTCTTATGCATGACCAAGTCTCAGGACGAACAGTTTTTATTTTCGGCGGGTGCGGACTCTCTGATTAGAATATGGTCGATTGGGCGTTTGACTTCCAATGGAGACCTCCCAATCCGCGAAGCTGCGACGTTGTATTCTTTGCTTGATATCGGCGATATATTCTCGCTCAAATACCTGGACGCTCACCAAACTATCGTCTTCGGTTGCCAAAACGCTAACATGCTCTACATGACGGGCGTTATAGACCGCATGAGTGGTAAATCCGAGTGTAACGATATGAATCGTTTGCCTCACCGTCGGTATGATAAATTTTTCGACTCGACCGGCCCAGGATCTATTAGCAGAGTTCCGTTTCCTTCGCCTGCAAGCCCCACGCGACCAAACCACACAATTATGGAGATTCCCCTGAGCAATAGCATTTCTTACGCGCACAACAGTTTCATTTACTCTATCCAACCTCTCAGTGTTACAAGTGCTCATCTACCCGACGCATTATATGTCGGCGGCTTGAAGAAGGAAGACACAGACTTTATCGTGTCAGGTGGAGGGGACGGGCTGAGTAAAGTTTGGGCGTTTTCCAGAGGGGAAAAATGCAGCGTTAATGTTCAGTTGGTAGCCGAAATGGACAACGATGAAAGCGTACTCTGTCAAGTTGTAAAATTCCCATTTCTTTACTGTGGGCTGAATGGGGGGTACATCAAAATATGGGATCTTAATCTCAATGAGCTCGTTTCCACTTTGCGAAGTCCTAGTAGATGCGACATTGTATCTGTCAGTGTTCATGACGATCATATTTTTGCTGCACACGAAAAGGGCATTACGAAGTTCCATAAGGATGAGATTTATGAAAGAAATGTGGAAGACAGCTTAGTGCTCAGCACAGAGATTTTGAAGAAAAAGTGCACAGGATGCTGTCATTTGAGATTGGCGACTGGTGCAAAGAGCGGTAGTTTGACATTATGGAATATTAGCGGACTTGTCGGAGAACATGCCGATCACGGTATGAGCGTAAATCTGATACCTAATAGCTACAGAGATGGAACACAGTGGTCAAAGTGCCAGTCTATTCTTGATAATGATAGCATGCTGGAAACCTTACGCGACCTGGTGAGCTTCCAAACGGTATCTGCTTCCAACGAAAGTCAACATGCGATTGACTCCCGTCGTTGCGCCTCTTACTTGCAACAGGTATTCACTAAATTGGGAGCTACTTGTGAGCTTCTGCCGATTGGCAGTAACGACAACCCCCTGGTGCATGCAACATTCAAGGGAAAATCCAGCTCTAAATCCAAAATCGTTTGGTATGGTCATTACGACATTATATCCCCCGGAGATCCTGGTAAATGGGATAGCGATCCTTATGTGTTGACTTGCGAAAATGGCTACTTGAAGGGAAGAGGTGTTACGGATAACAAAGGGCCTCTAGCGGCTGCCATTTACAGTGCTGGGTCTTGCTTCTCCAAGGGAACCCTCGAAAAGGATATTGTTTTCCTTGTGGAAGGCCAAGAAGAGTCAAACTCGCAGGGGTTTGCAGAAGCAATTAAAAAACACCGTAACCTTTTGGGCAACGATGTCGACTGGGTTCTATTCAGTAATTCTTACTGGATAGACGAGAAAACGCCGTGTCTCAATTACGGATTGCGCGGGGTTATCAATGTGCAACTAAGAGTCTGGAGCGGGGCACCAGACAGACATTCTGGACTTGATGGTGGTGTACACAGAGAGCCCACGACCGACCTCTCTCGTCTACTGTCTAAACTACAAGATGATGATGGTCGCGTTTTGATACCAGGTTTCTACACCTCTTTGGCTGACCTGAACGATGAAGACAAACTGCGTTTCGAGCAGATTTTTAAGCGGGCAGACCTGGATAAGTCGGTAAGTGTCGAGAACCTCATGGCCAAATGGACCCAGCCTTCGCTATCCATCACCAACATGAGGGTCAGCGGTCCAGGAAATGCCACAGTCATACCGCATAGCGCCTATGCTACATTATCCATTAGAATTGTTCCAGGGCAAGATGTCCATGTAATGAAACTTTCTCTGGAGCAATACATTGCCCAGTGTTTTCAAAAATTCCACACCTCCAACCAACTGGAGTTCAAATTGCTAAATGAGGCAGAACCATGGCTTGGAGAGCCAAACAACGCTGCTTATCAAGTTTTGAAGCAGGAGATTCTCGAGGCTTGGGGAATCGACCCGCTTTTCGTGCGGGAGGGCGGTTCCATTCCTCAGGTGCGTTTTCTGGAACGTGCCCTAGGCTCTAGTGCCATCCAAATTCCTTGCGGCCAAAGCACAGACAATGCCCACTTGAACAATGAAAGATTGCGTATCGAGAACTGGTACAAGATTCGCCAAATTTTGCAGAGAGCTTTCACCAGACTGTAAAATACTGGCACAGCATTTTTAAAGGTTAACTCTTATGAAGATTACCTATAATATAATAGTGCCACCGCATTCTTGGTGGCCACAGCATGTAGTTCTCACGACATTACTGGAACACTACTAATAATTACCGGTTACTCGTTGATCAGTGAGGACACCGTTCTTCCGCTTTAATTTGGTTGGTGACGTGAGAGTATAAAATGATTTTAAATCAAAACCAATATTAGATGGACTAACTCCCTTTAAGATGGGATCCGATCTTTAAAGAAACTAGCGATGAGCCATCCTATCGAGCATTCTCTACCACCGGACATTGTCGAAGCCGCGTTACCATACCTATCTTTGCGGGACATCAAAAATCTATCTTTGACCAACAGGTATTTCCACAAACTTCTTGATTTCAATTCTTCGGACACTCTTTGGCATGAAATCTTCCGTAAGACGTTTGGACCTTTGCATTCCGAGACAGAGCCTTTAGAATCGAGCCAGAACTCACATTACTTGAGCTGTTGCGAAATGATACTCAGGAATCGATTTCCCGATGAGTCGTGGGCACAATTGTATAAATTACGATCTCTCAAGGCCAGACTGTATACTTGGGGATCATTGAAACACGCGCGACTGGGCTATACGGCTTCATCCCATCCATCCCTGCCTCCTGAATTTATAAACAATGCAGGAATGAGGCTGCAATTCGGTATCAACACTCCTGTCCAAGTTCCATGGGATTCTGACGCTGAGGGCTCATCACATCGAATAGATAACAACAGCATTGCATCTGTTTCTGCTGGAGGGTTTTCATTTCAAATATTGACAAAATCGGGCAAACTTTACATTACGGGCTCAACTTATTCCGGTGGCCATCGCGGGCCTGGCCCTGTCGAAGGAGAAAGCGATTATAATCCATTTCAGCGTCTGATCATGCAGTCCGAACGAAGTCTCACTATGTTCAACGGCAGAACTCCAAGACAAGGCGGCGTGGTACCCATAAATACTACAAGTTCCATGCCTCTCGAAAGGCCACACGAAAATATTTACGCCAGTTTTGAGGAGGCCGAACGCATTCTAGATCAGAAACTTGCCGGTAATAGACACATAAGACGACTTTTCACTCGCAACGTAACAAAAAGTGATTTGGAGAGTTCTGGCATTTTCAAAATCGACACTAAAAAACTAGACGACATCAAGTTTCAATCTGTCTCTTCTGGCAGATCGCATATTTTGGCGCTAAGCGATGAAGGTGAATTATATTCGTGGGATGGGCCAGACGTTGAACAAGGCGTACGGATCATTTTTGATGGCTTACCGACCAGAGAGACAAATCCTGTTGTTAAAATAGGAAGCGGATGGAACTACAATTGTGTTTCCATCTTCAATATAGGTCTGGTTGTGTGGAGCAGCCGCAACGCTCTCAGGGAAAATGACAGCTATGCAGCAGCAAACTACAAAGTGATTCCCAACACGGGCGTTTGTAGCGGCGACGACAAAATTGTGGACTTCGCGTGCTGCACCAACTTGTGCGTTTTCTTCATCACTGCCAGAGGCGATGAGTTGCGGCTCTTTGCAAATGATTTCGTGCAGAAGGTCGTGCTACCTATCGAAGGCCGAATTGTCAAGCTGGTAGGCTGTTACACTATGCTTGCGATTTTCACGACTCGTAGCTGCTACACCGTGAATGTCTTGGATGGTCAAGTTGTGGAGCAAAGTCTTGTCAAGCTCGAGCTGGAAAACTCAGATGATATGTTTGTATCACTATCCACAGGTGACTACCACACAGTAGCACTTACATCAAGGGGAAAGATTTTTACTTGGGGTCTGGAAAGTGAACTCTGCGGATGTCTAGGACTTGGCGACCGTGAAGTAATTGTCAATGAACGACATGCTGGAAGAATCGAAAATCTGAGAAGCACGAGGGTCCTGAAGCCGACGCTCGTGAAGTTGGGCGATACTGACTACACTTGTCTTGCAGTGACCGCAGCAGGATGGCATACGGGTGCATTAATTTTAAGTTGATTACTGGGGCAATTGGCGAACCTACTCAATAAATGTTTTAAGATACTGTAGTACTAAATAAGACCCAAATTTTTGGCATGGAACTCTGCATGTTGTGGAACAAAAGAGCTCACGAAATAGTAGGAATGGTCAAACCCGTCGACGAGATTCAGATTTATCTTCCCTTCCCAAGAAGTCCCTTTTGCGGCCTCGATAAGCAGGTGAGGTTTCAGTTGATCTTTGTAAAAAGGATCGCTTGTACCCTGATGAATCAAGATCGTATCGTTTCCGTTGTTCGACACGACTTTAACGAGGTTAACTGGATCATATTTCTCCCATTGCGCTACTTCACTACCCAAGTAGCCACCGAAACCTTTTTTGCCCCATTGAACTTGCGATGGGTTTACAAGAGCTGCAAACGCAGAGCACGACTTGTATTTCCTCGGACTCGAATATTGTTGAAGATATCCTGACAGAGCTCCAAACCCACCCATGGAATGCCCAGTGATTGCCACATTGTCTAAAAAGTCAACGGTAGAGCCAGCACCCAAACCGCTAGTCTGGAAAAACTGATACAACTCGCGAGGTAGCTCGTCGTGAACATAACTGTACATCTTGTAATTTTTGTGGTAAGGGCTCTGAGTAGCGTCGACGTAGAAGCCGGCAGAGAGTCCAAAGTCCCAGCTTTCCTCTGGGTCGTCAGGAACATTTTCACCGCGGGGAGACGTATCTGGGAAGACCATTGCGAAACCGTATTTGTCTGCCTGAGGTTGCCAAAAGGCCTTTTCCGAGGCGTTCTGAGGTGTACACGACAGTCCTGATAAGTAGTACACAGCTGGTATCTTGCCGGCCTTTTCTTCAAAGTATTGTCTGGGCAAGTAGACATTGACGTCCATGGAAGTTTTGGTCGACTTAGAGTCGTGTTTTAACTTCAGAAGCTTGCCACCGCAGCTTGAGATCTGTGATTCAATGTTGAAGCTCATTGCTCTTAATTCTGACTCTGTTCAAAGTATATTTATAATACAAGTCGCTAATGGGAAGGATACCGAGAGGAGTGCACTGATGTTAAGGGACGTGTAGTTCATGGATGTAAGTTGCAAATTAATTAGAATATCACCGAAAAAACGTATTCGTACTCGTATTCGCTCAGGTACTCGTAGATCACCACGACTGACGGTGAACGCTGGCAGGACGGCATGGATTCTTTTGGTTGATCCTAGTTGGTGATGCAAACTAATTTATCTGGAGATCAAGATTCGAGTTTATTGGTTGTCGGAAGCTGCAACACTGGCATCTGCAGTCGAAGACTGCTCCCGAGACTCATCGTTCTTCTGCTCGGACGCTTCCTCTGATGAAGCTGCTGGCTGGCTGTCTTTTGAATTTGCAGCATCTTCGTCCTGCAAGTCTGCTTGTTCATCGTCTTCTATGTTGGGAAAATCTATAGGATCGAATTTCATGCGAATTAGGTCCCTGCGACGTGTTTCTTGCGGCGTTGGGTTTCTGATTGTGATGTTGACCTGGTCCAGATTATTTTCACGTACCAATGGCTTGATAACCTCGTTGATACGTCTCCGACGCAGCTCGATCCGCGACCGTATTGGTGTGAAATAGATTGTCTTTTTATCGTCATTGAATCTCAAGGCCAACTCGCTAAACAGACCCGACCCTGTAGGCTGTTGATGTTTCATATCAAAATCCCGTAGACGCTTGAACTCGTAAGCTTTGTCGTCGTCCACAATCTCGTCGATTTGTTGTTCCAGGTTTTTCTCGTAAGTAGCCGAGTCGTCCCTGTTGGTTGTGTAAAGCGAAACCCACTCGTCTTCTTCCAGTTCTACGGGCCGGAAAAGGGCGGTCGAGAGTGCCAGTTGGTCCTTTTCTTGCTTATCCAAAGCTGCAGACCCAACGAAGCGAATCGTAAAAAAAGTCTGGTCCATCGCTGAGGTATCTGGCAGCAAGTCCCAGGTCTTGACTGCGTGCACGTTTTTCTTGGTTGGATGACGGATCTTTGAAAGGTCATCGGTGATGCAATCAAATGTGTTTTCAACTCGTTTGACCCGTTGAGCAGGGGTCAAGATTTCCTCGTCCGGCTCTAGTGCCTCCGATGCTGCCCTTTTCTTTGTACTCTGCTTCGCGGTTTGCGACGATGAAACGTACTCGGTTCTTCTCAAAAACGTCACTTTCGACATGTCTGTCTTGGTCAATTTGTCCACTCTTGGATCTCTCAAAAGAGCTCTATCCTCCGGATGCAGCTTAATGTTTTCGAAGCCAAGAAGAAGACGAGAATCCTGGTGGTTCAGAAGCCCTGGCAGTTCCATCAGATCCATTGGCATACCCAAGTCCTCATTAATCTTTATCAAAGGCGTAACATTTGTTTTGGCGTACAACGAAGTTACCAGTTTACCAGAATCTGCTGATTCATCCGCTGAATCTTGGTATCTTAGAAGCTTGGGGGGCAATAAAGGTGGCGGCAAATCATTTCTGTATCGAATTTTCGCGATATATTCCTGTTTTTTAGACATCTTTAAGCGCGCAGTGAGGTTTGTTTATGGATGATGAATTCTGTTCAGGTTTAGTTGTTCAGTGATGTATGTAGCGTTATGGAAATAAAAGTGTTGATGTCATTGGGAACGAAGGGTAAATAGCATTTAGCAATGGGAACTTTGGAGGCCTTTCGAGTCAATAGTCTTAGCAAGGCTCGCACAGCTACACATTGTATCCTATGTGAGTTCAGAAGCATGAGAAATGCTCCGAGAGTTTTAGGATCAGACAATAAGTCATTCAAAGCAAACACACTATTTGACTAAGTGTGGGTAATAACTACTTATCGAGGAAATGCTTTTCAATCAGTTCCGTTCAGTTTCATTTGGTTTCATTCAGTTTCATTATAAGGTCATGTTTTTACTCAAAAAATGGCTCATAGCAGCGCATGGGCCGACATTGAAGATAATTTTTTAAGGTGGGAAGCACCGAAATTTCATTTGCGCCAGAACCAGCCGTCCTTGGCGTTGTCGTGGTCGTCAAGGAGCTTCTCAAATGCATCCACATGGGATCTCCCGTCAGGGTCTGTACGCTGTTTTTCAGACCGAAGTCTGACGGTGCCGTCGTCGAAGAACGTTTTCACTTCTTTGACCTTTTCCAGGCCCTCCGGGGTGGTGTTGTAGGTCACGTATTCCGACGTGCCCACCACATTTCTGCCCGTGGCACGGTCCATTAGATCTTCTGGAGTCATAGGCGTGTTGTCGTGCTCCCCATGACGCTCTGCTTTCGCTGCGAGCAAGCTATTGCGACGAGATTCAGCAAGACGTATAATATCTGCTCGCCACGTCAAATACGATGAGTACTCCGTGAAGAAAAGTCCCAAACTATGTTTCTTGTCCTGCTCCACTTTTTCGCGGGTTAGCACGTCCCGCATTTGATCGTAATCGAGGTTGTTGCTGCCTACGACCCGTTCCGGGAATAAGCAGCGCCACCAGCCCCGCGAGTCCCACACTGAGAGCCCATCTAGTTGTTGGCAGTTCATAAACTGTTTGTCTGAAGGCATTTTGTACCCATAAAGGCCGGTAGTGCCTTCCTGTTTAAAATCGTCTTCCAGCAGCCTTAGAATGCGAGCAGGATGGCCAAATCCCCCAGGAAGCCCCAGACCCGCTAGCAAATCGCCCACACCACCACTGGCATTCTCCCAAAGGCTGGTTAGCGGGTTCTCGACATGATTCACAGCATCTTTCCACATTGAAAAGATCGAATTTCCAACTGATTGGTAGCTTTCGTTCAAGCGGTCATTTAAAGACGACGCAACCAGCTCGTCGTTGTATTGTCGAGTTTCCTTATCGCTAGTATTCGTAAAGAGTCCCATAGGTATTGAAAAGTATCAGATTATTCCAAGTAAAGCTGTTTTTTAACGCAGTTCGCGCTGGGGTTTCGGACACTTGATCTACAAGAGATGTGGAAATTGACCAACAAAAAAATCGTAAGAGGGGACTTTGCCAACACCAACCGGTTCCAAGCCGATAGTGGCCTTGAATAACAGTGGGAATTAGTTGGAATGCTTGCGTGATTATTTTGATAGATTTGGGATCCATTGGGCGTTAAAGCTGGCCATTTGGTTTCGATTCACGTTCAGCTCCGTAGACGGCAATGAAAACTTCGACAACTTCGTGTGCAAGCTTGAAAGTTTGATCAGTATCTTTAACTCTTAGTCTATGTTTATTGCAATGGGTCCTCAGTTGGCATTTACAGGATCCTCCGTATTTTCTGGTTCCTCTGGATCTTCTGGATCTAGTTCGGTCTCGAACTCTGGCTCTGGCTCGGGCTCGGGTTCGGGCTCAACTTCTTCTTCTCGCAATGGCATTTCGTTCTCCGATCTCATCTCTGCATCCTGATCGCCATCTTCCAAGTTGAAATCCTCGGCAAATCCACCGTCTGCGTCTGACTCAGGCTCAGGCTCAGCATCAGGATCTGCTTCGCCTTCTGGGGCATCCCCATCATTTTCTGCCGCTGTGGCCGTATCCTGCGCTCTGAAGGGCAGCACGCTCTGGCCTGGAGCCAGAGCTGTGTAGCGGACCCGATTTTCTCGGGTCAGAGCCACCAGGTTTTGGGTCTCAGGAATAACATCCGACAGAAATGCAAACCGGTCTGAACTTGCCACCACAGCTGCAAGATGGTCGTACCGCAGCGTAAGTCTCGAGCCGCTGGGCTTTTCCAATTGAGATATAGCAAGCGCCTCCTCGGTCAGCACTTGCACGAATAGTTCTGTTGCGAAGGCCACGGCCGCAACTGCAGATTGCGAAGTAATGATATGTAATGGGTCAGTTTTCGCGATTCGCTTGACTTTGGAAAGCGGTAGCTTGGGGGCAGCCTTTTTGAAGTCTTCTACATCCTTTTTCGAGTCCATTGTGACGGGAGCCAAGGTCTTGTTGGTGGATTTCGAGAGTTGTTGATTGACGAGCAGAAGTTTACTTTTTCAATGACAGTGGATGTCACTATATTATATGTAGAAAAGCGAATTTCGCCAATTGCAAATATTTAAGCTGTTTTCAAGACACGGAGGAGATTGATGGGGAAATAAATGGCAGTTGAAGTACTTGCTCTAAACTCTTAGATCATAATGGTTTTTCCAACGTTTTATTTTGTTGGTTTTTGGGCTGTGTGGGCGTTTGTTTGCAAAACTTGCGAGATGTTACAAGCGGTTTATCCAGAGATCCATGGCAGAGTGAGCAATTTGGTGTATTGTAATTCCATGTGAATTAATCCGTCTTAATAGGCAAATTTTCATAGAGGTGAGGAGTGAGGAAAGTGTTCCTAACAATCTGCGTTGTTTTTATTCTAAAAACGTCACCATAATTTATTCGACAGCGACCGCGACAGCTACACAGAAGGCGTCCTAAGAGTGTCAAAATGCATTGCGACTGAAATTGAATTGTGATCGTTCTACTACAAAATAATCTACACATTCCTAGCTCGGTAGCTTGCGAGAAAGATTACAATTGATTGATGTGTAAACAATGTGACGCTTATACGAAATTGGCAAGGCAATCAATTACAGACAATCGTGATATTAAAGGACAGCCTAGAATAAATCAAAACAGCATATTAAAATATACCTGCCGCCTATCTACGTTTATACATCTCCAAGAATGCCAGGAACTGCCTTCGAAGTAATATCAAGTATTTTCCGTAAAGTGCAAGAACAAAGTCATGAAGTAATATCAATGCTATACTCCTACACGCGAATTAAACAAGTCCTAATTGAGCATGCACAATACCAGCCATTGGTGATCAAATTCCTTTTCAAATCCTCGATGACAGAGTTCTGGTACGAGTGTCAGTGTCAGGATAAAGAATTAGTGATCATCGCTAATAATTCGCTTAATTAAAAATTGGAAAATAAAAGCGTCAAAAAGAGACGCTCCCGTGGTTACAAAAAGCTTCAAAAAGAGTCTTACATATCCAGCAAATTGGCCACATCTCAGCCCGTAGAGTCTTGGCTCTTGAGACTTGTTCCCTCGCTTTAAAACGACATATATCACTACCGACGAAGATGCACAAAGTGATGAGTTGCCCATCGTCTAAACCAAGTTAAGCCATCATAACCATTCCAGACTAGAACAACAATCAGATCAGTTTGACTCGGGTTGAGCAATGCAGCGCACGTTTTTACCCTTGGAACCACATGGGCTTGATTGCCACCCGAAAAAAAGACATAAAAGCACTAGTGACCAAGGGTCCGGATCCACAACCAATACGACATTCCCGGGGGGAAAGCTGATCTCTGACCACATCAGCCTAGTTTCTCATCATCAAATGGCGGTTCTACTGGAAGAACACGACAAACAACCACTACCGCACTGTGATGAGGTATTTCCCTGGTTGCACGGCTACTCTGGCTCCAAAGAACCCCCTCGTGGATATCGCTGGACAGCCGTCATTCGTTCACAGCCACTTTCCCATGGCATGATCGAAAATTCAGGACTTTTGAAGTCGTCTCTCGATCCACACGAGTTTCTGATGGCCTGGGATCATCGCAAACACTCTTTGGAATCTGTTATTCAGGATGTAGCCAAAAGCGTAACGTTGTCCGACGACGAGCTAAAGCTACTGATACATGCATGTAAAAAATACAAACTCTTCCCTTTTCTCGTCACAGACGCAGATGCTCAAGGTAAATACGGCGCTGGCGCTGCGAAAAACAGAGTTTGCAGCTCTACTCCGACTTCTCAACCAAATCAATCTTCAGGGTGGAAACAGCCAGGCATGTTTCGCAGATTTGATCTCCAAGTTGCCAAATTCATAGAAATGTCACACACTTGCGTGGTTTACTGTCTGAACGAAACGCAACATTGGACCTCTTGTCATTGCCAAGAGCTCGCTATGCTTGTATATGTGGCCCGCAAATGCGTTGATCCACTTGGCGATTTCAAAATCGGTATCTTGAACACTAAAAAAATCGATCCAAACTGGTGGGGCACCCGACCCATGAAAGTCGAGGCGTTACAGAAGGAAAAGGTCACACAGTTGGCATCAGATTTTGACGTTGCCTCTTTTAACAATTGGGATCGCGATCTTTTTTACCGCGAGCGTTTGGAGATCTCCAAGATGTCCAGTGCCTCTTGTGTGAGCAGCGAATACTCCACCTGGTGTGGCAATAGCACCGACTTCGAAATATTCAGACTGACCAGTCGTTTATCAGCGCATGATAGCGCGCAGAATAATGGACATATTGTTACTGGACATCAAAATCTGAACACCGTCGTACGACTGCCTAATCTAGCAACCTCAAATCAGCGCACAGTAGATACCCAACTTTTCAATTTCCCCCATCCGTCCAAAGAGTGGAAATTTTTTGTGCATTGCACTGAGTCCAGTGCTCTTCCCGAGCTCTCAAAAATCTCGAAGTTACTGAAACATGTTCAATCAGAGTTCTCAATTGATCACACAGTAATATCATTCCCCAACTCAGGATCCTTGGGGCTGGGCAATCTGAACCTGGATTCTATCAAGGTAATCTTAAACACCTGCTACCTTATCTACTGCGTTGGAAAACTGACAAGTTTTGGAAGTCTGATATATTGCTCAGATGGCTATACAGAAGCTTCATTTTTGTTGGTTGCGTATTCGATTTTCGTGTGGGACCTGCCACTCGACCAGGTACTTTTCAAATTGCACAAGGACGCCCAAAGGCCCTTTTTCCTCTTTCCAGTAGATTTACAAGTGTTAGGTCATTTACAGATATTGCTGAGAGAACTGAGTCCGAAAAGAATCAACACCACTACATCATGTCTTGAGATCGATCCCGACCTCTTCAGTAAGATGTTCTTCATAAAATACCAGGATAATTACAACCTGGCTCAATTGAAGGGCCCCCTCCCATCTAAGGTACTACCGCATCTATACCTAGGATCATTGGAGCATGCACAAAGTCCAAACCTGTTACAGGAGCTGGACATTACAAACATTGTATCGGTGGGTGAAACTATGCCGTGGCTTTCTACCGCAATTTCACGCCAAAAGACTCTTAAAGCGAGCCAAATCAACTACAGTCAAACAGTTCAAAGATCAAACGTCAGCGTCACAATGTCATCGTCTGAGATAACTCGAATTGAAGCGAAATCTAGCAAAATTGACAATTACGGCTCGTCAATAGTGGAAGCAAACGGCTTCAGAGTTCTACATATCACCGACGTGGACGACAATGGTGAAGATCGCTTGTTGGCGCAATTGGATGAAGCTTTGTCTTTCATCGATGAGTGCTACAAGCGTGATGAAAAAGTGCTAGTGCACTGCATGGTTGGCGTATCTAGATCTGCAACTGTTTGCATCGCAGAGTGCATGCGACGACTTGACTGCGACATATTGAGGGCATACCTATACGTGCGCGTTCGTCGACTGAACATTATAATCCAGCCAAACTTGATGTTCGTTTACGAGCTCTGCAAATGGCAAGAGGCGCAAGGAAAGCGTCGGACTGTTGACTGGCATATTGTATGTCGTGCAATATCTGAACTAAATCGTATGTATTTTTAATTACGTGAACTATGCATAACTTGTAAACTCTTTCTTTAATGTCATCATTCTATCAACGTCTCATTCTAGACTGGCGTACTTTTGCAAAGAGATAGGAATATGGTCGAATAACTTCTTTTCCTTGAGCCACTTTTTGGAAAAGAGTCTGTCAGCGTATTTGTGCCCGCTGTCGCACAAGATTGTGACAACGTTACTGTTCTCCGGTAGATTCTTTGCCGCCTTTGCAGCTGCCACGACGTTAAGAGCACTGGTGCCCCCCAGGAAAAGCCCTTCCTCGTCTAGAAGTCTGTATAGCATGACAATGCTTTCTTCATCAGGAACGAAAATCGCGTCATCAACCAAGTCTAGAGATTGCCGCAGATTTTTGGTAATGCGACCTTGGCCAATTCCCTCAGTAAAAGAGGAACCTTCGCGATTCATTTCACCAGTCTTGACATAAGAATAGATCACAGAGCCCGGGGGATCGGCGACCACGGCTTTGGTATGATTGTTGGTGGCTTCCTTAAGGTATTTGACAACACCTGTGAACGTACCTCCAGTGCCAGTAGAGCACGTGAAGGCGTCGCATGATAAACCCGCATTTTGAAGCTGCTTTAGGATCTCTGGTCCGGTCGTGTAGTAGTGGGATTGCCAATTGGCCGGATTGTCGAACTGGTCGGTCCATATAGCGTTGTCAAGACGCTTGGCGTGGTCTCTTGCTCTATTATTGAAATTTAATGGATCAGAGATGGGGCAAACAGGCACTGCGTGCACTTCTGCACCCAAGTATTTCAGTAGGTTAATTTTCGATGCAGATTGTGTGTTTGGCATGTAGAAAATGGACTTGTAGCCCTTGGATCTAGCAATGTGTGCCAATCCAATGGCTGTATTTCCAGCAGACCCTTCTACGATTGTAGCGGGACGGGAGGGATCGATTTGGCCGCTTTTTTCTGCTTGTTCCACCAAATACAACGCTGCACGATCTTTAACGGAGCCTCCCGGGTTCTGGAACTCTGCTTTGCCGTATATATTTCTGCCCACCTCTTTGGATAGTTTATTTAACTTGATCAAAGGTGTACTGCCAACGGCCTCGACAAAGCCCTTGTTGGCCAAAATAGGGAAACTCATAGCGGCAAAAACGACGGTGGTATTATCAAGACAAGATTAGCAAATGACGGGAAGACGTCAAACGAAGACTACAACGATACATTGTTATGTTTTCTGACAGATCTAGTTTTTATATATACAATTTCAGGTGTCATATAACGAGATAGCCATCATCGTTCAGAGTGATGAACTTAATATCACAATTTTGAGATTACGTAAGAGAAACATAGTAAAGTTGTGTGTGATTTCACGTGAGTGATAAACTTTTAAGCTGTTTACGGAACACCAACACCAACAGTAAGAGCGGGCCAAAGTCCCAGCGCGTTGTTCTAACGCTTGAGTGTCTATTTCGACTAGTATTTACAGATGGGTGTAGTGTGCTTCTAAATTACATTGAGTGGGGCCGGTGAAAACTAGCTCAACGCTGCGGTCTTTCCGCTACTAGCGTGTAGCCTGGAGCATTGTTGCTTTGTAGTTTGTGATTTGGTAGCGCAGTTACCTGTTCTTGCAGTTTGGAAATGATTTCGTGCTCGGTGGCCTCGTCGTGAGGGAGTCCCATCTCTTGTTTTATGAAACGTCTGACGGCCATAACGTCGCGCGAGAAGAACTCACTAGCATCCGGCCTGAATTTCAGCATTTTGGCGAAGTTTTGTAGCGTCAGAGGTGAGTATGCGACACCAGCGGTCTCGTTGGCAATTGCTGTCTTGCAGAGTAGCCAAAGCCTGATGTTTCCCCTTTGAAGTGCGCCATTCTTGTCCACGACGGGAGCGTCGACCAGCTCCAAGACACTTTGCTTAGCACGGTCTCCCAAACGTGGTTCCAGCTTTAAGATACGGGTATACCCACCAGGTCTGTTTTGGTAACGAGGTGCCAGTTCACCCACAACGCGGTGTAAAAGGTGACTTGCGTCTCCTGCCAGCGACAGGCGCGACTGGATCTCTTTAGCAGAGTTTGGGTGTCTCTCCAGGCCCTTAGCCATCGTAATGATTCTTTCTGCTAGCCTGCTCGCTTCCTGACATTTTTCATGTGTCGAGACTATAGAGCCGTGCTGGAAGAGCTGGGTGACCAGATTCCTGAACATAGCATCGCGATGAGCTTTAGTGCGCGAGAAATGGCGAGTCAATCCCCTCGTCATGGCGTGTGTGTGTGTTGGTTGAGTACTGTAGATGGGGAAGTGATAAAATTATGGAAATTTCGTTATAGAGATTCATTCAAAATATCAAAATTTTATTAGATCAAGAGTAAGGAAACAGTAGAAAAAGGCATCTCAGCTCAGGCCCTACAAATAGAGAAGGTTCTGATGTCAGTTATTGAAAGCAACAGAAAGATGACATTTGAAGTTTTCGAGCGGTGTTTTCAGATCAAAAATGCGGCTTTTCTAGGCTTGAAAATGGTGGAGTTTTCTTAGGATCGCTAAATTCAAGTGTCATTAAACATATAAATGATATCCGGTCTCCCAGGGAATAAAAGAGTAAGGACAGGCATATTCTAGGGCGTAACAGTAGGCCGTGCTCAGCAGATAGCGTGAGTTCAGCAAGAAATAATAGTTGCGCTCTCAGATGCAATTTCTGAAACCGGTTGACACAGTTCATATATTCAAAAGAAGCGACATTTGAAGTTATAAAAGTCAAAACGTGGTGGAAGTTGGTTGCAGCGTTGTGAGGATCGAAATGTAAAGCATGGCAGCCGTGATGGATTATCTAGTGCATTAGAGAATACCAGGATTTTATTACAGAATTATCACTCGTTAAGGGATAGCGCCAATTCTTCAAAAAACAATCTTTTTTCCATGTTTCGAAGCAACCGAATTTTAGCTTTCCACATAAACACTAGGATGGCCAGCAGCGATATGTCATTGAAGCCCTTGATTCCATCATTGTGTGTCCTCTTCAGAAACGGTTCCTTCATAGATTACTCGTCATTAATGACAACTATGTTGATCGGTCGCATGGGATTCTGTCATCATGGGGACTTTTGCGCTCGATTTCAATTTTAAAAGAACTCTGACTCTCTACGTACCCCCATCTCTCTCCCTTCTCATGCTCCGGGCCCACTTGAAATAAATCACTCTGGAATTCCCAAATTTGCTCAACCACGCTACATGCCGCATCATAATTTATTCTATAAAGCACCCAAATAAAACCATCTTTTAGCTACTGCTGTGCGGACATGAACCACTGCTAAACTTATCCAAACTCCAGAAAGCTGTGCGATGGCTCCGGCTGTCGTTGTCAATATAACAAAATCCTCCTCGTCAACAGTGACATCTATAATCGACTATCAACAGTCTCCGAATCTTTCACTTCTTTCTCTCACACTCACCGAACCGAGCTGCCTGTTAAAACCACCCACACAGCCTTACCCGTAGTCTCGATCAGATCCTTCTGTCTCACCGTCACACTGACGTTTTTTCCCGTGCCAGAAATTCAAGATTCTCATTAACTGAAAAACATATCTCATCAAGCTTCCTGTGAAGCAGCAAGAAACACTCACAACCAAACCAACAGAAACTGCCAGCATGGTGCTCGAACACTCGCGTTACCAGGACCCCAGAACCTGGAAAATGACTCCAGCAATGATCAGAGCCAGACAACCCTTTTTCAAGAAAAACTTGGCTGGCTTGGGCGCCCTTCTTCTAGTGACGGGTGGTATCTACGTTTACACTTACAGATTTTTGAACAAAGACAACGACTTTGCAGACGTTCCAATTCCTCCTATCGACGCCCAAGAGCTCGAAAAACTCAAGAAAGAGTACGAGAAACACAAACAGGATGCGCGCAAGAATTGAAGTGGTATTGACATCTCGGAGAGACCGGTTGGAACGGTCATACATACACATACATCATTTTTCTTAACTGTAAATAGATAACATTTAGGCTCTGAAGCCAGATTTGTGCGTTTCGTAAGTGAATGCGATTCACTGTACATCACAGTGTCATATTTTGTTCACAGTGTTGATCGATTTTCTAATTTAATCAATATGGGGCCTTGAAGTTATACATGTTGATGAACCACGATCTTTCGAAAGTGGAAACTAGACATCTATATCATGGGCCAGTTTTCTCTCAACAACCAGATTATAGTCGTGGCCGGTGGATCACAGGGACTTGGTAAAGAATTTGCCCGCAGATTCTATCAAAATGGCTCTAATTCGACCGTTATTGTTGTCAGCAGATCACGGTCCAAGCTTCAACAGGCAGTGCGCGAGATCTCAGGCGAAAAAACTGCGCAAGAGCTAACTGATGGGCTACAATTAGCAAGTGGTCAGCGTAAAATTTTGTTTGCACCCTGCGATTTGGCCGATTACGAGCAAGTAGAGCGATTGCACGGTACACTAACTTCTTGCTCACTGACTCCAACAATGGTGTTACTGTGCGCTGGAGGATCTCATCCCGGACTTTTCAAAGATCTGAAAGGAAGTGAGCTCGAAATGGGCGTGAAGGTGAACTACATGACCTGTGTCAACTTGGCCCACGTTGCGGTGCGCAATTGGCCGTCCACGCACCTAATTTTTTTCTCGAGCGCAGCAGCTTTTTTCCCATTCATTGGCTACTCTCAATACGCTCCAGTAAAGCAGTCTATCAAGGCGCTGGTGGCGATTCTTCGTCAGGAATGTGCCCAACAACGCGTTTCGTGCGTCTATCCGGGCAATTTCGATAGTGAGGGCTACGTACTCGAGAACGAGACCAAACCTGCGATTACCAAAGAAATAGAAGGACCCTCCGAAGCCATATCTTGTGAGAAATGCTGTAATAGAATTATCAAACAATTGCAAATGGGATACGATGACGTAACAACAGATTTTATCGGGTGGTTTTTGATGAGCACTGATATGGGTCTGAACAAACAAAATAACGTTTCAATAGGCTGGCCATTACTGTGGATATTGGGTATTGTTTCCAATTTGATTATAGTTCCAATTTACATGCTTATTTGCAAATTCCAGCTACGGAAGTGGCGTAAATCTACCCAAAAAGAGATGTAATTTAAAACCATCAACTTCAGTCAAGACCGTGACCGAACTTCGTGTGTCGTTTGATTACCACAGCTGTATTGAGAGATGTGGGAAGTGAGACAGTGAGTCACTCTTAATTGTCTTGCCAAACAAGTGTGAGCGTTATGTGGATTTTATAGAAGTGGTTCAATAATGGTCCTTGTCATCGCAAAAAAGCTTGCTAGCATCAGCAGAATCCTTCTCGCCGAAAATTTGGGTTCAAGATAGCGTAAATGCTCGAATTATAATATTTAGAGAAAGCCTCCAAGTCTGCACATACGGCTTGCACGAAGAGCGAAACATGACATGCGTTGAAGAATTGATCAAAATCATGTTTGTAAGATTGTTAAGTGATTGTGAAGAACCACCCTCTAATGCTGTCGACAACGTTCTCTGTCTGGCCTTGAACTGACATCAATCGACTAGCGGAATGGGTCGAGAGATGGGTAGAGAAATGAGTGGAAGACGTCTTTCAAATATTTTTGGGAAAAATACTAGGATTGAAAATTTTAGACCTCATCGCCCTCATCGCTTCTTCATCGCTAACTCATCGATTAAAATCTGTTAAGGCAAAAGGTCAGAAATCGAACTTAAAGGCTCCAGAGCTAACCACCAACAATGTCCACCTACACTTGTAACTCTTGTGGGTTGCAGTTCTCCAGTGCGAAGGACCAGAGGGATCATATGAAGACCGACTGGCACAGTTATAACTTGAAAAGAAGAGTTGCCGAGCTTCCGGCCATCAGTGAAGCAACTTTCAACGCCAAAGTAAAATCTTTTAGTGAGCAGAAAGAGGAGCCAGAAAAGAAGAGACAACTTACAAAGAAGGATGTAAGAAGAAAAGAGAAAGAGGCTCTTCTAGCCAAGAAGAAAGTCTTATTGGAACAGGCTCGCGAGAGTATCATTTCAAACACACAGAAAAGTCATGACGCTGAATCTTCCAAGGTCGAGGCTGCACAGGAAGTGCAGCTCGAAACAGAGAGCGAGCAACCTGAAAAAGTAGAAAAATTGGAAGAAACGCAGGAAACTCAAGAAACTCAAGAGGACGATCTCACGCCAGACCAACTAGCTGAGAAGCTGATGCAAGAAAAGATAGACAACAAAGTGGATATTCCTTTGAACCACTGTCTGTTCTGCACGAAGGGGAGCCCCTTCTCGGACTTAGACGAAGCGTTAGAACATATGTTCAAGTGCCATGGGTTCTACATACCCGAACAAAAGTATCTGGTAGACAAGGAAGGTTTGATGAAGTATCTTTCCGAAAAAATCGGTCTCGGAAATATGTGTCTATGCTGCAATTATCAGGGTCGCTCGCTAGAGGCAGTGCGTGCGCACATGCTAGCTAAGGCGCATTGCCGAATTCCATACGAAAGTGAGGATGAGAGACTAGAAATTTCAGAGTTTTACGATTTTTCCAGTACTTACGCCAATCACCCAGAAGATGCCGGTAATGAAGAAGACTGGGAGGATGTTGGCAGTGGAGAAGAAGGTGCCGAGAATGAAGACGAAAACGAGGAAGATGTGCCACAAGAATATATCTACAACGATGGCATAGAGCTGCATTTGCCAACCGGTGTTAAAGTCGGCCATCGGTCGCTCCAGAGATACTACAAACAAAACCTTAAGCCAGAAACTGTTCTAACTGAGGGCCAAGGTACGTTGATAGCGGCGGAGACCAGACACTTTGCTACAATTGCCGATCCAAAGCAGGTGGCCACCCAAAAAAGAGTCTGGCAAACGCAGATTAAGGACCTTAAAACCCACGATAAGAGAGCTGCCAAGTTTGTCAACAACCAACCTCATTACAGGGACCAACTTCTGCAGTAAGCTGTTTTTAGCATTTTAGAGTTCAATAGAAGGTAATCGGATACAGAGATCGGGAGGATAACCCGTAAAATATCAGAAACAATGGAAACCCAAGAGTAACGTGTCAATCAGAATATACAGCATGCGAACGAAAGCTTCGCAGACCACTCACCTAGGAAACATTAGACTATCTCTTTGGTCAGGTATGTACCTGGTACTGATACGCTCCCCGAGTACATATGTACTCAGGTAATCAAATGTAATTTCAGTAGTTGAGCGCTCGGCGCATAGATCCCAACACTCTCCAGTGAAGTCATTACATTTCAGATAGATTCACAGCTAACAGCTCTCAATTCAGTGGGGAATATGATGGCAAAAATAGTGGGACTCTTAGTGCTGCAGTTGATCGCTATTCTGACGTTTTCTGCAGGTTTTTTCCCCCAAAAATCCGTCTTGAAAGGCGATGCCGAGTTCTTATACCATCCAGAGGCACACCAGCACATAACACCGCGTTTTGAGAAACTCGTTCTGGTGGTTATCGATGCTCTGAGAGCTGATTATCTCTTCCAAGATGAAATGAGCCAGTTTAGATTTGTGCACGAGCTTTTGAATAAGGGCAACGCATGGGGTTATACTGCATATTCGAATCCTCCCACCGTGACGCTTCCTAGATTGAAAGGGATCGCCACAGGGTCCACTCCCAACTTTTTGGATGCAATTCTGAATGTGGCCGGAGATGACTCATCCTCGAGCCTAGAGGATCAAGATTCGTGGCTGCGACAATTTCGCGTAAGGGAACAAACCATCAACTTTTTCGGTGATGACACTTGGTTGAAGCTGTTCCCCAGACATTTCTTTAACGAAGTTGATGGAACGAGCTCGTTTTTCGTTAGCGACTTCGAGGAAGTCGATTATAATGTTTCGAGGCATCTGCCTCAACAACTGGCATCTCAGAACACTTGGGACGTGATGATTCTTCATTATCTGGGATTAGATCATATTGGGCACAAGGGAGGAGCTTTTTCCACCTTTATGCGGCCCAAGCATCGAGAAATGGATTCTGTCATCGAGCAAATTTACAGCTCTGTTGACGAAGACACGTTAATATGTGTGATGGGAGACCATGGAATGAATGATATAGGCAATCATGGCGGCTCTTCTGCTGGCGAAACCTCTTCAGGAATGGTTTTCATCTCGAAAAAGCTGGAAAACTACGACAAGCCTGCGGCTCAGCAGCACGAAAAGCTTCCTATAGAGACAAAAAGTGAGGATTACAAATACTTGACAAGAGTTAATCAAATCGACCTAGTTCCTACACTAGCGACGCTTTTCAATTTTCCTATCCCGAAAAATAGCATCGGGGTTCTAATACCGGACTTCCTACGTTTGTTCTCGCCGCATGAAGCACTGGTCAAGCTGAAGGACAACTATCAGCAAATATTGAGTGCTGCTGGTCAGCAACACAAACAACTTGATGGCGTCAAGGCTCACATCGAGCACATGAGGGACCTTCAGGAGGATCTGGCTAAGACCGCGACAAACTACAACTATAAACTCCTGAGTATTGGATTCGTTTTACTCTTTTTGGTGACACTTAAAGTCGGTGCGCTCAGTAATAAGGAACTTAATTCCTCAATCGCACTACATTTATTAGTTGCTGTCTCTCTTTTACTCAGCTTTAGCACATTTGGCAGTAGTTTTGTGGAAGAAGAACACCAGTTGTGGTGGTGGTCCTCGGTGGGGCTTGTGGGACTTTCATTCGTCAAGGCGCCACGCCGAGCAGTCTCTATTTTTCTAATACTGGCGGGACTCAGGTTCATACGTGGCTGGAATAATAGTGGTCAGAAATACATCTACGAGCACACTATGTCAGAGATTTTAAAGCGTCACTATCATTGGCAGTGGGTTTTAAATGCAGTCACAATACTCGCCGTACCACTTGGGAGACGCAATCAGACCTTGAGATCAAACCTAACTGGTTTCTCGCTTTCTGCTGTATGCCTGGTATACAAAGCAGCCTGGAATGTGGTGAATGGTGAGCAGGTTCCCGCTTGGCTACAAAAGGTTTTACTGGAAATTCTGCCAGATGCTGCCAAAAGTGCAGACCCGATAGAAGCACTAAAGACTCAGCTCGTCCCAATGGCCAGACTATTTTTCGGTGCCGCATTGGGGCTGGTTTTACTCGAGCTGCTCTTGCATCGGCTCAATCGCCAGAGCGATGGCCTGCTGGAAAAGATTCATTCAACAATCACGACCATTCTGATCTTCCAAACGTCTTCCACAAACATCCCACAATTTTTGGTGTTCCAGATAATTGCACCCTTGATAGAGTCGTTATGGCGTCGCTTGTGGGGCTCGAATGTTACTGCTCTGATGACCATTGGACTAGTCCTGCAGCATTTGACATTTTTCCAATTCGGCAGCACCAACTCCATTGCCACCGTTAATCTTACGAACGCGTACAACGGGGTATCTGAGAACTACAACATCCACGTCGTGGGGTTTTTGATGTGTGTGGGCAACTTTGCACCCGCTATCTACTGGTCCACTGCATGTTTGAAAATACTCTACACAAGAAAACCGCAATACAACAAATGGCAGTTGTTCGCTGCTTCACGCTTGCCAGCACTACTGTTCTACTGTATATTCGGATGCTTCTTACTAGGGTCGTGTGTCATTCAGCGTTACCACCTGTTCATCTGGAGCGTATTCAGTCCCAAGCTCTGCTATTACGTAAGCTGGAACTTATTTATGCACGCTGTGGTCGGGTGGGTGCTGGAGGGTTTGGTTGTTGTCCTTAGCTGAGATTTAGTACTGAAATATGTGACAAGCTGGGTCAAATAATCCCGATTATAATGAGCTTTTCACCATCTCTGACACCTTTCACTATTTTCGTCTACCAGCTGGAAAATATTTCTATTACCATCAATTAACAAAAAAGTTGTTAATTTCAACTCCAGGTTAAAGAAAGCAGTTCTATTTCCTATAAAAGCGACCCAATTACATCGATGCTAGCCCGTTTCACTCCTGTATTGCGTGTCAGATCGTTCTCCACCTCCCGTGGCGTTCTTCAGCAGGCGAAAACGGGCTCTGAAGCCGCACTTTCCAGCTGTCCAGCCGGCACGGTCCTGAACTTGCAAATCAAAAAGTCTGGCAAAGAACCCGTTGCTTTGGAAGACCACGAATATCCCGAATGGCTTTGGAGCGTACTAGACCCAAAAGCACAACTCAAAAAGCTTCAGCAGGACCCTCTCAAGATGCGCAAAAAACAGCTGAGATCTGCCAACCGTGATAAGATCAAACAGAGTAACTTTTTGGCCAAAATGTAATCGGTGAAACACATCTCAAATAACCCAAAATACTCCATGTATATAGTCTAGCATACCTTAAACTTAAGCGTCCTCCTGCCTTTGAGTGTCGCCGATGAGCTGAACAGTGGGTCTTTGGATCACTACCAACGTCCACTTTTTCAAGATATAACAGTATCTATAATGATCTTCAATCCATCCGCCAACAACAAAATTACTCCAGAAGTAGCTCAAGAGCCTGTTAGAGCTCTGAACTGGTACGTCACAACATGCTGCCAGAGCACCATCCGATATTCAAATGCCAGCCGTTTGAAACTGGCCGTTTGAAACGGTTTGTTTGCCATTCTGAATCAAACGATCATAAAACCGTGGTGGTGGAGGGAAACAGTATAAAATGGTGTTTGCCAGAGGAGTCAGAGTACAAGTTTGTGGACTTTACCGCAATTACAAACTGCACAAATGCCGTGTTAAACAGTCTCGGTACGCTTTTGTGCCTTTACAGCGATCGAGAACTGCAAATTTTATCGCTCGACGGCGCGCACTCGCGGGAAACACCAATTGAGTATCGAATTCCAGTTTCCCGTGGTGTTAAGCAGGTTTTATGGCATCCAAACGCTCGTCTTGATTCGTGTTTTGTGGTACTCACCCCAAGCGATGAAATTTGCATGTACGAACTTTTGAGCGAGAACGTCACTGAACCCACTGGCGTTTGGAACTCCTCAACGTTCAAGCCTGGAACAGATACCACTGTAAGAGATATTGTCTCAATCGCTTTCAGCAATGATGGTATGACACTTTACGCGCTCAACACGAGTGAGGGTGCGGATATCTACTCCATCTACCCATTTTTGCCCTCAGAAGTCGAATTATCGGACGATGCAATCCAATACTGCTTTCATAAGGCCTTGCTTCAGTACAATGGTCTGGCCGATGGCGACTCTCCTCAAACCAAACACCAGGTTACAAGACAGCTACAGTTCGCATCTCAGCTTCACACTCAGCTGCAAAAACATCGCAGCGAGCCAGGCAAAACTGATCCCCTAGTGCTGCCAGTATCGAGTTCGTTCAGAAAAGCGGTTATGCAAGGACCTTACACTATCAATCCATTTCCAGAGCGTCTCTATCTCGCCACCGCCGTGCAACTCAATACGCTGAACTTGAATGACAATACCAGTGAGATTCTCCTGATATCCTTCGACGATGGGACAATCTTACATTGCTTCCCAGATTCGGAACCCACGATGGCCTGGGAGAGCGTTGAAGTGTGCCAGAACAACTCTTTAGTTACAATCAAAGCCATGAATTTACCTGGACTCATAGCCGTGACATCGAAGAGTGCATTCGTCGTTCTCTCACCTCAAAAGGCTTCTCTGGTCGACGTTTCTCGGCTTACAAAGACAATCGATCAAGCATTGCGCGACTGCGACATTTCAGAACTGGCGGAAGCTGACTTAAGCGAACAAATAATCGAGCAACAAGGATCATTTGAGACAGCCACTTTATGGTCTACAGGATTACAGTTTGTTTTACTGTCGAAAACTTCAACAAGTCACCTCGATATTCCCACTTCAAAAAAAACTTTGATACCCAGGGAGCAGAAGCACATAGAGAAGTCCACTCAGCGACGCCCATATGACCAGCCAATGACAGAACTGCTGGCTCTTAACAAGAAAGTACAATCATTGATGAAGACTCCATTATCCACGACGATAGAGCCAAGGCTGCGACAGGTAAAACTCGATAACGCAAGTAATGAAGAACAGCTTTCTGTCCTAACTGACATTTCCAAAGAACTGTTAACACGAGTCATGGTAGCTCAAACGTCGGTTCTGTCGCTTCACACACGGGTGATGGGACAGCAAGGTGAGCTAACCAAACAGCTTGAAATGGTATGTGAGATTAAAACCAAGAAAAAAGAGATTTGTGAAAAGTTGATTCCCCAGCAAGAGAGGTGGAGATGTGTAGAAAAAAAGAACGAATCAATCAAGAACAGGTTTACGGCTTTGCAACATAAATTGAAGCAAATCTCGGCTTCAGATGAAATAAAATCAAGACCCATTGCTCGTTCAGAGATGGAGTGGTTTATGGAGGTGAAGAATCAAATTTCAAAGTTCAATCGTTTGGTGTATTCACAAAGGGATTTGAACGAGACTTTGTCCGTATTGAAAACGGAATTGGAATATGTGAAGGTTGATGGTAATAGTACTACACCTGGTGCTGTAGATGATGTATCGTGGGAAGAGCTGCGGGAGCTGCTAGCTAAAGATGCAAAGATAATTGGAGAGTGTCAAGCTGAGCTACAAACCGCCGCAAACGAGCTTGGGTAGCTACATATATACGGAGTGCGTCGGAAATAAGTCATATCATTCATGCATTTCATAAACTAGAGAATATTTACAGATAATTGCGACGGCAAGAGCGCAGCTCAGAAATCTGTCACTCTGCCGTTGAAAGAATAATCACCGTATCTGAGCGGATCCTGCTTGGGTCCGCCGCGTTCACCGGTCTTGGGGTTGACATCACCTTCGAACTCAGGAATGGTTTTGGAAAACTCTGGCGAAAACCCACCAATATCGGCTTTCAAAAAAGAAGATTTCGCACTTTCTTTGGTGTGATCGTCCTCTATTTCTTTATTGTACGCGTCGATGGCTTCTTGTGACTGTGCTATGCGCTGGAGGCGCTCGAATTCCTCCTGTTCTTCCCTGGGAAGCTGTGGAGGAGCAGGGCCTCGTTCGGACTTGAAACTACGCGCTAGCGCCGGCCGAAAACCTAAATATGATTTTACAAATACCGATCTACTTAATGCTTGCTTATACATAGCTACAAAGCTCATAGCTGAAGTGTTTCGCTGCCGCTTTACATAGAGGAGAATCACTCATCATAATTGATCTAGGTAAACTGGAAGAACGGATTTCTGGTCAAATTAAATCACATGATACGATCTCAGAATAAAGGTGGTAATAGAAACACTGCAAGAGTTAATGTGAGAAATGTGGGTTTCGAGAGAGCCCGAAAAGGGGTGGTAAACCCTTGCTTGCCGGCTACCGATCTTCGGCATTGAAATGGGTTTGCCTGGTAGCAGTACAAGTTTAATAAATATTTGGTCACGTGATACCTGCCACAACAGCATCAAAGAACTGCTGGATGCGCTTCTTTTGGTTCAAAATGGTGTACGACAGTCTTCTTGAGGACTTTTGTCACTATGATGAGGCTCCAGTTGCCGTGCACCGAGGGGAAAATTTGAATTTCAATTATTGATTAAAGCTTAGGCGTTTAGGATGAAATCGTTATACCGTTTATGGGATGTATCTTGCCATTTGGAAGCAGTGAAAGTATTAGTATGCATTTAGGGATCTTGTCGATAAATATTGTCATGGTTTTTTATTGAGCAAAGCTAGAGCTGTTGGTAAGGTAAGTGTATTTACCTTTGCGGTTTGTTTGTAATGTAAAACCAAATCCAGTCTCTTTTCCGAAAACAAGTGTCACCAGACTTCTGCCTTGTTGTGGTAGAAGTTCATTTGAAGGGAATCGTCATATTAAATTTCGAGCGACGCAGCTTTCTAAAATTCAGTGACATTGTATCAATGCATATCTGGTAATTACACTACCTACTATTTTGTAGCATATTTGAAGCCGGTATAGGTGCATAGTTGGTGATCTTTGGACACCCTTGCGTGTCCCGTATCTTGAGAGTCGGTAGCGTTTTCATTTGTCCTAGTTGTATTACTTTGTGCCACCTCGTCATTTGTCGTTTGATCATCTGACCAAATGACTGCTCAATCGTGGACTTGAGACTGTAGCTCAGAGGAGGATATTCTTGATCAAGGGCCGGTTGAGACATCAGTACAAATGTGCTCAAGACTGCAAATACCTGGTTAGATTGCAAACATGCGTTTTTCAGCAAACTTTTACAATAATACCACCAAAATCGTACATAATTTATTAATGCCAAAACTGGCAATTTTCCATCACTCTTGAGAGGCCATGTGAGTCCAACAGACGGGCCTTGGCCTTTTTTTATCATCTATAGTTGAACCTTCTTTTTACAGTTTGTTTTTATACCCATCATGAAATCTATGAGAATGGATTGGTGAGTTGCTCGATCTTTTAAGCAAGTTTGACGCATTGTCTTCAGCGAAAGAAGCAAGAAACAGTGAATTTCGAACGCATTACCAGTATGAGAAGTCGAAAGTAGTAATGGAAGAATTTCCAGAGGGGGAGTTTTTCGAGCGGACAAGTTTTAGAGTGATTCACCAATGGGGAGACAACAATGGGTTCAAAAATAATTGCAAATCGCTACACGCTCACTTTGAGCTTTTGATGGGACAAATGATCAGGTTTAAGTTTTTGATTGTTTTATCATAACTCGAGCTCTTGGCGAACGCTTTTATTTGTCCACCTATTTTGAAGCTCAGAGAGTGAGAGCCTTCCTTGATTGGCGAACGACAATGAAATTTATATTTGATCTAAACATACTCTAAATACATATCTGAATACATATTCTAAATATTCAGATTTTATTACTAGCGCTGCAAAATCTATGTTCGTCTATGATCGAATTTCGAAGCTTCCGCTTCTTTGGTTGTGCTTGCGATTGATTTAGTTGTCAACGACGGGTGGTTAATACCATCATTTATTCAGATGTGCAGCATGTACACTCTGGGCTAACGAAACCTCTTCAGTGCCCTGTATGTTCTCAATTCGTCAGTCATCTCAGTTCGAAAACAAGTACAACCTTGAATAAATGTGCTGACTGCCATGGTCAACTTGTAGTAGCGTTGTATGCCTTGAGAGATCTTTGATTTCAGTGCTAAATGGCATGTAGCGATGAAAGTGTAAAGCTTGAGAGGGCTACGATAAAGTTTCGCAAGCGAGTTGAGATTCTAGTTGTCATATCATATTGTATAAACGACCTGTAGAGCATTTCCACTGGCTAGAGTCATTGATGCTTAACAGAGAGCTAATAGTGAGAGATAACATGATACTTAAATACTGTCTGGTAGTTGAGTATTAGCGACTCATACTACAGAGAGGAAGGACAAAGTAGCTAGTATAGAATTGTTAGTCAACAGAGAGCTCTTACGTGGTGAATAAATTACAGTTAGATGAGAATTGATGCCAAGCGAAGTACAGTTAATAAGTGAAAGACCTTTGGTATTGAAATATCAATAGTGTAAAAGGAGTACTACAACAAAAACTATCTTGATATAAAACGACCTCAGTAGAAAACACTAGCTGATAGAAACCTGATAGTGAATATAAGTAGAACTCGGTGGACAACGACTTGAAAAAGTAAAAACACTAAACTTCGAGCAAAGCCATTCCATTGTTTTATAATCCCACGAATTCTCCATTCGCTCGTACTCAATCTTTTCCAACTAACATAAACCGATAGCCAGCGCACAACACTGGTCAACAAATCTTGTCAACACTCTCACTACCGCTGCTCGATTGTTCAGCGACGCTCGTAGCTCCATTGTTCAACGGTCACTCTTCCATTTCCCGTCATCATCTGTGGCTTCCCACTGATAACGCTAACCTGTATCAATGTCTGGCACCTATTTAAACGCAACTAGATCGCGACAGAATACTTGAATCAATCCACCCTCCAATTGTTCCGAGTCTTGCTTGTCGCATGCTTAAGTCTACAATCAGAAAACTAGCAATGAGTACCGCTGCCAACAGTTTGAAGATCGTGCCCAACCGAGCATTGACGCAGAATCTCAGCAAAGACGTATGGTCGTTGACGAACGAGGCCGCCGCAGTGGCGGCGCAAAACAGCCGCAACAAAAATCGCGAGCTGATCAACCTGGGTCAGGGCTTCTTTTCGTACTCTCCGCCAGATTTCGCGATTCAGGAAGCCCAAAAAGCGCTCGATTCGCCAATGGTCAACCAGTACGCTCCCACCAAGGGCCGTGTGTCGCTGCTGCAGTCGCTGAAGCAGCTTTACTCGCCCTTGTACGGCACAGAACTCAAAGCTGAAAATGTCCAGGTCACCACGGGTGCCAACGAGGGTATTTTGTCGTGTCTGGTCGGACTGCTCAACCCAGGCGACGAGGTGATCGTGTTCGAGCCCTTCTTCGACCAGTACATCTCGAACATTCAAATCCCTGGTGGTAAAGTCACATATGTGCCACTACATCCGCCCAAGGAAATGGCACAACGGCCAACACTGGGCACAGAATGGCGTGTTGACTACGACGAGCTGCGTCGCGCCGTCACGCCCAAAACTAAGGCTTTGATCTTGAACACACCCCATAATCCGGTCGGAAAAGTCTTCACGCGCGAAGAGCTTCTCCAAATCGGCCAGATTTGCGTAGAAAACAACATCATTATCATCTCCGATGAGGTTTACGAGCATCTGTATTTCACGCCTGAGTTTACTCGTATCGCGACGTTAACGCCTGAGCTGGGCCAACTCACACTGTCGGTGGGCTCTGCAGGTAAGAGTTTCGCCGCCACGGGCTGGAGAGTTGGCTGGGTCGTGTCTTTGAACCCAGATCTGTTGAAATTCGTGGCTATGGCTCACACTAGGATCTGCTTCTCTACTCCTTCGCCCGCACAAGAAGCGTGCGCCAATTCGCTACAAGTCGCGCTCGAAAATAACTACTTCGAGACCATGCGTCAGGAATACATTCGCAAATTCGAGATCTTCACCAAAGTCTTCGACGAGCTGGGTTTGCCCTACACCAAGCCCGAAGGAACCTATTTTGTGCTTGCAGACTTCTCGAAGGTCAAGATTCCAGAGGACTACCCATTCCCAGAAGAGCTAAAATCCAAGGGCAAAGATTTCAGAATTTCGTACTGGCTGGTCAATGAGCTGGGCGTCGTGGCCATCCCACCGACTGAGTTCTACATCCCAGAGCATGAGAAGGTTGCCGAGAATTTGTTAAGATTCGCAGTTTGCAAGACTGACGAATATCTCGAAAAGGCTGTCGACAGACTAAGACTGTTGAAGAACTACATGTAAGAGGAGTACACAGCGGGGGTCAGTAAGCACCACAACCAGTTCCAGCGCATTGTAGTCGAAGCTTTCTTTATAGACAACTGCCACACCGCCGATAAGTCTTGCGAGTACTTGTGCGAGTACTTTATTTGGGTACTCGTCACAGTACTCGTGCTTTATGTTGATAATGATTGATAAATATCAAGAACATCTAGTTCATACAACTTTAGCTTCTCTTGCGAAGTCCCTAAGACTGGTGTTGATGGCTTCAGATTCACTTGTTTTCCGGTATTTCTGGATATTTGGACTTATCAATAATGTGTTGTATGTGGTTATCTTGTCAGCAGCAGCCGATATAGTAGGACCTGGCCTGCCTAAAGCATTAGTTCTTCTGCTAGACATACTGCCGGCATTCGTCTTAAAACTCACGGCTCCGTTCTTCATTCATAAATCAGCACACCGCCACAGAATTGCGGTTTTGATAGGTCTCAGCTGTGTGGGGATGGTTTTGGTGGCTGGCCGCAAGCTTAGCGCGTGCGTCGCAGGAATTATTCTGGCGTCGTTGTCGTCAGGGTTGGGTGAACTAACTTTTCTGCAATTGACCCATTATTACCAGCAACCCGGTCTCAATGGCTGGAGTTCAGGAACAGGAGGTGCAGGCCTGTTTGGAAGTGGAATGTACATGTTGTTAACCTCGATTTTGAAAGTACCCGTAAATCTCTCGCTTCTGCTGTTCAGCGTATTGCCATTCGCCTTTTTACTTTATTTCCGACTCGACAAGCAGCAGCATATGTATGCCAATGTTGAGAACGATTACGCCTCCGCAGGGTTCGATTTCACTTCCAGCACGACTGAGACCGAAATGCCCGTCGATGACTCTGCAAGTGCTCCGCATATTGAGCGTAACAAATGGACTGCGATGAAAAGCCATGTAAGCGGAACGCTACTCAGAATAAAAGGCCTCGTTGTTCCTTACATGCTGCCACTGTCTGTAGTGTACCTCTTCGAGTACATGATCAATCAGGGCGTATCGCCAACGCTGTTGTTTCCGCTGGACGAGAAACACAGCCACCCGTTTTTCTTTCACAAGTACCGAGACATATATGTCACCTACGGGACGTTATATCAGCTTGGAGTGTTCATATCACGTTCAAGCGGATCGTTGCTCCAGATCAGAAGACTCTATATTCTAGCCATTTTGCAAGGCTTGAATTTGGCTCTGGCTATAAGTCAATCTTGGTTCTATGTGGTGCGCTCTGTGTATCCAGTGATGTTCCTCATATTCTTCGAAGGTCTCTTGGGAGGTGCGTCTTATGTTCACACCTTCAAAAATATTATACATGACGTTGACATTTCGGAACGAGAGTTCTCGCTTGGAGCCGTTTCTATGTCAGACTCATTTGGTGTTCTTTTGGCAGCTTTCGCTGGCATTGCTCTAGAACCGAGATTATGCTCGCACCAGGTCGATACTGGAAGGCCATGGTGCCTGAAAGAATGAAAGAAGACGTTTGAAAAAATCGACAGTTGTCATATACTCATTCTGATGCCGACTAATAATTCCTCAATGACTTTCTGTTTAATACCGGTGTTCCTTATTGATGACAAAATACCAAAACATTGTAACAGCGTCAACTTATCCCGTTGAGTAACGCCTTTTTCCTCCTCCTCGTTCATGATGTACACATGGAAACTTTTACTTGCGCCCTCATTGCTGTTGATGAAGCTCCCGTAGTAAGGAGAAACTATCGAATCCCGAAAGCTTTTCAGCAATAAAATGTCGAGCGACAGTAGACCTGCGCGTAGCCCATTTGAAGTGTCGCCACTAAAATTGAGATTGGCCTCCGACCAGTATTTTGTGTCAGATCGAAAGCTTATTTCTAACGGCAGAAAGATGGCAATTACGTTGTGATAAACCTGCTGATAGAATACACCCCAAATTAGACAGAGTCGCTTCAGTGCCGTGTTTATAGTATTCTCATTGCTGTAATTGAAAACAATCTGGTTTTCTAAAATGAATAAACAGGTTGTCATGAATTCTTCGACCTCCTTAACGAATTTTGAGCTGCTGTGTCGGCTTTGAGAAGCGATCTTGAGCTTTATGTAAAACGAAAAGACATGGTTTAAGTCTTCAATCTTGGCGGGTAGTTCCCATAACTCTTTGTTTTTGAATAAAGTAACTGCTACGCTGCAGAAAACACCCCATATATTACTCATGAGTGCATCAAGCTCTTCGTCGGTGAAGCTGCGGTAGTTGCTCTGTAAAGACCGCAAATTCTTGATCAAATCGTGTAGCATTTGTACGTCACTTGCATCCAAGCTGGAATCCTGTGTCAATTGTAAAGATACATCGTTTGAGGTGCTGGCACCGTTCGCGCCAAAACTCTGACTTGACTTCCCCGCGTCTATAAGGCTCCCGGCCGAATTTTTGTGGTGCGCAGTAGCCTTCCCAACATGCTTACCATACTTGCTATTGAGAAACTTGCCAAAAGTCGACGAGGCTCCCGACGTGGGAGATTTGAGACCTTGCCGTGATTTTTCCAAACGTCCCTCTTTCCTGCTGAAGAGTTTTCTTGCGGCCATACTAAAGGGGTTTTTCTTGGCGTTCGACGATGGTGAATGCAGCGATGGAGAGCGTCCAGCAGACTTTAGGTTGCGATTGCTCAGTCTTTCCTCTTCTCCCTCATCGATCACAATGTTGGAGGAGCTTCGCACGGTGCTAGTTCTGCCTAAAAGTGAACTTTGGCTCTGTTTCTTGCTGATTGTGGAAACGTTAGATTCACTCTGGTAGGAATGATAGCTTGTTATGCCATTGCTTTTCACTGAGGAGCTTGAGCTCGCCGTTCGGATTCTGCGCCCTTGATCAATTGTACCGACCAGGCTCTTTTGGCTCTTTCTATTGCCAGGATTCTGGTAAATCGATTGAAATCCAACTTTCGATAAGCTGTGAAGAGCTGGAGATGAGCTTGACACCTCTATATCCTTTTTGTTTGACCGTACATTCTCAGTTTCATCGTCATCGCTATGTTCACTAACCCGAATAGTTTGTGGGACAATTTTAGATGAAATGCTGTAAAAACGGGTTCTGGAGTTATCTTTAGTCTTGTTGGGTAGTCTTTGGAATGCTGGAAGGGCAGAGTTGCTGCGCTTTCGTTGAAGATCAGTGGTCATTGTCCATTATGTAGTTATGTTGTTCAAGACTACTTTATATTATAAGTAACTTGCATTATGTCAAATTGACGACACTTAAAAAATCATAAGAATATTTCACACACAGCAGATCTTGGTGCTAGTTGATCGATGAGGCCCGTTAATGTGTGTGTCAATTAATCGTTTTTGACAAGAACCATTAGAATAATGGAAAGTAGAGTCGCAATGATTAGACTTCTGCGACCGTGATGTTCTGACCTAAATGACAGCCCCAGGAGAAATACCGACATGTAAAGCAGAGACGAGTCTCGCCCATAGCGATACACAGTGAAAATGGTTACAGCAGTGGTATAAGGCCTCCAAAAATACTTCGAGATCGGTGAGCAAAAATAAAAGCTTGATTTCTCTTCAGGTTTGATGGGCTCGTCAACTTCCAAGTCCGAAAGTTGTTCTTGATCCAAGACATCAGCAGATCTCGCCAAAAATTGGTTCGAAATCGAAACTCTGCGAAGATCTCCCATCATTTCACCAACTTCGTTCCTCACATCCGTAGCAGTCGGCCTTCTTGCAGGGTCCGGACTCAACAGCTTTACAATTAGATCGAAAATTCTTGCGTCAATCGGCTGCAAATTGAGACTCCGGTGTTTTTCCATGAGCAAATTCTTATCAATCTTGAGTGCTTTGATGTTACGCTTGAGTTGCGGAAGACTCAGTTCGCTAAGAAAAGGTAGTTCACCAAATGTCAGGAAAAAGCACACCATCCCAAGCGAGTACAGATCCGATTGGAAAGTAAATTGTGGCAGTGCGGCACTCGAGTCTTCAACAGCCGTATTCACAAGAACGACCTCGGGTGCTGTAAATTCTAAGGTACCCGTAGCGCCAGTTGCAGAGCGTAACTGCCCGCCAATTTGGCTTTCACCAAAATCACCTATCATAACTGTCGGGAAACTTTTCTCATCATAGGCAAGCTTCTCGGGGTCGAAAGTTTCCGATAAGAGACAGTTGGATGGTTTTAAATCGCGATGAATTATGTTCATTTGGTGCAGCTCTTTTAGACCTGATGCAATGTCGTAGATTATGGAAAGCAGTTGCGACGTGTTTAGACCCCGTAATTTTGTGGCCCCTGCATCCCTCTCGGCCCTCTGTCGCCTGAACCGTCGCTTCCTTTCCTCAGATGACTCATGGTCCGCGAATTTTCCGAATACTTTCTTCTCAATAACCTCTTCCAAGTTTCCTCCCGGACAAAACTTCTGCAAAATGAAAATGCACGGAATTTGCTCGGGGATCCCGGTGCCTAAGCCATCACGCGCCTTAACAATGCCGCTCGAGCTGTCCATTTCTAACCAAACATGGTTGTATGTGATCAAATTCGCACAGCTGTGAGTCAGGGCACTCAAAAACTTCACTTCCTTCATGCCGAGCTCGAGCCAAGACAAATCGTTGCCTATGTGAATTTTCTTGAGAGCATACACGCCCAGATGATTATCCATGAGAACATGCTCGACTTTGTAAACAGAGCCGCGAGCTCCGCTTCCTAAAAGTGACAATTCCTTAAAGAATCGCCTATAGTAGCCTGGTGTGAACAGCGAAGAGGGAATTGCAGACGCTTCCTGGATGCATGGCTGCTGAGTGCGATAAAAATTGTTCTGTTCCAAGAGCTTGAAATAATTTTTATCCACAAATGAGCCAGATTTGGGCCCCGGACCGTGTCTTGAGGACTTATAGTCGAACCCCCTTCCAACCTCGCTTCCGCACTGAGGGCAAAAATAAGAAGACAGCAGATGTGGCGAGTTTTTTCTGGGTAAAGAGTCCCCTTTCGGACCTCTTATTTGTCTCACCAATGAAATCTCGCCAGACAGCGGGTTGATCACTACTAGAGAGCGCGAACCGGGGTCGTGCAAAACCACGCTCTGGGCGTTTTGATCATCGTTGAATTTATCACCGTAAACAATCAAACTCATCTCACCTTAATTCAGTTTCAGTTCCTAAATCAAAAGGCCAAACCGCTTGGTTCAGCACATTGATTAAAGTCTGCGAAGTCTGTGAGTGACCGAATAAAGGCCTAATTCTGGTTCGAGAAACCCTTCCTTTTTGCAGGTTTTTTGAACAAAAAAGTTCCTGGAAATGCCAGTATTAAAACGGTTATACCGTGTTGGATTTAAGTGTTTCTGATATAGCTTGAGTTTGTCACCAGAGCTTTTAGTTGTGTGCTCATCGGATCAAAAGTTCCCTCTGGATATTATACTCAATTATGTATATCGAAATCACTAAATCCAGTACTCGCGCAGGAGATGTACTCGCCAAAGATGATTACGTAATTTTTCAGAATTAATGAAATTTGGCCCATGTCGAGATGAGATGAGATGAGATAAAATGAGATGAGTTGACTTCAGTAGCGTTAAGATCGATCCAGTGGGATGGAAGCCGTCCCTTTCTGGGCCCAACACATCTCTTTAATCATTATAGACGCTTGACGAACCTATGTTTGATCCGCTTGATTTTTTCAACGGCCCAGAACACTCTGCTAGCCAGGACTCTGAGCCTGCAAAGATTGAATACAGTCAGCAGCGTGAAGCCTCAAAGAAGGTGACAGTTGCAGATCAGGACTTGAAAATACATAGTAGCACTGATGACGTCGACGTTCCAGCTCAGGTCATCGATCTCCCCATGGTACAAATCGCTGAACCGGTGGTTATCTTGACGGTCCTGCTGCTGCTGAGACCACCAGTAGATGTGAACTTTACGAAAGGAAACCGCGAGAATTCTGGAACCAACGACACGGCTGTCGGGACGGACGAGCTTCCTCTCACTTTTATCCAAGAAACTGTTGATTGGTACAGGTACGTGGGAAATCCAAATCTTGACTCTGCGTCCAAATTGTGGGCGAAAGTGCCTCGACTGGCGGCCACTGCTACTGAAAAGAATCTTGTGACGTATTACACCACGGTACTTGCGAGATACAGCAGGATTGAGCAGCCAGATGAGGTTGTGGCGCGGATTTTGAGCGAAGCCAGTTTGCGTATTTCCGAAAAATGTGGACGAACAGCTCAGCCAGCGATGACTAGAGTATTCCAAGTCGAGGGCTTGCAAAAATGTATAAAGCTACACGAGCCAAGTTTGACGGCAGATAATCTTGGGTTGAAAACCTGGGGCGCTTCATTGGTCTTGGCGCAAAAGCTTTGCCAGAATGTGCACGAAGTAATTGATGGTCGAAAACAACCGCGAGTTTTGGAACTTGGAGCAGGTACGGGACTTGTAGGAATAGCATTGATACAAAAACTACTAGAAGCTCAAGAGAAGTGTCCCGCCATTACATTTCATTTGACTGATCTGCCAGAAATAGTGCCAAACTTGATCAGGAACGTCGAGCTTAACAATTGCAATCAAACCTCAGACCTAACTGTGATCGCAGACGTGTTAGACTGGACCGATCCTTCATATTTTAGAGTTAGCCACGGATCTCAAAAATTTGACGTTCTGCTGATTGCAGATCCTCTTTACTCGCCACAGCATCCTCAATGGATTATTGACATGATAGTGGAATTTTTGGCACCGGGAGGAACAGTCTATCTTGAGCTTCCTGTGCGGGCTAAGTATACGGTGGAAAGACAGCGATTATGGGATCTGATCAAAGCCGCCAATCTAGAATTCATCAAAGAAGAGACAGACGAGGGACTCGATGACTGGGGCCAAGTATCATACCTATATAAAGAGATTGTGTATAGAACGCCGCTTTGAACCGCTTATAGAATATCGCGCAGTGAATACTACGGCTTTGAAAATATGCCGTCTAAAAATGCCTTATATGCCTATTTTATTTAATGAAATCACTTGAACGTCGCACAGTGGGAGCACCGACTCTGGTGAGCTTCTAGCTGTTCGGCATGATCGAAACTTCTTTTACAACCGTTGCACTTGTATTTTCTTTCATGTGTTCTCATATGCTTACTCAGGTTAGAGCTCTCGTTAAACCGTTTCCCGCACACTTTACACTCCAGAGGTTTCTCGCCTGTATGGGTCCTGATATGAATTCGAAGTGAGCTGGAAGTCGCAAACCCTTTGCCACAGTGGGTACATTTGTAGGGTTTCTCTCCAGAATGTGTGCGTATATGCTGTAATAAAATATCTTGGGTGGAGAAAGTCTTGCTGCAATGGGGGCACTTGCAGGGTTTGTATCGCGTGTGAACTCTTAGATGCCTTAGTAATTTTTGCCGCTGAGTTATGGTCTTGCCACAGCCCTCCCAGCCACAAACATAAGACGATTTGCCTCGCGGTATGTGAACGGTTTCGATGTGGTTATTCAGATCTGCACAGGAGGCGAACTTTAAACCGCAATGATCCCATTTGCACTCGTGAACATGCTCAGAATCCTCTTTCGGAGTGATCGTGATTTCGGGTGCACTAGGGGATAGAGATTCTGGGAAATCCGAGCATTCCGTACAGTGTAACGCATGTTGGTGTTCATTTTGCTCAAGCAGTTTTTCACGATCCAAAAACTTCATGTCGAAAGCAATACCATGCTCACCGTTGATATGGTTTATCAAAGTACACAAGTCATCACCTTCGAAACCACAGTCTGCCCATTCACAAAAGTATTGATTTTTCGGGGTCGGAAGTTTGGAGTCACCGAAATTCGCGTCGATGACGTGATTTTTCAAAACATGAGACTGCAATTCCAGCAGCGAGTTACAGACCTCGGGACAATGATTCCAATTGCACTCAATGCTTTGTGGTTCGTTTTTGTATATCCAATTGAAATTCACGGTACTGGTCTTGGCGTCAGGAGAAACAATAGTCTCGAGCGGGGCAGTATGGTGTGATTTTTCGAACGCGACCGGCGGCTTGCAGTCATTAGAGTTCGAGCTTCCATCGCAATTATAACTGAGATCTGCAGGTGATGGGCCGTTGTGAGCAGGATGAGAATGCAATTCGACAGAGTGGTGATGATGGCGATGCTGTGGTTTGTTGGAAGAGTCTTGTGGAAGCTCATCTTTCGAGTCTGGGATGGATGTTTGCAGTAGATTTAGGTTGGCATCTTTGGAATGGTCATGTGGGTGGAAGTGCTTGCCAAATGGGAAGTCGTACATGTTGGATATGTTGACGAGATCGTCCATGATCATCATATCAGTGGCAGAGTTGGCTATGTGCTCGTGACATTGAGAAGGGTGGATTGTGGAATGCAGTGCTTCGTAGTCGTCAGAGTGGTGATCATGGACACCAAAATGGGAATGCGAGTGTGAGTGTTCACTACAGGCGTGACTTGTGGACGTTGTCGGTACGGTAGTGTGAGTGTGGGATTGAGAACATGGTGTTGGGTTGTGGTCGAGATCCACGCATTGCTCGCACAATTTTTCGTACAATTGGTCTTCTTCTGATTTTGGCCGTACACAGGTCAAGTTGCAGTCTATGAAATTCGGGAGTTTGGCTGTCGCGGGTGAACCGGCAGTGCGATCGACGATAGAAGAGCTGTTGGCGCCCTTGAACATCACGAGATTGCTGATGGTGCGCGATTGCGATGAGTTTGCTGAATGTGGAGACAATCCTATAGGTCCAGGGGCCTGTTCACCGCTTAGTTGTCCTGGTCCCGATGTTAATGCTTGTGCTGGTTCTGGTGCAAGATGCTCGTCCTCGCAACACAATTCCATGACGTTGGGATTGCATGTGGTGCAGTCGTGAGTTCTGCGTTTCTTGTGCTGAGACGACGCCAGCTGGCCTTCAGGTGCAACCCGAAGCTTGTCCTCGCCAAAAACATTAAGATTGTGGCAGTTCATGAACTCGAAATGGTGGCATTCATCGTGGTGCGTGGAAAACGTTATTCCAGACCCAGAACCAGACTCCGTGCCGGACCCCGTAGGTGAGAGAGGCAGGTTCGGTACTGCTGGTGCCGGGGCCGACGAGCCGTGGACGTGGCCGTGAATATACGTGACGTTGTTGAAGTTGTGAATGTGACCGTGAACGATACCCTCAGAACCCGGCATTTTGTAGTGGTCCGCCGAAGGGCCTGCGAAACGCATGGCTGGTTTATATGTTCGGGTGTGAGGTGTTTTCGAAAATCCAAATCCCTGGTTTTTTACCCTTTCTTCGCTTTCTTCGCCACTGGTCGTGTCTTACCGCTGTTTCGCTACGCTATCCTGGCCCACTCCAGGTATGGTTCAAATGTAGCTAATGTGTATCTTGTTTTTTCGGTTCACGATCTCGATTCCGGCTATTCGTTCCCTCCAACTCTGCTTCAAAAACTGTTAAGCCTTCTGCGGAGCCGAAGAAGATGTTTGATTTTGACAATACTTTTATTAAATCCGTGAGTTTTGTCTGATTGTCCTTGTTGTAGTCAGAAAGAGTCGGCGCGCGCTGAGTTGAAGTTTGTTAACGTTGTGGTGAGAGCCGCATTCTGCTGGTTTTTCTACTGCTTCTTCTGACGCTGACTTGAAGTTTTGACCAACGTTTAAGTGTGGGATTTGACCTTGTGGGTTATTATAAGGGAGACGGGTACGAGTACAAGTACGAGTACGAGTACGAGAACTCAAAGCACAGTTGAACAATCGAGAGCGAAGGGTACTCGTAGTACAATTGAGCAACTGAGAGCGTTAGCGATCAGTTGTGAATAGAGGGAAAACTACAAACAAGCACGAGAGTGTCAGCGATCGATTGGAAAAATACTCAAATTCTCGCATTGCGGAACAACTGAGAGCAAAAGCGAGGAGAAATCTTTGGTATTGTTGATCGTTTGAAATGGCTAAAAGCTCGAGTGAATCAAACACCACCAAGAGATTTCTGGTCCTTTAAGTCATCCGATACTTCACAATTGACTTCTAAAAGTCTGAATGTTCAGAAGTTACAAAAATCATCCTGCTTTTTCACAATCGGTTTCCAAGTGCTGATCTCTCGGCAGTGCTTAAAATCATCTTGCCTCCCGGGATTGATCGCTACAGCGCAGGTTGTTCGGTAGTACTCGAATTCAGTGGTCATCCAGGATTGATAGCCAAAACACAGATTGTTCTGTGGTGCTTCAAATCATCTTGCCATACAAAGCACATCGCAAACGCTGCTCCTTCTGTAAGCCACCTGATCGCCCTAGTTGACCACTGACACATTTGTTATTCTGTGGTATTAAAGTCAGCCCATAATTCACTACTGATCGCAAAGGCTCTTGGAACCATCCAGCCCTTTGAAAATGATCACGAACGCTCTAAATTCACCAATGGTGCCCGTTGCCCTCATACGTTCGCAATTGATCTCTAACGCTCTCAATTTGGTCAGTAGTGCTTGTAGTGCTTTTAGCGTTTCTGACCTCTGCTTCACTCTTCTCACCCTCGTCGAAAAGAAGATCTCGACATGTTTCCTACCGCCCGCGAGCGAAGCGCGCGCGGCAAACCAAATTGACACAAGCTAAAAGCTCATAATCCGTTAACTTCACTGTACAAGTAGCATGTTTCAATACCTGATTCTTGTGATTACCGAACGTAACGTCTTCGTACGCTCCTGGAGCTCGTAAGCAGCCGATTTTGACCGTTTTTTCACGACATTACGCGTGCTATTGGTCTCAAAGGTGCTAAAAGCGTGTTTTGGCGCATTGGGGCCCCTGTAATCGCCCTTTTCACGCGTTTCCACTCGTTTGTTTGTGATGTTCATGAGGGTAGATCTTGGAAAGGGTGCGAGGGCGGCAATTTAATGAGATGCCTTGTCGTTGTGTACGGAATGCTCAAAGGCATAAATAGGCATGAAAAGAGCAGTAGACGACGAGACCCTGGTAGAGAGGACCTAACTGCAGGAAATTCAAATGTAGTGCTAGCTGTTGCGAGAGTCGTTGCACTGGCCTTTGCCTTTGCAGTGATGACTCTACTCAGATATCACTTTGTACTATACTGACATGCATCCCTCGGAGCGTGAGCGAACGATTATAGGGGTTTAGAGAGATGAACAGAGGACTTGAAATGTGCAACTGTGAGTGTCCCCATTGACAGCGTTTTGAAACAGTCTTCTTTGACTGGGCACCTCTTAACAAGAGCTCTTATATGCGTGCAATGGGTCAAGTGCTTAAAAGGCCTGGCACAGACGCGGTGGAACACGTGAACGAGGCTGTGTGGGTGTGTGGGTGGGTGTTTTGTAATGGTGTATGGGTCTCTGGATGTTCGGATGTATGCGTCATGCTTATCACGTGTCTTTCACGCGACTTTTGAGTGACTATCACATGACCACCGATTTCGTCCGATCGGGAAAAATTCCGGTGTCATTCATTCATGCGCGAGCGGACCATTTCTTGATCATGGCCATCTCAAGTTCGAAAAAATGCCAATTATTTAATCACATTGTCTCTCTCTATCTGTATATTGAAAAATTCCCGATAATAAGTTAATCAAGCAGGTAAACGCACAGAGACCAACAAATCAGTAATTCGTGGAACCGGTGTGTTCTTGGTTTACCAGAGTGGAAAAGCCAGTGGAAGTATCTTGCACATTCAGGTATTATCGTTTGCAGGTTGTTGAGTTTTTTGCCAGCTTCCGAAACCGACCCTTTTGAACCATTTTGGACCATTTTTGACCAACTTACGAGCTAGTTTTCATAAAAGGTCGTTTTCCCTCTGATCTACGTCTTCCACACCCATAATGGACCCCACAAAAGCACCAGATTTCGAACCTCCATCGGCAAATAACACGCCTAACCCCCCGCTAGCACCACAGTCTACGATTCCCAAAAGCGGACCCATCATGCCCTACGTGCTGGCAGACTACAACGCTTCGATAGACGCTCCAATCCACCCTCGCACTTACAAAAAACACTCCAAAGTCGGCCGCAGGGTCTCCACGGCGCACCACAGCTCGATTCCTCTCAAACAACCAGAACTGCAACCGGCATCGCACGAAACGTCCGAGGAAGAAGAACCCAGCCATAATAACGACACAGACGACCACTACGACCATGAAAATGACAATTACAATTACAATTACGACGACAACGACAACGATAGTGTGAACACCAGAGCGGAACGTCCAACGCCCAGTCCCGCAACCAGCCAGATCTTCATCCACGACCGTCAAAGTAGCCGTGCCGACCTGGCACGCCAATTCACGCACCAGATGAACCTGATGCACAGCCACCAGGACGACGACGTCGACGACCGCATCGGGTCCCGGATCCACAAATACCAAATCGCCGATCTCGAAGAAGTGCCCCACGGGATCGTCCGTCAAGCTGCCACTCTCGAACAGTACAGCTTCCCCGCGCATCGTCTGCAAAAGGAACTCAAAAACTCAAACAAGCTGCCCTTGATCGTCGTGGCGTGTGGTTCATTCTCCCCAATCACATACCTGCATTTGCGAATGTTCGAAATGGCCCTCGACGCCATTTCCGAGCAAACTCGGTTCGAAGTCGTCGGAGGCTATTACTCGCCCGTAAGTGACAACTACCAAAAACCCGGTTTGGCCCCTGCTCGTCACAGAGTCCGGATGTGCGAACTAGCGTGTGAACGTACCTCGTCGTGGCTCATGGTCGACGCCTGGGAATCGCTCCAGCCGTCTTACACACGGACCGCTAAAGTTTTGGACCATTTCAACGATGAAATCAATGTCAAGAGAGGCGGCATTGCCACCGCTTCGGGCGCTCGTGTCGGTGTCAAAATCATGCTTCTAGCCGGCGGAGACCTCATAGAGAGTATGGGAGAGCCAAACGTCTGGGCAGACTCGGACTTGCACCACATTTTGGGTAACTACGGGTGTCTCATCGTTGAAAGAACCGGTTCTGATGTGAGATCGTTCCTTCTGTCCCACGATATCATGTACGAGCATCGGAGAAATGTGCTGGTTATCAAACAACTTATTTACAATGACATTTCATCTACTAAAGTGCGTTTGTTTATTCGCAGAGGTATGTCCGTTCAATACCTTTTGCCCAATAGTGTTATCCGCTATATTCAAGAACACGGCCTGTACGTGAACCAGACAGAGCCCGTGAAACAGGTTATGGGTAATAAAGAATAGTTGCCGCTTTTTCTTGTTTCAGTCGGAATCATCGACAAAACCTGATACGCTTGATGCATTTTCTTCCATCTACACTGTTTGTATTAATTGGCGTTGTATAGTAGTAATGAGTAGTTTATTACAATTTGAGCTGCTTTAACAGCCTTGGTTTATGGCTGCAATGAGTCAGGGATGGCCTAGGTTTGAAGCTACAAAAGTGAAGATACCATGCGATGGAAACTGTATCATAGCTCATTGCGCCCAGAAATATTGTAACATGAGTTATTGCAGTACGTTACATAGCCTCGGATATGACAAGTGATCCTAAAACGACACTGTGATCTCTCAGCTATTTTCAGAGTCACTTAATGGATAATTTAGATTAGCGGCCTCATCGCGAGAGCTCACATGCCAAGTTTGAGAGCTCTCAGCAGGGTTCTTAAAAAAGTTTAGATTCACTTGGATACTGTCCCAAAATCCAGGAGGAAGAGGGATGGACGTTATTTTAGGTGGAGCTTTCTCTTCTTGCCCCGAAGCTCCTGAATGCTGTTCGGGATTTTCTTGATAGTTCCCACCATCGAACTGTAAATCTGTAGCGCCCGTGAGCAAGCTTGATTGCACACCAGTGGCATCATGAGTTTGTGCATTTCCAATTTCAGGTCTCCGTTGTACGTGGGGGTTGCTATCGAAGTGAAAGTCGGCAGGCAAAGGTTGCGAAACGTCTGGAAACAAGAGATGTGGATCAAATACTTGACTAGAGGAAACACCCTGAGAGATGTTTGTTGTGGTGAAATTCCGTTCGCTAGAGACACCGCCCGAATACGGAGCAATTGGCGCTGCAGTTGACACATATGGCACGGGCGCATTGCCTCTCAAATATGGTGGAAACTTCATGTGTGGATCGTGATGGGGTTGGGTTGCGTAAGGTGGAACTGAAGTATAGGAGCCATAAACATCGAAAGGATGGTTAGGTGCATTTACACCAGGCGGCTGTAAAGGGGGACTGCTCCAATTTTTGGAATGAGCAGGAGAAAGTTTCTGTAACTCCATTTCCAGACTTCTAGCGGGACTCGGAACCTCAATAGGTATGTAAGGGTTTTTCAAATCCTTCATTTTCGCTTTGAACCGCGCAATGACCGCCCGAACATACTCCGGGTTTTGACCAAAGGCGAATAGGATTTGACTTAAGAGGGTGCACGAGTTCCACTGTTTTCCGAGTGTGTAAAGCACTCTTTCCAGAACGTGATAACATTTCAATGCAATCTGTCTGAAGATAGAATCAGGGTCGTGCATATGATGCACGAAGATGATCATGGCCTCGAAGAAGCAATATGCGTGGCCAACGTAACAGTATCCGAGTTCGTTGCGATCGAGTAATATCTGACCGATTAAACTTAAGGAGTGTGCGGCTTGGAAGGCAATACCTGCGGAAACATATTGCTCATCACTTGCAGCATCCATATCGTGAATATTGGATTTATGCAGGAGACATAATGTCTTATAGTAAAACGCGTTGACAAATGCTTTTGGCAGCGAATGCTTTGTAAATATCTCGGCATTGGAGTTATAGCTTAAGGTTGGGGGCAAATTTTCGCGCCACCGCTGGAGGATTACATCGAAATGCCTTATAACAGTTTTCTTGTCACTCGGAGCAGCCACGGGCCTGTTTAGTTCTCTTGAAACTCTGGACATAATCTCCGCGATCTGGACCGTGGAAATTACGCAATCTCTATAGTCGATGGGTGTAATGAGCTCTGGAGCCTGTCCGTCGAATACAAAGTCATCATGGGTAAGCAAGGGAATATCGCAATCTTCTAGGTGGATCGCCTGCGGCCTACCAATGGAAATAGAGGCGAATGTGTCCAAAGTGTAGAGGATCCACCAAATGAGTTTGCGAGTCTTCTTTTCGTTGTTGGTCAAAGTCGGATGGAAGTCCGCAGACCGATGAAGCCCGTGTGTATGCGCCACGGTGATTGCGTTCTTCATGTAGTACAGTGGAGAGTGGATAAGATTTTTTTCTTGAAAGGCCTGTTTGCTCAGCAAAATCATGCCCTGGAGCAGGGCGATTTCGTTTTCCTCGTACCGTCCATCGTAGAGAGCCTTGGCTCGACCATAGAATATGTTGGACGCCAATTCTGTGGAGCCATCTTTATCGGTCAACAGGGGATTTTGAGACAGCTTGACACCAACGCACAGCATCGCTTGCAGCAGAAATATGGAGCAAGTGTTGGACTCGTACTCTTTCAAAAAGGCGGTTTGGTCCATCAGGGGCATTAGCGGGTGAATCCACGAAAAGTACAAATTCACCAGCTCATCGCAGATTGACTTGCAAGGGAGCAGAAAAGCGCCCGAGATGCGGAGAATCTCCATGTTGGCGACACGCGGGCTTCCCTCGCCCGCTCGCGGGAGCGTGTGTCGCAATTTTTGGCCCGACACGAAATGCGACTCGTCTGGGAACGATGATCCCGTCAACAGACTCAGAAAACTCGACGACCCAAAGTACACATGCACACGGTCGCGGTCCCGCCGCTCCGCGTCCACAAAGACGCCGGGTTCCACGCCTCTGTTGCGCAGATAATCGTCGCCATATGGCATGCCGTTCGACACCGCGTCCTTGACAGTCTGCTCGTGTCCCAGGTCACCGTGGCCCTCAGGCTCTGCACCGGCACCTGCACCTGCATCCAGCTCCTCATGGCCCTCGTGGCCGCCGTTTTTGCCTCTTTTAACCTCTCGCAGCCTGCACACAAGCCCAAAAGTCTGGCAAGACGTGCAAGGCATCCTTTCATGGGCGTCGCATCTGACCTTGCGGGCGTGGCACACCTCGCACGCCCGTGCTGTTCTCCGTTTGCGCGACCTAAATCCAGTCTTTTCGCCAACCATTGGGTAAACTGATTCCTTTATTGCACTGCACTATTTCGGCTTCAAGTATCTCTTAATGACCATCGTCCTGTCACACAGAGCCCAGTTTCATATAACCAGCCGTTCTGGAAACTTTTGAGATTTCAATAATCGCATGAAACAACTTTCAATTTGGCAATTTGGCAATTTACCTTGGCCTAATTTAACTTTGGCAGTTTCACCTTATACCTCTTGCTTTATGCTCCTCTTTTACCTGCTTGTCAAGATAATAGACACCACGCGAATCTCTGACCACTCTTTAGATCATTTTTACGCACGGAATTCATCAGGGTCGATCAGCAGTTCCGTGCGTCACTGGGTTGGGTTCTTGGATCCTTTGTCTGTAGCAGGTAGCGAAATTACCTCTGCCTCGCGACGCGCGCCGTGATGGTAACGGTATGGTGTGTGTATGCGGCGTAAAAGCTGGATAATCGATCCGTTAGCCGCATACAGGCGGGTTTGTTGAAGCCGAAGCAAGCACACGGCCTCGTAACGTAGAGATTTTTTTCGCATTGGATTAATCGGTGTGCGAGGCATTATGTGGGCTCTTTTAGCGAAAAATGTGTGTTATCATGGAAATTTGAGCCCTCCGTGGAAAAGTGAGCGTGCGACAATGGATTTTAGTGCCGGGCACAGTGCGTTGTTTCGTTTGAACATGGTGTTACACCGGCAACCTTGTGTGTAGGACGACGATAGCTTGGTAGGACGTCATAACAGGGTGGGTGTGGGAGTTTTGGCTCTTTCAGAGTCAGGACACTTGGTACTTGGGAAAGTGTGGCACTTCGGAGTGCGGAGGAACGGATACGGCGTGGTGTTGGCGTTTAATCGCGGTTGTTTGAGGTAGTGAGTGATTGTGCCCTGACTCTCAAAGCGAAAAGGAGTCGCGTGTTGGATTGCTGATAGCATCGCCATCGCAGGGGAGAGGAGTTGTGCCAGGTTAGCCTCGTAAACTGGGTTGGGGCATCATCAAAGCTCGTTTATCGTGGGAATACGAGTAGGGGGAACTTTTTAGCTTCGTCGAGTATCGGTAGCCCAGCATTTAAAGGAACCTGCTGGCTGTGCAGCGAAAGTGATGCGTCACTCAACGCGGAGAAGCTTCGCGATGTGCTTGTAGATCTTGTCAATTCGAACCCTTCTGTGGAAAACAGTACACATCTGATGTGTACGAGATCTCGGGTCGCAGGACAACAAAAAAATCTCTTTAGCTGATAGTCCAGGGTTCAGTGGGCTTTGATCAGCGATTTTGTGTGTTCATTGTCTCTCATGTCCCATCTAAGGACAATTTCCCAAGCATGTTAGTATGATGTCTTGTCCACTGACTCAGCCCCAATTTCACTCGTCATTGGAATACCGAGTTTCGTGCTTAGCCGGTTTACCCACCCCTCGGGTTTTGAAGCTTCCTTTGCTGCTTGCTCGAGTTGGTCTTCCAAGTGCGCATTTGCACACCGCGACTATCACCTAAATATCGTATTAACGACACGACTAGATAAGAGCTTGATTAGTCTATTTGGAGCTTTCTCAGTCTATTTGGAGCTTCCTCAGTCTATTCGAAGCTCGCTTCTGTATGTTGTCTTTTATCGGAGTGGTGGTCAGGAAAGAAGATGTCAGGATTTCTCCTTCTATTGGCGAAAACCGCTGTAATGAGCATGGTTCTATAGCGAAAGACGCCCAATAGATCCAGGAACTCAGTAAACCGCCTCACACATCGTCCTTGTACCAGACCGTTGGTCTCTAGAACTTCTAAATTGAGGCCTGTCAGCTCTTTTATAGCGCGATGGGGATGATAGCCGCCGACAACATTTTATAAACAATCAAGAGCATAAGAGAAAGCAGTGATAGTCGAATAAAAGGAGGGCTAGGGATCCCTTTGCATTCACGTAGATGACAGGGGCGCTTATTTGACTTGGCATGATTGCTTCTCGTAACAAGCCCGCGAAACCCAGTCTACCCACAGCTCCCCAAGCTCTGGCATCGCTCATTCACTAAAGAAGCGATCAGCATTTATAGCGACCAACTGGGCTTTGGCATAGCGAGCCTTAACTGAACAGAGACTCCAGAGAGAGGACCTCAAGCGTTTCATAAGTAAAGCTGAAGCGTTCTGTGTGTGCATGAAATAGTCAAACTAGGTCTACGAGATTCCTGACATGGTGGCTAGCTTTCATACTTTAGCGCACGGTCGTATCAACTTGTGCCAAGTTTCAGCGTAAAAGTGTCCCAGACAACACAATTCCACGCCCTGTGAAACAAAATCTGACGGAATTACGGCGTTCTGATAGCCTAGCCTCCCTCAGTTGAGCTTATTCTACTCTTTTTTCTGTCATTAAAGTTTATCTTATAGATCGACAATTAACTTATACTATCAATGGAAAGCTTGAAAATGGCTAGCTTGCTCAACTGACAATCAGAACGACTATAACAGTGTTTAAAAACTGTCAACTCAAGAAAATGTCGGATTCTTGGCATTGGAACAAATGGCTGACCATCTCAGCAGGCTTGGTGGCCACTGCATCGCTTTACAATGCAATTAAAACCTCTAACAAGTTATCGATGCTGTCACCTCCCAAAGAGAGTGTGGCGGATCTGATAGGTAATACGCCAATGGTGAAGATGGAATCGATCTCGAAAGCAACTGGTTGCGAGGTGTATGCGAAAATGGAGCTTTCTAACCCAGGAGGCAGTGCCAAAGACAGAGTAGCGTTGGGAATAGTACGAGCAGCCGAAAAACGAGGCCTCTTGAGACCAGGCAGGCCAGACGTCGTTTTTGAAGGTACTTCTGGATCTACAGGTATCTCAATAGCCACTATATGCAATGCGTTGGGCTACAAAGCTCATATCTCGTTGCCGGACGACACGTCTGCAGAAAAACTGTCGCTTTTGCAGGGAATGGGAGCTCAGATCAACAAAGTGAGACCCGCAGGTATCGTCGATCCCGACCAATACGTCAATGCTGCCAAAAGAGCCTGTGAAGATCTCAACAGCTCGCAGCAGACCGAATCAAGAGGTGTGTTCGCTGACCAGTTCGAAAATGACGCTAACTGGCGTGTTCACTACGAAGGTACAGGACCTGAGATATATAAGCAATTGAATGGACACATCGACGCATTCATTGCGGGCTGCGGCACCGGTGGAACCATATCTGGAGTTTCCAAGTATCTGCACGAACAGTTGGGCGCTAACTTGACCGTAGTGCTAGCAGATCCTCAGGGCTCGGGCTTTTACAACCGAGTGAAATATGGGGTCATGTACGACCGCGTAGAGCAAGAGGGTACCCGTAGGCGGCACCAAGTGGATACCATTGTGGAAGGCATCGGACTTAACCGAGTGACACACAACTTCAGTCAAGGAGAGGCTTACATCAACGACGCTGTGAGAGTTACAGACATGCAGGCCATAAGAATGGCCAAATATTTGTCGGTCAATGACGGGCTATTTATCGGCAGCAGCACAGCTATTAACGCTGTAGCGGCTGTTAAAGTGGCTAAGGACATGGATCCCGGATCCAGAATAGTTATAATAGCATGCGACAGCGGTTCTAGACATCTCAGTAAATTCTGGAAAGAGGCTTTGGCTGTAAGTTCCAGCATAACGTTGGAACAAGTCCTGGACGAGGCATGAAAGCTGGAAAGGAACACTTGGAAGGCGAATGAATACATCATATCACTTTTCAGTGAGCATACAATGAAGAAGCCGAGCTCCGGTAGTAGCAGGGACTGTCGGCAGCCGAGCGAATCCTTTTAAAGACTTTTCTTCATCATTATCCCAACATCAGAGTGTAATGAATTCCAATCATCGAGACACGGGACAAATGCCGCGTGGCTTTCCATTCCAATGTACTCACTCATACATTGATCTCAATCAAGATCGTACAATTGTTAAATTGTGACGTATTTTCGATTCCAGTTAAACATTCCACTGAATAGACTAGTCATCTCGGCTTGTTCTTGCATTAAATATTCGTCTAAGACAGGGATCTACCACGACGTTTTGGTGATGAAACTATCGTCATCAGCTCCTTGTTCGCATACCGGTCCTTCATAGATAAATTCAGGATGCTTTCCAAGAAACTACAAATTTGAGATTTTATGGACAATGTACCTGCCAATACTTAATCTGATAATTACCTTCTCCGAAATCCTGAGTGATTATTTGTTCTTTAAACATCTTTGCTTCAAATGTCGTAACACAAGTTGGCGGTTTTATTATCTGACCTTGATACAGACCGTAAAAGGTCCTTTACCGACATGGTTTTCTATTCCAGTGAGCATATAGTAGTACAATTTTTATCTAGCGTCACGGTGAACAGCTAATTTTGCTGACAGTCCGCTGTATCGCAGCTCTTAGCTTCAAACAAGACACGGATTGACAAGACCTGTTCAAAGATTTTTCCGTGAGAACTTTCTACATCACAGAGACTGATAGAAACCTGAGTATGCAATCTAATCAAAGCTACGCTCCCTTACACTCAACATCTCGTTCAACAAGCAGTGATTGAGCGCAAAGCTCGGTATACTTTGATTCTAAGGTGTGTGTTGTAGTAAAGTAGGAATAGCTAAATAAATTTTATTCAAGTAACCTAATGTATAAAGTTGAAGTCAACTAACAGACACGCAGATCAAGCCATCGTCAGCCATAAAGAGCCTCAGAAATGAGTTCCATGGTATACGTATGTCCGAGTGCTTATCTTGCTTTTCAAAAACAATGGCATAGCGACACTTTCAAACCAGGATTTATTCCTATTCTGAGAACGGATTTACTTAGATTTAGAGATGCGCTGGACAAAGTAGTCTCGACGGTGAATCAACAGAAAGCTGCACATGCATATCTGACATCTGACCAGAAAGAGCAGAACTCTGCGGGTAAAGAGGTAACTAACGACCAAGAAGCCATTAGTGAAAATGGAAGCTCATCTCTGCACAAATATCAAGATTTAAAGCAGTTTCTGCCAATCACCCTGAAACAGCAATTGTGTACCGTTTCAATAGATGGTCTGCCAGGAGCTTTGACACAGACACAGATAGCCAAATTCGTCAAACACCTCGAAAGTATCACGGCAAAAGCACTTGATGCACCGACAACATTGCACTGCTGGAGCTATCTGAAGGGACTAGATACAATGGCACTATTTCTCAGATGTGACGATTGCACACAATTGCCGCTTGTAGTTTCATGTTGGAATCGCCTCTTCTCGCGATGGGCCGAGATGAACGACTCTGTGAAACCGGTTTTGCATTATGACGAAAACACAACCCAATTTCTCAAGGATCACGGTCAACAGACAATTCAGATGGAAACACCCGAGACCGACGAGCATATTACGGCCTTGATAAACCTTATACAAAATCTCCAAGATTCTGATGCGCAATCAAAAGATGAAAATCTCTCTGTCGACTATAAAGTGGATGTTTCTACACTCAGTGACCTCCCGCATACTTCGCTCGACCAACTATGCAAGGATATTGTTCATTTCCGTACCCGCGTAGTCACCATCGAGAAAGAAAAGCGTGCAAAAGCTGAGTATGAGGAGAACAGGCGCATGGGCCAGCACATGAAGAACGTATTTGAGCAGATACGGAAGAGTAAAGGCGACCCCAAATTAATGGAAGATGAGGAAGACTTAGACAATCAAGGCGGTGGCGACGACGACGATGAAGCTGGTGATGAAGAGGACGATTTGGTGGTAGAACAGCGCAAACAAGAAAAGTCAAAGCTCGAAGCAGATCGTCTGTTTAAAGAACTTCTTGATCGCCACGCAACAAAGATAGAGCCGCATCTGCATATGCTCCGGCAGCAGTTGGTACGCGAACAGACGTATGAGTCGACCTTGGAGCAAGAAAGGTCGCTATATCTTAAAGAGCTGCTTCATTTGGCTTACAGTCCTTATTATGACCATCACAGATCTTACAAGGACGAAGAAATACGTCGCGATGAAGAGGACAGGAAGATGTATAGAGCTGCGGAGCCGCTGGTGGAACAGAAGCCGGAAAAAGAAGAGACGCCATTCACTGCAGAGCCAAGCAAATTTAAGCTGCAAATTAGCAAGCCAAAGGAAGAAGCTACTAAACTTTCGCAATCTGGCGAAGAGCTTGAGACTGTTCTTCAAGAACTACGTGATTCGGGTCTAATTCGAGAACTAGCGACGGAGTTCCTGGGCGAGCCGGACGACGACTTGGAAGAGTTTATCTTGGACCACCTCAAAGAGCACGCCAGCAAGCCGGAGCTTCTTAGTGAGCTACGGGAAACGTTTGACGAGGACGCGGATGTTATTGTAGATCGCATATGGGAGAAGCTGGAGACTTTCAGCGGAGAAGGTGTGTGATTGAAGTAAGTTGCAGTTTTTGAGCAGGGAAACGACTTTTGGAGGGCAAATAAAATGGAATTACAAGAGCCAAAGGAAGCAGGGAGGACGGAGCTGGTGCGAGATCGGGGGCTTTTCCTTCGCTGTTGTAGCTGTCAATGTCGTTCACACCCAAATGTCACGTGACCTCGCGACAGCCCTCAAAATAAAATGTCAGCTGTGGAACGGCGCTACAGTCGCGTGCCCGTTTCGCTGAGCGCGCCTAGAGGGCATGCCAAATCCACAGATTCGAGCCACCGGGAATAGTCATGGAACGGAGAACTAAAGCCCAAAAAAAAAAAGGCTTAAAGAACCCAAAAAAATCGGTAATTTTTCCCGCGTAGATACGAGTGATCCATTTTGACCGTTTACTGGAGCAACCGTTAAATTACCAAAACTAGATGCCCAGGCTCGGCGTCCTCAGCAACGGTAGTATAGTATTTTTTTTATGGGTTTTTCTGTCGGTCGTCTTTCGCAACCGTGTTGCCGTGATCACGTGAATCTTATCGCCATTTATCGCCATTTATCACCATTATCACCGACAAACTCTAGGCTTTTTACCAGCGTTGGGACCGTAACGGTTCCCGTTCAAATCCACCACCACCGTCTCTCGCCGTCTTTACCACCGCTATCACGGTCTAAACCTTTAAGCGTACAATTGTGATATATCTGACACCCGCGTGGTTGTCACGTGACTAATCTCATTGTATATATTTTCCAATCATTACGCACGTCCAGATCTGGGATGTCTTTCCCTTTTAGGATAGAGATCTCAAACCACGAAAAAAATCGTTAACAACATAATCTGCAACAATATCAACTACATTCCTGTAATCTTTCGCACATCTTTTTTCATTCCTAGAATGCGTGTTTGTTCCAAAATCGCGTAATCGTTGGTCGCACACCCCGTGTCACTTGTCCCTACCCCGTTAGGCTATTTCGTTCGCTTTCGAACGCAGCTTCTAGCTTGCAAATACGTTTAATAACGACTGGGGAGCCAGAAATAAGCTAGTGAATCAGATCTATTCTATCGTTTGAACAGAGGTGGGACACACATTTCCAGCGAGAAAGTGAGCATCGACAGCGTTAGTTATAGTAATACTATTGCAGAGCCTGTATCGAAGCCTTCTTCCCTCAACCTCGTGTGTGTGTGCGTTTTTCTTGAGGCATCCACTGTGCTTGCTCTGCTTCTTTAAATCCAAAGTGCAGTCTTCATCTCAGACCTGCAAATTCACGCATATTTTGCCCTGGTTGTGTTTTTAACCTAGTCACTCTTTCTGGCACGCCGCTTCTATTCGTTTTTTCAGCCCAACCCGACCACATTTGACCATATTTCTCGCGTCCAATGAGACTCTCAAACCACTGGTTTTGGATCCTGTTGGCCGTTTCTGGAGCGAGAGCAGATAGCTACGCTGATTTTGCCAGCAGACTGCGTGGTCTGTCGCAGTCGTCGCAGCTTGGGCTCGACAGCGACGACTCGTCGACATCCACGTCCACGTCCACGTCCGCCGAAGCAGGCAAACTAACTAGTTCCACATCAAGCTCCACCTCCACCTCCACCTCCAGCACGAGTTCGCTGTTGGAAACGTCTCCCACGGCCACGAGCACCTTCCAGCCTCAATCCACCACATCTTTGGCATCGGCCACTGGCACGTCGTCCACTGACCTCACCTCCACACCTAACACTTCAAGTACCAGTTCCCTGATTGATTCTGAGGATCCCACCACGTCTTCTGACCAATGGTGGGTAACGACATCGAGCTCGGAGACCTCTACTGCTTTACCAAAGACAACATCCACGACTCCGCAGCTTTCCACTACCGACTCAACAACCTCCCTAGTGTACCAAACTTCGACTTCCTCGCCATGGGTGTTTGACAGTAGCCAAGAAACTTCTTTTTCATATCAGGAAAGCACTGAGACATTTTCCACGCCTGTAAAGTACTCCGCTACAGAATCGAAACCTTCCTCACTCGGAACCTCTGCCACCTCTTCAACCTCTATCTCTTCCACAGCCAGCCCAACAAGTGCTCTAACCATCCCATCCTCCGTGTTTGAGACCTCTTCCGAAAGCACCTCTACTTCTGCTGGCACCTTTGGCAAGACCACGACTCTAACTTTCCCAGCACTTTCAACCTCTGAGCTTCTTTCAAAGATTTCTACCCCTACGCCATCAACATCAGTCGACAGTCTGGCTTCATCTGAACTCGGTGCAACTTCAACATCAACGACCGCGAGTTCTGATGCTGCCACCTCTACGCCAAGCGTTGAAAGCAGCACAACTCTGTCTTCGTTTGCAGCGGTCCCTGCTTCAGAGTCCAATGCCCTCTCCACAACAACCACTTTATCTTCCTTCTCGTTTTCGGTTTCAAAACCTTCATCTTCGCAGACAGAATCTGACTCGTCTAGAATTGCAACAAGTGCTTTCACTACTTCAACACAGGGAACCTCGTCCTCAACCAACGAAATTGGCTCAACATCATCTACAACTGCTGAGACTACTTTAAGTGGGTTCGCAAGTAGCAAATCGAGTTCTTTCTCGTCTCAACAAGGCGATGTCAGCACTATGACGACTTCTTCTAGTCAGCTAACGTCTGCCACAACCTCGACTTCTTCTACGTCACTTGCAGAATCTTCTGTTGCGGCGCAAACGAATACAGTCAGTTTTATCTCGGCCTCTTCGTTGACCGAAGAGACAGCCGTGTCAAACAGTTACACAAATCAAGATCAGACATTAACGACAAGTTCTTCAGCCGTTGGCCAAAGTATGGGCACCACTTCTTCGTCCGCCTTGTACACTACAAGCAGCCAGACTGAAATCTACAGCACCACGACTGCTTCAGAAAGCTCTTCAACCTCTCCGCTAACTGCTTCAAGCTCGAGTTTTGATGCTCTCCTTTTGGCATCTAGCTCTTCTCAGGCTGATACAACAATAAGTGAATACCCCACAGGCACCCAAAGCTTTGTTTACACTTCCGACTTCTCTCAGACTGATTCCACAACAAGCGAATACCCCTCGAGCACCCAGAGCTTTGTTTATACGCCTGAATCTTCTCAAACCGAAACAACAATAAGCGAATACCCTTCAAGCACTCAAAGCTTTGTTTACACGCCCAGTCTCTCTCAGACTGATTCAACAACAAGCGAATACCCCTCGAGCACCCAGAGCTTTGTTTATACGCCTGAATCTTCTCAAACCGAAACAACAATAAGCGAATACCCTTCAAGCACTCAAAGCTTTGTTTACACGCCCAGTCTCTCTCAGACTGAGACAACAACAAGCGAATACCCCTCGAGTACGCAAAGCCATATCAAAACATACCAGTCGTCAGATGCTTACCCCGTAAGCACCACCAGTCATGATCTCTCAAGTTCTGAGCCAAGCTCACAGGTTTCAACGTATCCAACCAGTTCTCCTCCCAGCTTCACATCGTCAAGTGCGTACAGCCAATACTCAGGAGATTCTCAGTCTGCGTTGTCCAGCGATTTGAGCGCACCATTCTCACAATCCGGCACCTCTGTCACCTCCTCAGCGAGCTTCACGACTCCCTTTTCCGACGCTCTTTCTTCGACAAGCACTCCTCTTTCAAGCTCCCAGGAGAGCACGGATTCAACTGCCCATGTAAGTTTACCTTCTAGTACGTCAGCCGTCTTGTCGTCCTCTCAATCTTTATCAAGTTCGGGAACTAGTTCCATCTCCGAAATTCCAAGCACAACTACATCTAGCGGTCCTTACGCGAGTGAGATCTCTTCCTCTACATCAGGCTCCTCGGCGACTTCTGCGCTTATCTCCTCGTCCCTATCCATGGACCTTTCGAGGGCCGGATTATCGACGTCGACGACTCCAAGGACACAAACCTCTTCTCAAGAGATGGCACCGTCATCGTCACCTTCGTCGGCATTTTCTACTTCTAAACAGTCGGCAACATCCTCTGGCACCGTAGCCACTGTAAGCGCTTCAATTTCCAGCGATAGTCAGTCTGCAACAAGTAGCCTAGATTTGGCTCAAGCTTCAAGCTCTACTACGGCTTATTCTTCAGCAACCATCTACCCAACTGCAACATCCACCAGGTCTTCTTGGACTGAACAATCCTCGCCAGCGACAACTTTGCCTTCAGTTCCAACACAAGTTCCCTTTAGTTCAACCTCGCAGTCAATTGGCTCGGCCAGTTCTGCTTTCTCATCCGCCAAGACTACAACGTCTAATTGGCTTCCTACTGCCATGATAACTGCGTCGGCCTCTGTGTCAGATGCCGCTACAAGTGGCAGTGCGGGTTCCAATGATGCCCAGCAAGCCACCAAAACGCTTCCACAGGCAATTGGAGCCCCAACCGATGTTGCCAGACCAGACGGCTACAGTCTAATTACTATAGGATTCAAAAAAGCTTTGAACTATCCTTTCCTGGTTGCAAATCCAGTTACCAGCGCTCAGATCTTCGCTTACCTTCCAGATACCCTCAGAGGTCCATTTGACGAGCCGTTTGCCAATATCGAGGTCGCAAGGTTGATTCCCTTGACTGTGAATGGAAGGGACTACCTCATCACTGTTGCAGAAGTCTACTTCCCCACAAACGAGGTCACAAATTTACAAGAATTGCTTCAAGATAAAGACAGCAGCTTCTATAACGCTACCCTTCAGATGAGCACTTTTGTTGATGCCTCAATTCCTCTGACGGGTCTTGTAGATGCTGGCTCTACCTCCTCATCTGGTTCTAGTGGTAGCTCGGCATCTTCCAACGGAAGCAGTAGTACGTCTTCTGCGGTGAAATCAAATGCCAATCAAGGCTATCGTAGTGCTGGTACTCTCGGCTCTTCGAGCTACAGCTCGGTGGTGGGAAGTAACGGCCTGAGCAGCAAGAAAAAAGTGATCGGACTGATTGTGGGTGTCGCCTGCGGGGCATCTATTTACTTGGCACTAATGGTAGTAGCCTTCAGATACATGGTAAAGAGAAACCAACTGAAAAACAGCGCTCCCCACTTGGATGAAACGTCTAGTTTTGATTCAGGCTCGCACGCTGGTTTTGGCGTTGGTGCCCGTGATATCGAGAAGCACGCAGACGACCGTTCTTCTATTACCCCAAGCATGAGAATCAACGATTGGATGAATCAGAACCACTACGGTGAAATTCCCGAACCTGCGAAATCTGTCGCTGCCTCTGATGAAGAAAAGGGAACTGGATTGAAAATATCGAAGCCTATTGCTACAGAAAACTCTTTGGGTTGGAACGATATCTAATCCGTGCCATGGACGACACTTTCGGTCTGTGTTTCTAATTGCTTCCCGTATGCTGCAGATTATATACTTCTATAGTACCAAAGGACCTTTGTATTATTATCATCTCTTTTACCGAGTCAGGTTGATGCGCGGAGTTTGATGCTTTCAGTGTGTCCCTAATCTTTCAGATGCTCGATGCACGATTTATAGCATTGCTCAGGCGCTTCATTCATAATAATGTGTCCCGTATTGAATTCAACCACCGAGTGGTTAGGATAGAAGTCACTCAATGCGCTGAACGAATCACGAAATAAGGGAGACTGGAGGCCGCGCATGAAAAGAACAGATGCTTGAGTTGTGCGTTTGAATTTTCCCGGTTCTAGCATTTCTATTGCTGGGCAATCCTTCACAATATCTATTAGATCTGTCATCTCACATAGTGGTAATTTATAATCGACGTAAGGGTCGACGTCTGTAGCTGGATCATAAGGTTCTTCATTTTTCTTGACTTCCAAAAACCCCTGGGCAAAGTACAGGGCAACTCCCGGATCAGTGTTTGCGGGCAAAGCTCGAAAAACCTTGAGGATGTCGTCTTTCCAGCTTTTGACGCCTTTCTCAACCCTCAGAGTTCTATCACAGAGTTTGAGCATAGTGCTGTAGTTCTGCATGATGACATCGCTGAGAGATGATACTCTGTATGGAGGCATGTCAATTGATATGCACTTTACGATGTTGATCCTGCGCGACAGAGTTGTTAGCAACCCGACCCTGCCCCCCAACGAAAAGCCGACAATAGAAATAGGCCTTTCCCCGCCAAATTGGTGGTGCAAAAAATTCACGACGTCCTCCGTTAGTGTGAGGTAGTTGTAGGGTCTCGCCAATGGTGACTGGCCATGATTTCGGAGATCTAAGTTGTACACCTCAGTGTTTAAATCTTGAGCCATTCTTCTGCCTACGGCCGAGAAAGATCGCCCTGACCCGAAAAGCCCATGTAAGTTCACAACTACTGGGTTTGACGGGCTCGAAGGGTTCAACTTTGTAGGTTTGAACTTCTTGAAGGCCAGATCCACAACACGCTTGTACGGGAGACTCGTTTGTAGCATTCTGGTAGAACCCATCTGAATCTTGATCTTTGTAATTTGGACTTGAGGTTAAATAAGCTTCTCGACGCGCAAACCTATACTCTGAGCATTGGTTGGAGGTTTTTTCACGATATTGATATCTCATTCCTGTTCCACTTCATTCTAATAGATCATCGCAGAAACCTAAATCGTAGCAGCATCTGCTTCATCTACCAATGTCCAGACTCAGAAGATTCAACAGGAGTGTGCTGGACAAAGTCAACGGGAATGACGGTGACGACAGTGGCATACTTATGCACCCACTAGATGAGGAAGAACAGGAAGAATATGTCAGCGACTTGGAGCTTCGAAATAATTCGAGCAATAACCAAGCTGTCCAAATCCTGAGCGTAGCGTTTGTGGTCTGTTGCGGTGTGTTCCTTTCACTTCTAATGAAGGTGAGGAAGCTGGATGGTGACACCATGACTTACAAACGGCTACTTCTGTTTTCCATCAATTCCACCATTTGTTCACTGATCACCTTGAGATACGATATAATCAAAGACTTCAAAGTATCCCGGTCCATAAGCGTCAGAATCACCACCCGGAGGATTGACGCCGTGAACTGCATACTGCTGCTGCTGATATCGTGGGAAGTTTCCGAGAAAGTCGACAAATACAGCTTGGGAGTCCTTCTCCATGTTCCCTTGATGCTCTTTGGCGTCTCACAGGTCAGCAAAAGATGGATGGACCAGCTGGACAATGAGATCAGCAGTCTGCGTGGTTTGAAGTATAAGTACAAGAATGTTTGAGGATTTGAGTAGGGGAAACTCCGGTTTTGAATTTGAGTAATCTGGCAAGTTTGCGTCGATCACTGGATATTTGGATGATTCGGTAGCAGGTTGTGGCTGTTCTGTCATCGGAGATGATTTTCACGAGCCTTGGAACCATGATGGCGGAGTTGGTCAACGCGTAGGAAACCGGGCCTAGCGACGCCTCTTGTTGGATAAATCGAAGGCGACACACTCGCGAAAAGGCCAATGGGAATTGGAATTCCAGTTGCGAAATGAACAGCGACACCAAGAATACGTTGCACTGTCGAATGGCTTCTGGTACCGGTGGTGAAGCTCCGATGAAGGTTGCTTGCACTTTCAACCCAGCCACGGTCACCAATCGCAGGTTCATGTGCTTCATGATCGAAAGCGGCTGTTCTAGCAGATTTTTGGTCTTCATCGTTGAGAAGATCTGGCACTCCAAAGACACACGAATGCAGTGTTCAGACATGACTTGGACGGTAGCTCGGTAATTCAAATCCTGCCAGTATTCCAGACAGCTGTTCAAACCTTCTGCGAATGCCTGAGTCAGGCAACTCGAAATCGACTCATTGGATGAAAACAATTCAATGTCCAGCTGCAGCTCGAAAGCCTCAGGCGTTAGTACTCGAGAGAGCGAAACAACACTATTTAACGGGCGGTACAAAAAAGGTACGTACATATAACGGTTTCTGTCTGGGCGGCAAAACGATTGAATCTTTGTCTAGGGACCTTTCGAAATCGGAGGACAAGACAGAAACAGAGCTGTTCCATTGCGAAACTACGTCGCGGTAGCCATTGGCTAGATATATAGGATCGAATGAGACGTCCATTGGGCTTTAATGTATGAAATGTTTCTGGATGTGTCAAAGTCAATGATTTCCCGAATGTCAGCAGTTTAAACTAAAACGTTGAAATGACCATGAGGTGATAGAGAGTGAACTGAAGAAAAGAGAAGAGAAGAAAAGAGAAGAAAAGTGAAAGCGCAGTTGTTACATCAAATGAGAAAGCATAATATGTTAGACCTCTGTGAGCTATTACTTCGGCAAAACTCGCCGCTCTTTATGCTATTGTTCTTCAGCGCTTTTGGAGTCACATTGTATTTTACTAAGTATCAGTATCTTTTTTATTCTCTAACTCCCATCAATTGGTTGTTTGGCCGAGCGGTCTAAGGCGCCTGATTCAAGAAGTTCGCTTCTTAACGCTGATACACAGTGGAATACTCAGGTATCGTAAGATGCAAGAGTTCGAATCTCTTAGCAACCATAATTGTTAATTTTTTGGCCATTTTAAAACCATAATAATTTAGTGATAATTTAAGTTTCGTTGATCGTACTACAATGACGAGCTGTGAATCCTTTAACGAGTGCGTTTAGTCATTCTTTGAAACACACTCTCATGGCCCCAGTTTTCAAGCAGTGTGTTTCAGCAAAGCTTAGCGATCGAGGAGGTATTTTTGGGTTTCTTGCACAGGTTTTCCGGATTATTCATTGAATTATTGGGTGAAGGTGAAATTAAGCGTCAAATCCTGACGTTTGCATTGTTTGAGGAGTCCTAGATGGTCGATTTCAACCACACCATTATCGGCCAGTTCCCGTATTTGAACAACTCGCAAAATGTACTTATAGCCAGCGACGAGTTGTGGGCTTCAGCGGTCAATTATCCATACCAAGTGATACGATCGTTCTACAGTGCCATCGTTTCGCAATATGAGTCGCAGTTCATGACCACCGTGGCTTCAGAGGCGCTAAGTATGGGGGCGTCTGCGTTTGCCGAAACAGCAGGCTATTTCTTCAGCAACTATGCTGTGGGCTGCTTTGTGACTGCATTGTTGCTGAACAGGATAGTAGCAATGTCCTCACTGCGTTCAGCAGCTACAGTCGTGCAATTGCCCCTGTGGTCGCGCGTTGTGTTTCACGGCATCGCGATCGGTACTCTCCTTTACAACGTGACTGTAACAATACGGCCTGGTGCCAACGACGACCCCAACGCTTATTTCGCTATGACTTATGCAGTAATCTGCCTCTCACACTGCCTGGAAACGTTCATCTCCACTACTTCCAATACAAAGCCCATGGAGGAGTTTGACTACAGCATATTTGAACTATCCATGCATTTCTACACACTGACGCGGTCTGGCACGGCGCGCCAGGACTACGTTCCAGACTGCTTGATGGCTTTGTTGGGCCGGCTCATCATTCACATCGTCGAGATAAGTAACAGAAGGCGCTATCGCTTATTATGCTCCACTATCTTAAACGTGGGTCACCTGGGGTATCTGGCCTGGTCTATATTGAATGAAGGCGTTTCGTCCTTGACACTGCTAGTGAAATACAGGCACATTCCTAAAACGATGGCGCTAGTGTGTATTTCGGTGTCTGTTGCCTGCTACGGGTTGGCCTGTCTGGCGAGGCTAAGTCCATTTGGTAGCAGTGACCTGTCGGTTTTGCGATTCCACTCTTTTATGCAGAGCTGGTACAGCACATTGAACTGCACTGGCGAGGAAGAGTTCACCAGCACATTGATAAACTTTGCAGTTCTAATTTGCAACCCAGTTCAAACGCAACAGGCCGGGATACATCGCGAACTTTCTCAGCTAACTCATCAAAACGATGTCAACAGGTCCTTCCTTGTAAGCGGATATATGAACAAACAACAGACTGAAATGAAAAGTGCCGAGATAGAATGGGAGCCCGCAAAACCCGTTTGGCGCAGAAAATGGGACGCCATGTGGGGACTCGAAAAAGCGCTCGAGAATCGAATAATTTCGCTATTCCAAGCTCCAAAGCCGCAAATCGAGGTCGAGCTTGAGCGCAATCGTCATGACAAAAACCTCAATGACTACGTATCCGATAATAACTACAGGCAATTTTTCGCAAGGGCGCCCGACCTAAATGCGAATGTCAAGGGCAAGCGTTCAACGAGCTACAGGTACTTGCTACCGGAAGAGGACTGGTCTGCCGACTATGTCGAAGATGATTCCGTAATTACGGGCATTGACAGTGACGACAGTGAAGATCTGGAATCTGATCTGGAGCTACTTGATAATGAGAATGATCAATCGGAGGAGACGCATCTCAGGGAAAGACAGATTGGTAACGAGCTGACAGATCTTCTAATTTTGCCCGACTCCCCAAATGACATTGCAGATCAGGATCCGCAATGGCTGCTCTCCATGTGGTCTATTTTGCAGTGTGAGACGAAATGCAATAGAAGACTAACCCGCTCACAATACGCCAGTTTGAACGAATCGAGCGTTCTGCGCGAAATTATGACAAAACGTGCCATCGAGGCCCACTCTGCGAAACCCTCGGTCTCAAACTCCGATCGCGATCTTTCATGTGTGGTGTGCAAGACCAATGTTCGAAATATCGTGCTATGGCCTTGTAAATGCTTTGCTATCTGCGAAGAATGCCGTGTTTCGTTGGGCCTTCGCGGATTCAATACCTGTATATGCTGCAGAGCTCCCGTGAAGGGCTACAGTAGAATCAACGCAGTCTGAGCCGATGCTAACGTAAATTTAGCCTCCTGATCAATGCCAACCACTGTCACTGTCACTGTCACTGTCATCGTGTGTCGCTGGCTCCGGTGTTGAAGATTCGCGTGGTGTATGGGTTCACACTAATCATGTGATCAACAGATTATGTAATGCTATACGAAAAAGCCCTGCTTTAAAACCGACAATCGCCGGGTAACCTCATCGCCTGTTTTCATTTCTCTCACTCTCTGAGAAACGAGTATATAAAGAGGTGAAAAATGTAGACATCTACTACTTCTCTCTCACCTCCTTTTAGGTTTTCCGTTTAGAAAAATAAGGGACCTGATTCGTTAAGATCGTGGGCCAGAGAGACACTCTCATTTCTTTATAGATCTGTGGAGCTGTTTCTTGCTATTGCAGCTTTACTGGCCCAAACTTGGTCTTGGCGAGTTTTCGGCGCTCGAGAGGCAGAGTCTCAAGGAACGACTGTTCTTCGGGAATGAAATCTCTTTTAAGCATCTCCTCTGCTTCGGTGGGGTTTTGAGTAGCTCATGAAGTTATTTTATCTTGATCTTATGAACAGTGCGTTGTTGCCGTTGGAATTTTCCGGCGGATGAGACAGAAGCAGCCCCGTCGACAGGTACCCAGAGAAAGCAGGACGCGTGTATCTTGAGTTCTTGAGCACTTGTGCTCGATTGAGCTCGGTCGCCTTTGTGTCGTTCTGCCGCGGTATATTCCTAAACACTATGTAGGCCCTATGGGCCAGTTATCATTTGGGTAAAACCATACCGCTGACATTTTGTAAGTCTTGTCTTGAATTTAGTAGGATTTGTTTTGACGTCACGGACGATCTTCAGATGGATCTTTTTACCTTGGCTTCGAAGCTTGGTGAACTCATTCATATAGACCTTACTCGCATGGGAATTTGCGTCGGAAGTTAGTGTTCTTTCAACTACTATGAGTTATTCGTTATTTACTATACAGTCGTGATCCTGGTGTGCCGTTGCATTCAGTCAGACCTCCAATCAATGGTGGAACAAACGAATTGGGTTTTCAACATACACCAAGTCGAAGGAATCGGCAGCAGAAAACACGGCCTTGTCCATAACGGAGCCCGAAGGCGCAGCGATGTACTTGACACCGGATCTGACAGCTCTGTAGACGTTGTCTGGGAATGGGAAGAAGGCATCAGAAGACAAGGCGACGTTGCTCAACTTACCCATCCATTCCTTTCTTTCTTCAGCAGAAAGTGGGGTTGGCACCTCTGCAAACTTGGATTCGTATTCAGACTTCTCTGGGTCTTCGGTTGGGATTTGACCAGTCACGAACAAATCAATAGCGTTCGATTTCTCAGGTCTCTTGACACCCTTGGCCCACTTGAAGCCCAACACTCTTGGGTGTTGTCTCAACCACCAGTTGTCGGCTTTGTCACCGGCCAGTCTGGTACAGTGGATTCTGGATTGCTGACCAGCACCAAGTCCAACGATCATACCATTCTTGGAGTAACACACAGAGTTCGATTGGGTGTACTTCAAGGCAATGGTGGCAACGGTCAAATCGATCACAGCTTGCTCGGTTATGTTTTTGTTGGAGGAGACGATTTCCTTGAAAGAGGACTTGTTGATGATGGCGTCGTTTCTCTTTTGCTGCAAAGTGACACCGTAGACTTGTCTAGATTCTAGAGACTCTGGGGTGAAGTTAGGGTCAATCTGCAGAATGCAGTATTTGCCGCCCTTCTTTTTGGATAGGAGTTCCAAAGCTTCGGGCTCGAAACCTGGAGCAATCACACCGTCGGAAACTTCCCTGGAAATGATCTTGGCAGTGGCAACGTCAACGATGTTGGACAGCGCAATGAAATCACCGAACGAAGACATTCTGTCGGCACCACGAGCTCTAGCGTAAGCACAAGCAAGAGGCGATAGGTTTTCGATGTCATTGACAAAGTAGATCTGTTTCTCGACATCGCTGAGAGGCAAACCAACGGCAGCACCGGCAGGAGAAACGTGCTTGAAGGAAGCGGCAGCTGGTAGGTTTAGCGAGGCAGAGAGCTCCTTAACCAAAGGCCAAGAGTTGAGTGCGTCCAACAAATTGATGTAGCCGGGAGAGCCACACAAAACTTTGAAAGGTAGCTCCTCTTGCAAAGAGACATAGGCCTGAGCTGGCTTTTGGTGCGGGTTGGCACCGTAACGCAATGGCAATTGAGTGCGACCTTCAGAGTACTGTTTTCTGAAAAAGTCAGAGATGGCAGCGTCGTAATCGGCGGTGTGCTCGAACGCTTTCAAAGCTAGCTTGTTTTTCAAGTCCTGGGTCACATCGCCCTTGGAAAGCTCCTGGAGGAATTGAGGGTAATCCTTGGGGTCCGACAAGATGGCAACACGGGAGTGGTTCTTAGCAGCGGCTCTCAAAAGCGTGACACCACCAATGTCGACTTCTTCCACGGCTTCTGGGATTGTCACACCAACCTTGGCAACGGTCTCCTTGAAAGGGTACAAGTTGCACACGACAAAGTCAACTTTGTCGATGTTCTGCTCCTTCAAGTCCTTTTCGTCGGAGGCCAAGTCTCTGGCCAAGATACCACCGTGCACAGCAGGGTGCAAAGTCTTGACTCTGCCACCTAGCATTTCTGGAGCGTGTGTGATTGACGAGACATCCTCCACGTTAAAACCGGCCTCACGAACCATGCGAGCGGTACCACCAGACGCCAAAATGCGCACATTGTTCTCAGCAAGACCCTTGGCCAAGTCTAGCAACCCAGTTTTGTCGTAAACCGACAAAATGGCGGTTTTCGAGTAATTAGACATTATTGACTCAATTGACAGCTCTAAAAGACAAGGTTATCAACCAAAAAAAATAAAAACGTGAAATAAACTGTATCACAGAATCGTCTCAGACTTGACGTTATAAATACAGAGCTGATCACCGTTAAAGTTAAATGTTATCAGATTAGAATTGTCTTAACTTTTATACGGGATTAGGTTTTTATCTTAGGGCTGACATTATAGATTCGAATATATTAAAATTTTTTTCACTTGACGAATTATGCTTTCGTACATAGAGATATCAATAAACTTGAATGCTCTAAATATTAAATTCTCGAATTTAAAGGCTGGTAGAGTCAGGAAATCAGGCGAGTCAAGAGGGTACAGGAGAAATTAGAACGGAGGTTTGAGGGCGGCTAAAGGTGTAGCAGTGTGTCGTTTTTGTAATTGTTGTTTTCAAATGCGATTTTTGTGAGGTTTTTACAAGATTTTTGGCCTAAAAACAAGGTAGATATAGATATGCGACGATAGATGATTTTACATATAGCGGCAGCGTAGCAGATGCCAAAAACGGGAATATACTGCACATTGCACATCGAATCATGGACTCGAGAAAAAAGACCAAGAGATTTTCTTGTAGAAGAAGAGAAAAGAAAATAAGCGGGTTGGCTGCTATGAGCAATGCGCTTATTTTCTGTATCTCCACAAGGACAAAGTGTTCTGTCTCTTCCAGGTCTTTCTTCTACCGGCCTGGGTGTTGTGGAACAAGTGACCCTTGTTGATACCACGAGACTTCTTACCCGTGGAGGTTAGACCTCTGGCTTCACGGTGCTTGTGCACTGGGTTGCAGATCCAGTTGTAGCGGGCGTCTCTTCTGATGGCCTTGTGGGATGGGTCCACCAAGATGACTTCGAAGTACTTGTAGGTGGAGTCCTGGTTGACCCAGTAAGAGTTCAACACTCTCAAGTTGGCAGCACGACGGCCAACACGCTCCTCGGCGGTGGCTCTCAAAGATCTCTGGTACTTGAGCTGGTTGATACCCTGGTTGGTGGGCTTACCGTAGGTGGCACCCTTGGGGGCAGGTCTCTTTCTGTTACCACGTCTAACACGGACACGGTAGATCACGAAACCTTGCTTGGCCTTGTAACCTAGTCTTCTGGCCTTGTCTGGTCTAGAAGGTCTAGAGGCACGGTGGATGACAGTCTTTTGTCTGTATTCCCAGACACGGACTCTCTGTAGGAATCTCAAGACATCCGACTGTTTCTTTCTTTGAAGCTCTTCCAAGTATTTGTAGGCACCCATTTTCTACTATTAGTAAACCGAGGTTTTGAAAGATGTTAACAACGGGCGGCGATGAGATGGGCGGTGTCAACAATTGCGGGCCTTATATACATTGGCGGTGCGATGGAAAAAGTTTCACGATGCGCAGGTGTGTAAAAAAGTTTGGGAGGAAGAAAAAAAAGAGTGCGTGGGCCGGACCAGAATGTGCGCTGGAGGCACGTGACCGGACTCTAATGTACGCCGGGCGCCAGCCGGAGGGCGGAATAATAATAGTATTCGAACAAGACACCTATAAAAAACAAATCATGGCCAGTGAGATTGCAAATTGCCCAAATGGAGCGATTAATATCGTCCATCTACGCCCTACGCCCTACACCCTTGACGTTCTACAGCTGACTTGTCTACAAATTTAATTTGTTGTCACTTTATCTCATTCTGGCGCCCCATGGCCTACCAAGATTCTTTTGTCCGCTACAATCATCAACTTCTTGCAAAAATGTGTGCGGACCGCATTGGCCGCGATGGCCGCATTGGCCATGACGACGGACTTACACATCTTTTCCACCTCTTCTACCTCGTCCACCGCCCTGTGTAGCATTCGTATCTGTCCTAAGGACCAGTGATCTGGGTCCGCAGGTCTTCAAGAAAAACGCCTCATATCTGATCTGGGCCCAGGTTGTAACACCTCCGTTGCGATAAAAACTCTCATACAGAGAGCCTTCCGTCGACGGTCTGGCCCTTCTATTTTTTTCCAATATTGTAGTTCCCTCTCTTCTAGAGTCTCGTCCTGGCATGCCACACACACACTTGTTCTTCAAATATTTAACACTGCTGGAAGACGGCGCGGCCAAAAATGATTAATCGTAACTTGGGCACACAAGGACAAAGCGAAGTCCGTCAGTGCATTTCGAGCCTGAAACTAATCTACAGAAGTTCTCGTATGCTTTTGACTCGCTGACGTGTGAAACGCTTCTCCTACATTAAGCTTGCATTGTTATGCTTTTACTCTGGTAGGTGTTCTTCTTCACCACTGCGCTGCCATCTCTAGTTTGAAAAATTTAAACTGAAACTAGTACAGGAGGGATCGCCCATGGCGTCACACGGAGCCAGCCAAAGAGTCCAGATCGATACGCGAAAACGAAAACGAAACGGCTATCACTGAAACGAATTACGTAGGTAGTTTTTCTTGTAGTAGCATCGTAGTTTGACACGCACCACGCGGTGCATCTTAGTGAAGACGGAGTGCAAGCTCTAGAGTTAGAAACTACTGGGATGGGTAGCTAGCGATGGTTTGTGATAGACGTGTTTCTGAGAGCTTTTTACAAGTGTCGCGCTGCATTGTATTTGTGAAAAAAGCACTAGTATGTGAGATTGAAACCAGTTTCGATTGGAACAATGTGAAAATATGAAAGTGGAGAAAACACACTTGTATATAATAGGAATAGTCGAAACCTCGGATCTTGGGGGTGAAGTGTTTGGTGAGTGCAATTGTGCGTGCAAGCTCCGTGTTTCAGTGGGCGATAAGGTGTCTCACTTCGAGCTTGTAGACGAAGATCACGTATATCAGCTCTTTTTGATCAAAAACGCAGCTTCGTCCACGTCATAGAAAGAAAGCACCGAACTTTAAAACACAAGCCTTAGCATTAATCTCACGTACGTCTCTCATCCAACAATGGTATTGCAGATTCAAGTCGACACAGCGAGCTCTAGCTCCAACCCATCTGCTACAGTTTCGTACGCATTTTTGGGCGGCTCGTCCGGGGGCATTTTGTCGCTGGACCAATCCCAGATGCTCTCCGCCACAGCAGTATCGTCGTTTCCCAGGTTTTCAAGATCCGCTTCACCTAGCAGTGGCACTGAGTCGCTGACATCTACGCTGTCGGGAGCCATATCATCAAGTACGGGTGCGTCGTCGAGCGTACCGAAAACCACAGGCACAAGCACGAGCGCGAGCACGAGCACGAGTACCAGTGCCTCGCAAGCAGCGTCCTCGACGGCGTCGGTGCAGTCGTCCAGTGCTGCCGGATACCGAGCACCGGTGCCTGGTTTCAACGGCCCTAACTGGAAATTGGGCACTGCCATTACGCTGCTGGCAGTGTGCGGTGCTCTAACGGTTTAAAAATTGAAGTTGTATATAGCATAATCATGATAATTAATTAACTAACGATACCCATCATGACGTGAGAGTGCGAGCAGGCAATGGAGCGAAATTCGAGCCGGGTTTTATTTTTATGTTAACGCTTCGGATCTGTGCATGTCACTGGAAAGAACAAGGTGGGGTTTGAGTTGATGTCGGTGGCGCGAAGACAACGTTTTGGGGGTTTCCGGCCCACTGGAGAATTGTTCTAGTCTTATAGATCAGCAAGCCAGTGACGCAGATCTTGACGTTAGCATAGGTGACAGTTAATACTCGATAATAGGCTTCCTTATCACGCTTTGATGATCCTCGAGATACGAAAACTACTCAATAGAACACCGCATGACCCAGGAATCCACGAAAGTCTCCCGGAAATGGTTCATTCTACTGTCGGTTATATTCTTTCTACAGGAAAACCACACCTTATGCTAACTTACGAACTCAGAACTTCACGTTCTGCGACAGAAAATGACAAAATGACATGTCGACGGTGGAACGAATCGACCTGCGATGAGCGACGCGGGAGCCTTGGGGCCAACTCGTAGCTGCCAAACCCATTTTTACACACTACTCCCAAGGCCCAAACCTGACTTCGCGGTCTCATGACGCTGCTTACCCTTACTGAAAGCTTGAGTGAGAGCCAAGAGCTGCTAAAAAATGCGTCTAGAGATCGCTGGCCCTCGAGCAACGGACGAAACCTTTCTCCCTGACCCCACGCAGCTGGCAGTGGGAAATTATAGAGCTCACAGGACCTGCCAAAACGCACTTGCACGTCATTTTTGACTCCAGAAATATTAATTCTGAAGAAAAAACTCTCGACTAACACACAGCTCCGCTTCCGTTTTTCGTCATAGCTGCTAGCTATATAATTCGCTATCATTCCCACTTCCAGGTCCTCCACAGCCTTTTCTTGTTCGTGAGTATTGCTTAACCAGCCACTGCAAATATTTTAATTCATCATGTAATCTTATTACTTGTTTCAGCTAATCAAAATCAAATCGAATCAAAAGGTTTCAGCAAGTATTCTCGGCATTACGACACTCTTACAGACCCAATAGCGTGGCTATTCTTAGCCCGTCCTCCGTTAAGTAATTGAATATCTTATCAGGCGTAGTTTTAACGCGACGTGGATCGGAAACGTAGTCACCAAGGGCTTGGCACCTTCTTGCCTGCTTGCTTGCTAGGCTTGGCCCTCAATAAAAGTTTTCTCGCAGCAAAAGCGCAGCCCAGCTTCTGACTTGAATAGGTTGGTTGGGCTGTCGTCGTCTTTTGATCTGAGAAAAGGGCCTTTCTTTTACCTTACTGGGAAGGAAGGCTTCGAAACGGAACTTTCTCGTGGAAGTTAATTATAGCGCGCGCTCGCGTAGCGTGGCGATCTCAGTATTGCCAATTTACGATTAAACCAGCCGAACTAGACCGGAAAAGAGTATATATATAGCTGGAGGGGAATTAGATGTTGATTTGTGTGAATGATTAGTCTCATTCCCACTCAGGTCATCAACAGCAATTAGTCTGATCTCTACAACCACACAATAATAAAACAAAATGGCCTCTTCCTCTTCTTCTTCTTCCGTCGGCACTGCCTCCAACATGGTTTCTAACGCCAACGTCGCCGCCAGCACCGTGAGCTCTTCCCTTTCGTCGGCCAAGTCCTCTGTCGCCTCGTCAATCTCTTCTGCCGCGTCGTCCGTCAAATCCACCGCCTCTTCTGGAGCCTCGTCCGTGAGCTCCAGCGCTTCCAGCTCCAAGGCCTCGACCTCGTCGTCCAGCGGGGCTGTCGCCAACGTCGTTGCCAACCCAGTCTCTTGGAAGTTTGGCGCGCTTTTGGGTGCCACTATGGTCGGATCCTTCGTTTTGGGCGCCGGACTATAATCGCATCATCCGAAATCGACCTGAGAACGGTTCCAAACCCTACATTTTTAACACTGCGCTTGCGCGATTGCATCAACACAACACTTAAAGGTCTGTAAAGCTATGTACTTTTGAAATAAAACGATTTTACGAGGAGTTCAAAGGCGGCTGGGATTGCAAGGGATTGCGAGGGACCAACCAGTGCCAATTGCAATTGCAAATGCAACTTTAGTTGATCTGGAGTCGTTGCTTGGCGGGTCACAGCGTTCTACCCATTGATGACTCGGTCACGTGACATGTCGATGCTCGGTGACAGCGTATCAAAGACAGGCGAGCACCCTTCTCTCAATGCCCCACGCTAGCAGCACAGTTGCCGACACTCCAACTCGCCCTTCATGGCCTTCAAACTGTGTAGTACTGGATGTCGTGGGCTCAGAGTTTTAGGGCATCGCTATCTACGGAACCGCTATGGAATTTCTAATCCTCTAATTTAGCTAAACTAAACTAACCGTCGAATCTAGGTAGTACGCCCGTTTAAAGATCAGACAGACGAGCTGTACACGCACTATCGAAATGGCCAACTTCGCTGAAGAGTTGTGGAACAGCATTTTTACACCGGGAACGTCGCCACAACTTGTGATTGCCACCCACATTTCATTCGTTTTATTAGCATGCTGTTTGGTCTGGCTGATCTACAGCACAAGAAGTGTGCATTTCGTAGCGCTGCTGGTGATCGCCGTTCTGCTGTGGGCTACGGTGACCTGGTTCATTGCAGAGCTCCAACATGCGAAATTGAAGGACAATGAAGTACTTGCCCGCGAAATAGACTCCGAAAAAGAGAGTGGAAAGGAAAATGAGGCCAAGACACTCAAGGGACAAGAATCCAGCGAAAAGAAACCACAAGGTAGGTCCACAGCCACCAAAACCGTCAATAAGACCACCAAATCACGGAAGGTTTGAAAGACGCACGCATCGTGTTGTGATCGTTGACAAGCTGCTCCTTTGTTTGTAGAGATCTAGAAAAGCATTTGATTTATTTTAGTTTACGGGGAACGAGACGGTCTCAAAAAGCTTTACTGAGAGGTCGCGGAAGCTGAGATGCCGTCCGCATTGATTGACTATTTGATCTCCTTCTGTACTCTCGAACCGCGAAACGCAGGCATTTGTGAAATTAGGATGCAATTCGTTAAAAAGACCGTCGGCTCAGAACCTGCTCGAGGTATATCATAACCCATTCAACTATATACAGCCGCTAAAATTAACAATTTGAAAACAGTTTGCTGTGCGAGAAAGTATGAGACTACGTTTCCACGCTCTAGACGGCATTTAGAAACTGTGGCACCTAGCCTCTCAAACATAGCGTTCTCATACGAATGACATCACACACACGCTAACGCCGGCGTCGTAGTGTCCGCGCACGCCATTATAATGCAACTTTGTCACTTCATACTATTTTGTCATTCTTCGACCTGGCAACCTCTCTTTAAGAGTGGAGGGCCAGAACTGCCCAGAGAAGATCTCAAACTTCCTAAGAAGCGGCATAAAGATTCACACACGAAATGAAAATACATCAAAACAAGCACAAGTGCTCAATAATTTTCGCCAAGATAGTGGATTGGTTTTCTTCCTTTTTTTTTTAACGATTTTGATTGCGATCAAAAGCACAAAAAAACAGTCAAACCACTATCAATTCTGCCATATTCTTCTAAATATTGTGGTCAGAATCAAGCTAGTCAGATTGACGTTTACGTGCCATTTAAACGCAGTCTTGATTCTCATCACGTGACCTCTTGGTCTTTGATTATGTTGTTCATTTTCCTGTATATAATAAATTACATAAATTTCACGGTCCGCTAATACACATAGTTTTCGCTTATATCTAACATAGTTATTTTTATACAGTTGAACCCTCTGACCCTCCAATTGACCTGAAAACTGCTTCTCTACGCTGGAAAACGAGGCTCTCGCTAGAATCAGTGATTGAAAGACTTTGCACGCGGATCCACCCACTTTCAGCGACTTTCTACGAGTTCTAAAAGCCTGGCCAGAACACATCAACAGTTTGTCTTAAAACTGTTTTTGACAACCCATTTCAAGGAAATAGAGAGCGTAGCAATATCATTTAAAGCCTATTGACCAGGTAGTTTACCAAAACACCTTTTTTTCGCCCGCAAAATGGACGCAGGAACGGCCTCTTTTGGCAGAAATCAGTCTAATAAGGCTCAGCTGCGGAGCCAACTTCTCAGCAACGACGTGGGTAACATAAACGTGGCAGAAGAACCACCAGTAAGTGACTCTCGAGCTGTGCCACCCATGATGGGCAATCCTAACAACTTTCCACCAAATGGACCTCAGTTTTACGCTTCACATGACCAGCATCTACAATACGGGCGACAACCGCCATACGGAAACCAGGCTTCCCACGCTGGAGGAATGCCAGCTTCAGGGTTTCCGTCCCAAGGGCCTCGTGCGTCATCGATAACTTCTCAGTCCACTGCAGGCCCGGGCAAGAGATCTCTGCAGTCTACCGGAATTTCAAATCTATTCAAATTTCGCCAAGGCCGTTACAAGGAAAGAGAGAATGACAACGAGGAAGAGATTTTCATGACCGACTCAGAGAACTCGGTCTTGACTTTCAACGACATCTCCTCAATGCGGAACAACGGAGGTCATAAGTACGGATTTGGAGGTGGCATGGACGACACGTCGCCGATCATTCCTACCTTGATGACGAAAAGCCATCAAAACATGAGCAACATCGAGTATAGGAAGCATATGGCTGCTCAGAAGAAAATGAACTATAACACAATCACGAAACAAAACAAATTTGCTGCACAAGGCGGCGTTCGTAATGACCCTCGAGCTATGTCTTTGCAGCACTCTCGCAACCCATATGCGTCGCAACAGCAATATGGCAATCAAATGTCACCTTACGCGCACGCCGACTCGCTGACTTCGGGACCACCTTCAATGGCACCATATGGAAGAGCGAATTCCATGATGGCAGGTCCACCACCTTCAATGCCACCTTACGCCCGTGCCAATTCTTTGATGGCAGGACCACCACAGCAAGCCCGAGGTTGGGGCCCTCAGCTCAATGTGCCTCGTCCTGCCAACAACGAACCCAGAGCAATGTCACTCACCGCAGGCACAGGTAGAGGTCCCATGTTACAGCAACATGCAGGATTGCGACCGCAGCCAGGCACTTTGCCGCCTCGAAATCAGGGAATGCCTGCTCCAGTTGGATTTCAGGGTGCTACTGGCCCTCGCAACTGGCAGCCCGCACAAGGCGGCTCGATGCCCCAAGCAATGGCAGCCGGTCACCAGCAGTACATGCCGCAGCATGGACAGCAAAGTAGTCATTCATCTAGTGCCTTAGTAGAGTCTCAACCCGACAACTCAAAAAGAAGTGAGACTTCACATGCCAAAGAATACGAGACTCCTCTCTCTTCATCTTCTGCAATGAGCACTAACAGCCTGTCCTCATACCGCGTAGCAAGTCAGACCCCTGAAAGTCAGCAAGCAGAAGCAAATGAGGAAGCTATAAAGCTAGATGCTGGTGTGGATAATGAAGGGCTTTTGAATAGAAAGAGCATGCCGTCCTCAGGGAAATTGAACATTATTAAACTTTCAGATCCCCAGCAAAAAGAGCTGAAGGGGAAAGAACTAGGAATGCAGAGCCTGCAACACCAATTAGTTCAACCAGCAAAAGAGACTGAAAATGCTCAGTTGAACGGTCAAGGCTGGGTCGGGGGTGCGACCGAAAACGGGAGGGATATCTCAAGACACAACTTGGACCGATCCCCAACGTTTCAAGCTTCTAGTACTGCACGCGAGAATAGCCAATATCCTACTGGGGCTATTGACAACAACCGCAGACGCTCTCAGATCCAATCAATGGCAACAATGGAGTCAGCCCTCAGTAGCGACTCTCCAACGAGAAGAAATCACAATCACAAAAGTCTTTATATGCTTGAAAATGGCACAGATACAAATGCTTATGTTACCGCTTCGGAACTGCTTGATGAAGACGTCATTCAAAGCGAACGAAACATTTCAGAAACTACCATAACTAAAAGGGCGGAGCCTCCGGCCAGTGGTGAATCAAAAGTGTCTAAGAACGCCGCAAATCCCGCGCCTGAACGTAAAGACAATGGCTTTGGGAAGACTCGCAATTTTTTGAGAAAATTGTCCTCTAGGAGTAACAAAAGCGATAGTCAAGAAAAAGGCTCTCGTCAATCCAGCGCAGGCAGTTTTGTCAATAGGAGTGAGGGCTTCGAAAGTGTGTCTCAAGATAGAGATGGAGCTTTTGAAAGCAAGCTATGGAACGCTAAATCCAGTAATCCCAAAAGGAAATCATTTCACTCCCTTTTCTCGAACTCCTCTGGCGGCACAAATTCAGGCGAGCGCGTAAAATCTTATGCCTCTTTAGCCAATATCGAGGAGAAGAAGGTAGAGGAAAAATCCACGACCGCAGAATATCAAAATGCCGACAGAAGAGAGAGCCGCGGTTCCCTGCAAGATACCACTTTGACTGAAAACGACATTAATATGGAAGGATCGTTTGCGAAGACATCACCGATAGACAGTTCCGAACCGCTAGATTTGCTAGCTGCGGCGGACTTTGGCAGGTCTCAAGACGAGGGCGACGAGTTCAACTTTGATAACACCGTCTCTGGGCCATACAAGCCACTTTACGCTTCTCAAGAAGACTTAGACCTAAGACAAGTCGCCAATGATGATCATAAATTCAAAACGATCTTCATTTCGAGCGACCAGTTGAGCATGCTGACTGAACAGAACTCGCTGATGAAAGATATCGATCTTTTGTCGAAAGAACTCGCAGAATCGGTATCACGGGAAGCTCGGCTCGAACAGGAAATAGCTGGCAGAAATAGAGCTGCAGAGACAAAAACGTCACTGTCGTTTGCGGACTTCGAAATCGAGTTGCGGAAGAAATCGTCAAAAGTCGTCGAACTAATTCAACAACTAAATGACGAGAGGCTAAGGCGGTACATAGCCGAGGAACAAGTGATGCTGCAAGAAAACGGTGCGAAGCCCAGCACTGTGGACTTGATTCACAAGATACACTCTTTGGAACAATCTCTGGCAAGCAAAGATCAAGAAATTGCCCAATTGACCGAGCTTTTAGGTACCAAGCGATCATGAACAACGCACTCAAGCGTAATCCCGCGGGATTCAGCGCATTTAGGCTCAATTGGTCTTATATACAGACCGTTATATCGCGTCGTTTTTCGATGGCAGGGCATAGTTAAATAAATCATACTCACTATAAACGAAGGGTCATTTTTTGGAAAAGTTCCCATAACCATGACGAGAAAGACAGTCAACAGTCATCTTCAACAACTGTCAATAACTCTCGTCTCTTCATCAGTGAATCCAGCAATCACTACAATGGTTGGCGGAAAAAGATCAAGAAGTATGTTCACGATCATTTTTAGTGTCTATCTGACCCTTTTCTCGAGATCTTAATATTGAAAAACAGCATAGTAAAATCGGGTGAACTGAAATCTCATTGACGTTTAACGACAAAAACATGGAATTGTTTTTGTGTGTATGAATAGTTGACTTTCCATTGATTTAAAAGGGCTCGCTTTTTGTCAACGAACTCAAATGATCTCGATGAGAACCTCAACAAGATCGACTGACTATACCACCTGTAGAAATACTAACTAACATGATTTTACCAACAGACTTCGATGATGATGACGGATACCGTGACTTCCGGCCCCGAATGCCCAAGAGGCAACGGGTTCCCCCAGTCGTGCAATTGTGCAAAGAAATGATGCCAGATATCAGAACTCTGGGTGAAAGTGTGAAAGCATTCGAGGAAGATATCAAGTTTTTGAGTGAAGCTATTGCCAATGAGTTTGGCAACGAAGAGTATTTTCAAGACGCTCTTTTCAAAACCCTATACGCCGTTATAGTTGAGCAACCCCATAAACAACCAGCAATTGCTCTTTTGACCATGGTGGTCAATGCAGCCAACCCCGTTGCTGGGAAGAGAATTTTGAATCACATTTTTGGCAAACTACAAGAATGGTGCACCAGCACAATAGATGATAACTTGCAAGTGACATCGAGCGAGACTGGTCCCTGGAACAAAATTAAGCTTTTACTTAGGTTTTTGTCGCTTTTGTCGCCAATGGTGGAAGAAGATGAATTGATCCTATTGTATCAAAGGTTGTTCGCACTGAGTGTGAGCTTGAACAATGTCAATCCTCAGAAAAGAAACCCACTTTCTGAAGCCGTTTACTGCAATACTTTGTTGAACATTCCTTACCTTTTCTTCTTTTCAAGAGAAAACGAGAGCTTGAAGGGCAAAGTGGCCGAGCTGATTGCTAGCGTCGAAAGTTCCTATCTCGTAAAGAGTACCAATTTGTCTTTGATCAAGGAATACAACACTAAAAGCCCCTACGAACCGGTACAATGGGTAATGGCTGTTTTACCAAATGTTAAAAGAGTCCTCTCCAACGAAATGCAGCAAATCTCTGAGTTGTTCCCCGATTACAGTGCAATGATGAAACCGCAACCAGGAAACCAAGGGTTCAACGATCCATTGAATTTGCCCACGGCCGAACAACTCGAGCCGTTCAGTGGCTTGGACAGGGGTATGGGGTCGATAGACGGTATGTGGAAAGTACCAAGATATTCCTTCAGAGTTTATTTGCCTAACGAGGTTGGTGAATTCGAGACAGTCGTCCCATTTACCACTTACGCTGGTATGCTGTTTGAAGACGTCATTCTCGATATAGTTGAAAGCATGGAATTTAACCGTAAAGAGGTTGCCAAACAAGTAGTGACGTTGGATCTTTTCTTCAAACCTGGTATTTTCACCGAGCCTGGGCAATCAATTGCTCAGCTGATAGCGTTACATGAGGAAAATCCAATCATTACTACTCACAAAATCGAAGACCTGGCTATCGAGAAGATTCTCAGCATGATCTTTAAGCTTCCTAATGTTTCCCATCCATTTGCTTACTTTTACACGCTGCTAGTGGAGATCTGTCAGAACTCCCCCAAAGCTATTGCTCCCGTCTTTGGTAGAGCATTCCGTTACTTTTTCAACAATTTGGACGACCTAGATCTAGAATTGAAGTTGAGGTATCTGGACTGGTTCTCGATTCAAATGAGTAACTTCAACTTTTCGTGGAAATGGAACGAATGGGAAGAAGTGTCGGTCAGGCATCGCGACACTTTTTACAGTCCAAAGGTGACTTTTATGAGAAACTTGATCAGAAAAGAGCTCAGACTCACTTCGAGTAAATCTGATGTTGAGGAGAGTCTTACTGATGAGTTTAAGTCTTACATGGAAAGCTCATTTGTTCCAAGAAGCGACCTTACAAATTACTACCAGTCCTTCTTCAAAGACTTCCAAGTGGACTCCGGACTGTTAAAGGATAATACCATTTTCTTCACCCAGTCATGTTTTCCCTTCAACGAAATGATTCAAGATGTTATTAATTACTTCCACAAGCAGCCATTGGAGAGAAATGTGTCTGAGCTTACCGCTATCTTTCAGGAAATACAGAAAAACTATGGAAACATTATAAGCGACTTCAACAGATTTGTTGTAACCACCTTGATGCAATCGTTGGCGTTTTCTGGTAACAGGTCTCTTTCGCATGCTAACAAGTACATTGGTGATTCGAGAAACGATTTAATAGAGGTTTTCAAAAATATGGAAGCGGATCAGGGCCTGAAGGAACGTTGGATCGTCGAAGCTATCATTCGCTACTGGAACAGTAACTCTCAAAACGGCTATCTGATTGTAGACACATGCAAGAATTTCGAGCTCGTCTCTGCCAAAGCCATTCTCGACTTTTCATTTTTGGAAGATCAAGGCAGAAACTGGGGTTTGGTAGATGCGACATCTATGGAGTCTACTTTCAGAACCCTCACAGAGCTGTCTCAGCGTCGGGATGCCAGCGTTGAAACTTTTGTATTTATGTTCGAGAGGCTGAGTGAAATTGCTTCCGACACCGTAAACCAGCTTGGGACCGCTTCGGATGTTGCTGTGATGGCGCCTGAAAGCGACAGCGCAATAGCGGAACTTGAGCTTGTATGGAAGTACGAAAGCTGCCTAGGGTTCATCAAGAGTGTCTTGAGGAAATATGCGGATGAGTACGCAACCAGTGTCGAGCCACTCAGTGCTATTTTAAACGCAAAGATCTCACATCAAAGGACGAAAGAGGTTGTATCAAACTGGTTGAATGAATTGCAGCTGCTTTGATTAGATTAGATTAGTCTACTAAAAGGTGTTGTATAAAAGTTCCCCAAAAAATGCAGATAATGTCCAAGAGTCTAGATGCTGACACCACGGCCTCGAACTACGGACTCGTAGCTTTCTGCTTCCGAAGGTAGCGCATCGTGGAGGCGACGTAATTCTTGCTCGGAGTTTTTCGCTGTCACTCTTCTGGCCACTGTACTATTTGTGTTCGTTGTTGTCAAGTAGTGAGTTTCCGAGGTTCGATCCCTTACGTTTAAAAGGTCGATCTCGCTGGAACTGTCGAAGTCGTTTGGCTGAGGTGTGAGAAGCTCAGATTCCGGTTGCTCATGCTGGTGTATGCGCAGCAGAACGTTTACGAGGAAAAGCGATAGATCCATAAATCGTAAGAATTGGATGGACGTGATTTCCTGACCTGAAAATCGAATGTGTTCGTAAATTTCAATGTATTCTGCCGCCTCCAACGAGTGTTGTCCAGTCTGTGTGAACAGAGTGTGTATGACGTCTGCGAAAGTGTAGCGAATTGGTGGCCCTAGCTCCATAAGCCCACAAAACACTCCTTGGTACTTAAGCCGGCTTGTGATAATTTTGATGCTGTCCTCATAGTTGAGAAGAGGAGGCAGTATGGGGTGGTCGTTTTTGTCGCTTTCATCGATCGGCCTCGAGAGACCGTCATGCACCACAGCTTCGGTGGGTCTTTTGAAGATCTGAGCCAGCTCATACGATCGATCCATTTGGCGCAACACAAGTTCTCGGCTACCACGATGAGGCAAATCCTCTGGTGTTAGTGGTAGGTATCTTTTTGGAATATCTTGAAGACAGCTGCGCTGAACGAAAACTCTACCAGCGGCTATGATGATGCTGAGCACGCCGAATGCTACAAACGCACCCACCACAATAAAAGTGTTGAGAGCGTCGTTAGTAGACCGCGACGCTTGTGCCATTGCGTCAATTGGCATCACCACCGAAAACCCCACAAACAACAAAACAAGCACCGCCAAAGAGCCCCTGTAAAGCCAGACTGACAGCCTGCTTTTCCCTTTAGCGTCCATTTCCGCAACTCTGCTACTTCGACCGTTGGTGTTTCTGAGTGAAATGTGTCAAAAAATTGTCTAGAAACTTGTGGTTTCAAAGCGGAAAATTCGAGAGCAACCTGTCGCACGCTTGTTATAGTGTCACTTCCAGCGCATTGTGCGCACCAGTATGGGGTCCAAATGCTAGTAGAAAGGAGAATGGAAGTGAGAAGTGTTTCTCATCTTGTCAACTCATTGTTCTCAATTTTGAGTCTTTTGGGCAGAATTAAAGATCGCCATGTACGAGCAAATTTTGTCAATTACGTAATCGGGAATATGAATTGTGTCTTCAGTCACGTGCCTGTAGAGTCACATGACCATTTGATAATTGCTTCAAAATTGAAACGGGATTGGAAACGCATCGCGTTAGTCAAAGCCAAATCCGACACGTAACGCGACATCCTACTCAAAGCAACGAAATACCGTTGGTAAGAGACCGTTGGTGTATATGACGGAAGAGAGCGCAAATAATAATGTCAATGGTGAAAGTTTGACGAAAAAGCGATTCTTCAGCGAGGAGTTAGAAGTCGATAATGACCAGGATCACGGTCCTTTGGAAAACCAAGATTCGTTCCTGTTTCAAGCTCCAGTGACAACTTCAAAGGTTGATTCTGAATCGGAAGTAGATCCTAAAGAGCTTCTGGACATGATCCCGGGTCTTTCGGGCTCTCAAGCTGCGTATTTGCTCGCGAAAACCGATACCGACAGCGACAGAAACATGAGAATCTCTAGCGCGGTGGGGATGTATTTTGAGCAGCAGCCCACCCAAGCCCTGTCAAAAACACCAGAAAAAACTAGACCTGCGGTGAAGCTCTCGAATATCTTGAGTTCCAGGTCACCGAGCGCCGCGCGTAAGAAGATACGCGATTATGGCGAACGGCTGCCGAAAAAACCACGTCCTTCGGTGCAATGGCGACGCTTTATTGGATCAATCCAGGTGAGTGCTTTGGCTACAAGGCCTACGGCCAAACCATTGAAGTATGGAAGTGAACTCAAAATTATCAGGAATAATAGCGACGCTACATCGAAATTATACAGTGCCAATGGTCGCAAAAAAGCTTCCATGGCGAACTTCGTGCGGCTCATAGATTCTGAGCTGGGACGCGAAGTAGGCCGTGTACCAGAGGAAGTCGCAATGGTGTTGTTTCCCCTTCTTGACACGGACGAGCTGGATTTTGAAGCTACGATGATATACTGCAACAATAGAAGGCTCAGCGTTGGGGACTCATTCATTATACAGCTGGATTGTTTTTTGACATCGGTGGTATTTGAAACCGACGTCAATGGCAGCAGCAAAGCCAAGCCCGCCCAGAACTTCGAGAAACCAGGATATGTGACGAACGTGGTGGAAAGCGAAGAAGAATTGCGTCTGAAATCTAGGCGTCTTGCTCTTTTGTCGTTATTTGATCAAGTCCAGCTACGCCCGGTTGTTACTGGTCCCGATGAGACTCCAGAATCTACTCCAGAAGTAACAGAGGTCATCGACCTTGACGGTGGCGACATCGAAAACCATGCCACGGTAGAAAAGGATCTCATTCAACCCTCTCAGATTCAGGAAGATGTTCTAAACGTGAACCAGTTGAAATCATTGTACAAAGCCACTCTGTCGATGGAATCTTCCAAGCATTTGCCCGAAACTGTACCTGACCCAGAGGTTTTCAAACTTGATCTCAGGCGCTACCAAAAGCAAGGATTGACTTGGCTTCTACGGCGGGAGCGAGAGTTTGATGAGGCATCTAATTCGGGCTCGTCCTTAGAAGATGTTGAAGGCAGCATGATGAATCCACTCTGGAAACAATTCAAATGGCCCAAAGACTTATCTTGGACAGCCCAAAAGACTCAAACGGACCTTTCAGACACTCAGCATGATGAGGAGTTCTTTTACGCCAATTTGCATACAGCAGAGTTCTCTCAAACAAAACCAGTACTCAAATCTTTGCTTAAGGGTGGCATTCTTGCCGATGAAATGGGGCTCGGTAAAACAATCAGTATATTGTCAATGATCCTGACAGTTCCATTCGATAAAAAATACCTTAAGCCGAAGCTATTAGAAGATACGTCTCGGACGGAATACATTTCTTCACAGGGCTTATCTCAAGCACCAAACCATACAAAACCTTACGCTTTTGGAACCACTTTAGTGGTGGTACCAATGTCGTTGCTGTCTCAATGGCAGTTGGAATTTGAGAAATCATCCGCTGCTGAGAACGCCCATTGTGAGATCTATTACGGAGGAAACACGGGAAGTTTAAGAACTTTGCTAACTAAGACAAAGAACCCCCCAGTTATGCTTTTGACAACTTATGGTACAGTCCAGCATGAATGGAGTCGCCTTCTGAATAATGGAACTGCTGGTGTAAATGGTGACACCATGGGACTTTTCTCCATAGAATTCTTCCGAATTGTCATTGACGAGGGTCATACTATAAGGAATAGGAATACAAGGACTTCTAAGTCACTCATGGACCTGTCTAGCGCGCGGCGGTGGATTTTAACAGGAACTCCAATCATTAATCGTCTCGACGACTTATACAGTTTGGTGAAATTCATGCGACTGGAACCATGGTCTCAAGTTGGATACTGGAAGACGTTCGTGTCAGAACCGTTTGAGAAGAAAGATTACAAGGGCGCATTTGATGTCGTGTCCTCCATTCTTGAACCTGTAATCTTGCGAAGGACCAAACAGATGCGCGACGTCGACGGAAATCGACTGGTCGAGCTACCTGCCAAAGAGGTTATTGTGGAAAGAGTCACTTTCAACAGACATGAAGATATCCTTTATAAGTACTTCCTGAACAAGGCCGAAAGCTCTGTCAGAGAGGGTCTTGACCGAGGCGATTTGCTCAAAAAATACTCTACTATATTGGTCCATATTTTGAGATTGAGGCAAGTCTGCTGCCATGCTGATTTACTTGGATCGCGAGATGAGAACGACGAAGACCTGGCAGGCAACAAAGTACTTACTGAGAACTTCAACGTCAAAAAAGCGCTTTTAAACGAGTCAATGTCGACCTCGATGATCAGTGACGATGAAACAACTATGATTCTCAATAGGATTCGCGAGAAATACCCTAATGACGGCAGCTATAGAAATCTGGAATGTTCAATTTGCACCACAGAACCCATAGATCCAATCACGCAGATTGTTTTCACAGAATGCGGCCATGCATTTTGTGAAATGTGCATATTGGAGTACATCCGGTTCCAATCTGAAAGACAGCGACAAATCAAGTGCCCAAACTGCCGCTTTGAAGTCGACGCAAAACGCCTTGTAGCAGTCAAAGAATGTGCAAACGGTGAAATCAAGCCGGTACTGTACGATACGGGTTCCAAATCTTCAAAAATAACTTCTTTGATGAAGAGCTTGAAGAGACTGCAGGACGCATGTCCAGGTGAACAAGTTGTTATCTTTTCCCAGTTTTCCTCTTTTCTGGATATAATGGAGCGAGAATTGACGGCTTCGTTTTCCAAATCGGAGTTGAAGGTTTATAAATTCGATGGAAGATTGTCAATGAAGGAGCGGTCTAAGGTTCTTAGCGATTTTGCAGAAAAAGATTTGACGAAGTTGAAGGTTCTGCTACTGTCTTTGAAAGCTGGTGGAGTTGGTTTGAATCTAACCTGTGCCTCTCGAGCATTCATGATGGATCCATGGTGGTCTCCCAGCTTAGAAGATCAAGCAATAGATCGGATTCACCGGATCGGTCAGGTAAACGATGTCAAAGTGGTAAGGTTCATTATGGAGCACAGTATTGAAGAGAAGATGTTACGGATTCAGGACAGGAAACGTTCGTTGGGAGAAGCGGTGGATGCGGATGAAGATGAGAGGAGAAAACGCAGAATTGAGGAAATTCAAATGCTTTTTGAATAAAAATATGAATTCCGCTCATGAGTTCATATGTGTTGTCACTTCCTTGAATATTTAAGTTTAATGTTCAATTGTCTAATATCAGAAGATCTTTATTGATGAATGCATGAGAGTATTGTTTGTGATTCTTGAACCGTTGTCGCAGAATTTGCAGAGAAATTTCTTGGTTTTGCGTCAAACACTCAAGACTTCTTAGTGTTAACAACACATCGCTTACACGCATCCCGGTCGCTTTTGAGATGTCCTCAGCGGTAATGCGACTCTCCCCTTGCAATTCGCCCTCTAAAACTTGAAAACAAACCAAAGTTGACCAATATTTCAAGTAGCTCACGAGCCCAAAAGGAGAAAGCGGCTGTTCGGGACCAGAAATTAAGCCGTCACGAACGGAGAGCTTGTAGGAGAAGTCCATCAGAAGCGTGCCTAACCCCCGTCTTTGGTAAGGCGGAAGCGTCAAAATACACGCAAGATTATTTTTCTGGTACGACACGAGGTCTTTGGAAAAGAACGCCATGGGCTTTTTGCTGCCGGTATCGTAGACGATGTAGAAATCATAATGGTCGACCTTGAAATACATCGACTTGTTGTCCAAAAATAATTTGGTAAAGAGACAAAGGCACTGACAGAACAGAGTATGTCGTGAGCCCGATACTTTCCGGATGCTGAGCTCGGGGCTGCGATACTGGATCCTGCCTGGAGTTTTGAAGCGATACGGGCACTGTGTTCCGTGTTCCTGCAATTCCTTGCCAACGTCTGTATATTTGAAGCAATATTCGCACACGTATAGCGTGTCTAACCAGTATTCTGACACTTCGGGATGTGTGTGAAAGGATTTGGCTTTTTTGCCCGAAGAACTTGCAGACCCGCGCGACGGGAGTCGGCCGTCGGGGTCTCTTAGCCCTAGTTTTCTAGTACTCAATTGAAAATACGCCGTACTTCCATACCACGTTGGGAACCGTTGTTCTAGGCCAAATTGTACGTATTTCACATTACGGGTTTCGAGAATGCCATAAAGTTGATCTTTGTCGATGCTCTTCCCCTGCTTCTCCATCACTTAGCTATCTACCCATGAAAATGTATCTATATAAACGTCTTTGTCAGGACCGTGCTATCAAACGCACCAAGCTCTGAGTGAACTCCTGGCCTCCACTTGGTGGACTCGCTGAGATGATGTCAAAGTTTAAGTTTCTACAATTTCATAGCTCATCGCATCAATATTGAAAAATTATGCAAACTAGATCTCATCTCATCTCAACATCATCAAACTTTCAACTTGCGTAAAAGATCGCATACAGAGTAAACAGGGTCCCGAGATTTAACGACTTGGTCCAGGTCAAGTGCGTGGCATTAAAGAAGTGGTTCGAAAATGGGAACGTATCGAAAGCGCTTCAATGAGAAGGCCAGAGCTGGCCAAATGGCAAAGCTGAAAGAGCTGAAGAAAGTGAGGAACAAGCAGTTTTTGAGACACTCAGAAGATGGCAATGACACGCAAGATACTTCAGGCAATGAGGAGACTCGTAACACTAATGCTGAGATTTTGCAGCCTTTGACAGAGGAGGAAAAGGAGGCCAAAAAGAGAAAACTCGAGGAACTACTCAAACCTCAAGAGTCCAAAGTTTCTAGACTCAAGAAGAAGCGACTAGATAAGTTTGTGGAACACCAGCTTAAGAGAGAGGAGAAAAAGGCTATTATAGAAAAGTTGCAAGAGCACAAAATCGACACAGGCATGCTCACGAGTTCCAAAAACCTGGGGCATGGGCGGCAGACCAAGAAACAACAGTTCCAGGAGGCCCTGGAGCTCGAGAAAATGGGTCGTAGTGACGAAAATGTGCGAAATATTCTTTACAAGGAGCACGAAGTCAAAGAATGGGACGAGAGTGATTCCAGCGATGCAGAAAATGCATCAGGCAGCGATGATTCCAATGAAGGTTTACAAGACCGCGAGAGCGGTGTTAATGACCAAAATATTCACACCTCTACCTCGACGTTTGTTGACAACAGGCCTGCCAAGTTTGGTGGATCTGGAATCGGGTTTGGTTTTCAAAACGCTAAAGTTGTGCACAAGACCAAGGCGCCATCCAAAAAACGATACAACTGGCGTGAAAGAGTTCAAATGGAAGAGGCTCGCAAGCATAACAAAGATGATGAGATGGACTTCGCCTCTACCGACTCTGAAAGCGAACTATCGGGTGAGGGCGAAGCCGAGTCCTCTGCTGTCGATGATGACGCGTCCGAATCGGGTTCTGAGTCGGACGATTCACACTCCGATTCTGAACCATCCCAACCTACAGGAACTGCGGCCGAAAGCTTCAAAGAGTGGGCTGAGAGCGAAATAAAGAAATTAGAGGGCCGTGATGTACCGTTGGAAACCCCACAGCTACAGGGTCCATACGAAAAAATCACCAGAACTGAAGATTTGGACGACGGCCTTGTTGACGACGCCGCACCAATAGACGAAAAATCTACTCGAAAGGCTTTCTACATCAACGTTACTAGGCCTGACGAGATACAAGAAGCTCGTATGCAACTGCCGGTTTTCGGCGAAGAGCATAAATTAATGGAAGCTGTTCATCACAATGATATCATAGTGATCTGTGGTGAGACCGGTTCTGGTAAAACAACACAAGTTCCACAGTTTCTATTTGAATCGGGATACGGTGACAAAAGCTCTGTCGATACACCCGGAATGATTGGTATCACACAACCGCGTAGGGTTGCAGCCGTTTCTATGGCCAAGCGTGTCTCCTCAGAACTCGGCAATCATGGTGGTAGTGTTTCTTATCAGATAAGATTTGACTCCACCGTTTCTAACAACACAAAGGTCAAGTTCATGACTGACGGTGTGCTGATGAGAGAGATGATGAACGATTTCATGCTCAGCAAGTATTCTGCTATTGTCATTGACGAAGCACATGAAAGGAACATCAATACTGACATATTGATTGGATTGCTTAGCAGATGTGTCAAACTGCGCGCTAAGAACCATGCGAAGGATTCTTCCTCTACTAAAAAGCTAAAACTGATCATCATGTCCGCTACTTTAAGAGTCTCTGACTTTAGTGAAAACCAGGCACTATTCCAGATACCCCCTCCTGTGCTCAAAGTCGACGCTCGTCAATATCCCGTATCGGTGCACTTTAATAAGCGTACCGCATTCAACTATACAGAGGAGGCTTTCAGGAAAACATGCAAAATCCATCAAAGATTACCAAGAGGTGCCATTTTGATCTTTCTTACAGGGCGACAGGAAATCACAGACATGGTAAAAAGACTTCGTTCGGAATTTCCCTTCCCAAAGGCTTCAAAGAGCTACAAGGAGATCGGAAAAAGTAACCCAACAGTCAAAGTAAACGCAAAGAATGTTGAAGTTGAGGCTGAGGACGTCGATTTTAGCGTGAAGGTGGTCGAAGACGAAGGTAACGAAGATGGAGATGATTTCGAAGAAGACGATTCTGAAGAAGAAGGTTTTGATGAAAACTTAGAGGAAGGTCAAACGGCTACAGATCCTCTTTTCGTGCTGCCGTTGTATTCCTTGTTGCCCACAGAAGAGCAGCTGAAAGTCTTTAAAAACCCCCCTGACGGCTCAAGATTATGTGTCGTTGCTACCAACGTCGCTGAGACTTCTTTGACTATCCCAAACGTTCGATACGTTGTCGACTGCGGCAGATCAAAGGAAAGAATCTACAACGAAACAAACGGGGTTCAAAGCTTCGAAGTGGGGTGGGTGAGTAAAGCTTCAGCAGATCAAAGAAGCGGTAGAGCCGGTCGTACGGGTCCCGGTCATTGTTACAGGTTGTTTTCCTCTGCGGTTTATGAAAACGACTTTGAACAATTCTCGAAGCCTGAAATTCTGCGAATGCCGGTAGAGAGTGTTGTTTTACAAATGAAGAGTATGGCAATTCACAATATCATGAACTTTCCATTCCCAACGCCTCCAAACCGCGACTCTTTGGCAAAAGCTATAGACTTGCTTCAACACCTAGGAGCTCTCGATCGTAAAGAGGCTATTACCGAAGACGGAAAGAAAATGAATCTATTTCCTTTGAGTCCAAGGTATTCTAAGATGCTTTTGGTAGGCAACGAAAGCGGTTGTTTACCGTACATCATATCAATTGTTAGTGCACTTTCTGTGGGAGAACCCTTCATCTCGGAGAACGAACTGGGAATTGGGGCGCCTGAGGTTGACACTGAAGACGCAGAGAAGCCAAATGACGACTTGGCAGATCATAGAAAGCAGTTGCGAACCAACTATCTCAAAAGTCAACTGAAATTTTGCAAGCTGGACAAGCACAGCGATGTCCTCAAGCTATTGAGCGCAGTGAGCTCGTTGGACTACATCAAAGCCGAAGACAGAGCCTCGTTTATGAAAGCGAATTTTATGAGGCCTAAAATAGTGGAAGAAACGAGAAAGCTGCGGAAACAAATTCTTTACATTGTCAAGTCCAACACATCCAGAGAGAATGTGGCTGTCAGCGTTTCCGAGGAAGACCTCAAATCCAGTGTGCCAACCGCAGACCAAGTGAAACTCCTGAAGCAAATGGTGTGTGCTGGTTTTGTCGACCAAGTGGCCATCAGGGCTGATCTTCTTGCTCCCGATGAATGCAAGATAACGAACCGAACTGCAGTGTCCATGGTGTCATATATACCAGTTCTGGCGCCCATAGTTCCTGGTGACATCTCGCAGAATTTTGTGTATCTGCATCGGACCTCGATTCTCAACGATATTGGCGAACAGCCGCCCAAATATTTGGTCTATCATTCCTTGCATCTGAACAAACAGACTGAGAAGTCCAAGACACGCATAAAGCCGTTATGTGACATCAAGAGCACGCCTTTGGTCAATATTGCACGCAAGGGCTCTCTCATCACGTACAGCAAACCCCTCACAGGCCAAGGTGTTCGTCCGATCGACATTTCGACCACTGAAAGACTGTGCTATGTCAGGCCACGCTTTGGAACCACGATCGACAGCGACTTGAAAGTCGGGTGGGATCTCAATCCAGTAGCCGTGCGTCAGAAAAAAATTGCCGGTCAATGGGTTGTTGAAAAACTCATTACAGCGAAAAACTACAAAGACTCCAGTGCTGATAAGGCCAACAAATGAATTAAGTGAGACAAAAACAGATACTGATCTGAATACTAGGTGGAAACTGACGGTGCGATTTTTTTTAATTTTTTGAGAAATTAGAGATACGAAGCAGCACGACATTCTAAAGCCAAAGGCATACTTCAACCTTCTGTGACAGACATTTACTCAAGACCATTGATATCGACACACAGTCCCCCAAGCTCAAACTTGATCACTCAATTGCCTGTCATCGAGCTCATAGCCTTTATACATGTATGAACTTGTATAACTATGAACGAAGGGTCTACAATATTTAACTTTGATGAACTTCTTTAATATCAAATGACTACCGGAAAGCGACAAAGTAAACACAACTTTCACGAAATATATATACCTGAGACCTAGAAATTCAAATGGACTACTCGCGGGTTTTTGAGAATCTACACTCGATTTTAAAAGCGTATGTTAGCAGGTTTTGACGTTGAATTAGCCTCGGTTTGGAGCCAATAATCTTGCTAGAACAAAAGGAGATACTAACAACTCAAGTACAGTGCTTCGTCCAAATGTAAGGTGATAGACGAGAAGTTTCCTAGCAAGTTTTACGAAAAGGATCCCAACAAGATATTCGACTCTTACAAGAAGTTTTTGAAATCGCGAGTGGATAGCGAGGGAGCTCTCAAAAATGAACACAACTTTCCGGTGACTACGATTGGCGAACGATTCGAGAAAAAAGAATACTTAAAGAAACAAAACTCTTTTTACAGACTCCATCACGATGTCAAACTAGTCTGCACACTACTGATACACTTTTATCCCCAGGGCACGCGCACGTACCAGATGGTCGACAAATTCTATAAGTTTGCCACGGAACTTTTGCTGCGAGAGTGTTACAGACTGGGTATAACGCTCACAGAAGAAGTGCTGTTGGAGGACCAATACGGGCCTGAAAAATCCGAGTTTCACCGCCAAATTTCTCAGGATTTCATAAGAATCTCGACCGCGTATTCGGTGCCCTATGCAGAGTCTTACTACGTTTCTTCAGGGGACTTGGATCTTTTCTCATCCACGATATCGAAGTCACAACTGGACCGCAGGCCCACTGAGGCACCCAACAGCAGTTTCGAAACGAACAAAGTCATTCCACAAACGGGAGATGAAATTGCGCCCAAATTGGGCTTTCTTGGTGCTAACGTCAGTAACATTCCAGACCCAACCCTACCCCCATACGAAATTATGACCAAGTTTTTGCATCCTAACTGGTATGCTATGCCCACCACTGTGTGGCTCCAATATGGCGACTTCAAGTCGTGGGCGCCCTCTTTCAATGAAAGTAGCACAGTGATCGATGCTGGCCGCAGAGGAACCATCTGGCTCGAAAAAATTGGATATATCAGACTGCGTAATATACGAGACGCACAGATTGATGAAGCAAGAGAGAAAAGCAATAGAGAATCAGAAGCGAATGGTACTTCTGTCTTGGAGGGGGGTTCGGCGCTCACGAGTCAGCCCAAGACCGACGTCAGTGTTGGTGCCACTTCCAGTAATAACCAGAATATACCAGAAAACCCTACTCCAGCAGATGCACCCAAGCAAGAAACGCAAAATGGTTCTCAGCTAGAAAATGGTATGGATAAAGATTTTAAATCCAACGAGGAAGGAAAGCCAGACGATGTACTTGGATCGGAAGCAACCAATACCGCTCCCACATCTCCAACAATAAAGTTGGAAAATCTCTATGAGTGGATGCCAGGCAACTCGATCGAAGATGACGAAATCAACGCATTTTCCAATGGGACACATAAACAGCTAATAACGCGGACGCTGTTAGAAATGGCCCGTCTAAAACAAGAACGTTTAAGGTCAAAAAGAATGAGCCAACCGTCAACGAGGGAAACACAATTGTACCATAAAGTACAAAGAATGATGAAGGAAGTGCTACTCGCCAAACAAGTGCGGAAAGTACCTCAAGTAACAGCAAGGGCATTTCCTGTATTACAAGCCAACTATATGGGTAGCATACCAGTGGTAAGGACTGTACAAACTAGGAAGAAGAAGTACAAGAAATAAAAGCAGCATGTTTCTATTGGGACAACAAATGTCTATCAAAATCCCTATAGCTTAACGTATGTAATATATTTTATCGAAAACCCTCGACGAGAATTCAGAAGTGGACGTCTGCTCCTGAGAGATAGGATCCGACCAGATAGCAGTTTAGTGCACTGATCGTTACCCAGACCAAGATAGATGTGATTGCCAGCCACCTGCTGTTTGCGTAGTTTATTTTCCCTGTCGATCTTGTGGTCAAGGCTGTAGTTTCTGTCGCCTCATGTGGGCTCCGCTGTCTCACCTCGGCTACCGACATGATTTTACTGTTGCATGTGAAGTAAATCAAAGGAGCAGAGACAATTGGTAAGATCATTGACAGTACAACCTGACTTAGGTTTAGAATGCTGGAAACACCTTTTTCTCCGAAAACAGCAGCGACGAAGAAGCAAGGTACAATGGCAATTAGTCTGGTGACAAATCTAGTAATCCATGGCTTGAGTGTCCACTGTAGGAAACCCTCAGATACTATTTGACCGGCCATGGTACAAATCACACCAGCAGACTGTCCTGAGAACAGCATAGCAAGGGCGAAGATCAAGCCGGCAGCTGGAGAAATGTAGTAGCTCAGCAAGTTGAAAATCGAGGTCAAGTCTGCATCCTCCGCATCAGGTTGCCCATGTAGAGTTGCGGCAGCAACGATCAAAATGGCAGAGTTAACGAACGTAGCGATGAGGAACAACGATATAATCAGTTCTGCATATGAGTAGCTCAAGGTATACTTGATAGCCGCGAAAGAAGGCTTGGCATGAACCTTGCCGAAATGTTTGAAGTCATATTCGTTTAATCTGGGTTTGACAAGGGATGAGCCCAAGAAGAGTGAGTGTGGCATAACGGTAGCACCCAATATTCCCAGTGAAATGTACATGGCTTGGTTGTTCTCTAGGATTACCTTGGAAGGCAAGTAACCTTTAAACAGACCGAGTTTGTCGGGCACGGAAATTTTGAAAAGCTCAAGTATGAAGCAAACCACGGTAGCAGCAACCAAAGTGGTCACAAACATCTCAAACAGACGCACTTGTTTCATAGACTGCGTTTCAGGCTTGTAAAATATCAGAATAGCCAACACGTCCAAAATTGTCAATCCAACGCCCCACAGCAGGGGTATATTGAACAGAATACGCAGTGCCACGGCAGTACCCACCACTTCTGCCAGATCTGTTGCAATAATGGCTATCTCGGAGAAGAGAAATATAGCTACGTTCAGCTTGTGAGGCAAGTGTCGACGACAGTTTTCTGCCAGATCCCGACCAGTAATAGTACCCAACTTAACACATAGACACTGTAACACGACTGCAAAAATGTTTGAAATTAACACCACGAACAACAGTTGGTATTGGAACTGTGCACCGCCAGAAACACTGGTGGAATAGTTGCCAGGATCCATGTACGCAACGCTGATGAGGATTCCTGGGCCAATAAACCGGGCAAACTTGCCCAAAACTTCCATCACGGACATCTCCGCAAATCAGTAAAGGTAAATGTGATGAATAGATGGTCAAATAACGTAAAACTGAATGCTTTTAGTCAAGTTTGTTGGCAAGTTTGCGAACTAAGTTCTGTTCTGTCATCTATGAACGAGACAATTTATGTCGCCTCGAAATGGCAAACATGTGATGTCGAGCGTAAGAGTCAGAACAATGGAATCGCGAAGACAGTGGGTTCTTGGGAGTATGTAGTCGATACTCAACGTTTCCTTGGCTGTCTTTTGATTCCATTGTGTAAAAGTTTTTAGGCCAAATTCATGAAAGAGGTTTGAAGCAAGTTTCGACCATTCTGTTTGCCTAAGATCTGGAGGTTTGATGGATATTGTTGAGTTTGAGGTGTGTGAATCAACTTTGTGAGTATGGGTTTCTTAGCTTGTGTGTTTGAGTTTTGGTGAGAAGAAGCTAGTTCGACGGCTGATGGCAGATTTTTGTGTAATGATATTCGTGATTTTAGTAAGCTGGCGATTTTGAATTGACGAGGAGAATTTGTTTTATTTCCTCGTGTGGCTGGCTTCTCTTGACATCCGTTTCTTTCGTTTCTGCATTCGTATTGTTTGCTCATGGCGAATTTCGACTGGCAAGTGAGTTGAAGCTCGTCTTGTAAAGTTGGTGGGTTTGCAAAATATTGAGGGTAAAATACTGCATTTGTCTAAAGAATAAGTAGTGGGTCTGTTATAGTCTGAGGCTTTTGGTATTGTATGTTTTGTAATTTTGGTGGGGACTTTTGAGTAGCATTATTACAGGCCTTCGGTCCTGGGACAAATACATTGGGGCTATTGATATGAACGGCTAGTTCTCGCGTTAATGTATCTCCTGGGCATCTATGTTCAAAATCCGCTCTGGTTTAGGTATTCTTACATGTGCACATTCAAATTTGTGTCGTTGAGATTCTACCGCGGAAGTAGAGAGGGTGTTACTGTTTTAGTTGGATACATAGAATTGGCATTAGACAACGCTCAACTTCGCTTTTCTGAGGTCAGAGATATTGTTGGCGGAAGCCCGTAAGTGCGGCTGATTTCTATTGATTATCTTAGAGCTCAGGCCCTCTTTGTTTCAAAAGTTATGCCATGTCAGGTCAATTTAAAGTAAAATCAACGATTCAACATAGTAAAACTCTTGAGAATTCATAACAAAAGGGCGTCAGTTTATGTAAAAATCTCTATAACATCCGTTACAAAACTCATATGATGGATAAATCTCTTCAAGAGAGTAATTGAGTCCCCAAATGCTTCAATGACACAATTATAACAAATCTGCCACTATCTGTATGATAATGACCGTTGATTTTCCTCAAAATTGAAATTACATTTTGTAAGCCATAATGGTGATGTTAAGGGACAATCTTTTTCAAATTCCTGGTACAATCCGCTTTTAGCTGGTCATCAAGTCCCTCACGAATACAACATTGTATGGCATTTTAATTGAAATATCTACCTACCAAACACCGGAGTTGCTGCAAATAACGGAGGTGAAGAGAACTACCTTGAATAGAGTGCAAACGCATATACAAGCCGTTTCTACCCTTAGATTCAGCGGCAAAGCACTGAAATATCAATCTTGCGACCTAGGAAATCTGTCGACGTTTGCTCAGCTAGCACCACCAATTTCAATCCAAATCGATACTAACAAACAAAACTGGAATAGCATCGGGAAATGCCCTTCAACATGGTGTACCGGCTCTCAACCTGAAGTGCCAAGAAATAAGATGTGCTCAACACATAAGAACGTCAGCGTCTGGTAAATACATAGTGACACCATTTTATAGTCCAATTTTCGAAAACGTAGTCGTAAAAAGTCACTTTTCACGTAGTGAATCCACTACGTGAAAAAGCTTAGTTAGACCTTTACAATACATCGAGACGCATGTCAACAATCCATTCCATCTGCCAACTAAAAGCTCATATCAAGGCGCATTATGGACCCGAGGGACCGGTTTGGTGAACGGAAGACCACTTGCACGGATCTCCGAAGAAAACGGCCCGATTTTGGCTTGCGTGAATGGCCACAGCCTAGGAACAAAAATCGCTACGATTCGACATCTCGAGGCTCAAAGGAAAACACAGAAGCATTTGACGTGGGTGGAATTAGCGAGAATGTGGTTGCAGATGAAGACCTTCCACTATTCTCTACAGGGGTGCTCGATATTCCTAGCCAAAGGGCACTTGTAGCTGCTATCTTCGCGATCATCCAAACTTACAAATTATACGATCTGATATTGCTGAAAACGGGGCTTCCGGTCTCTGGAGTACTTCTTACTAGCTCGCGTTTCAATTTCATAGCAAAATACGTCGTGATCGATTCCCTGTTTCTGTACTTTTTACCGAACCTGAAAATCCCAAAGCTGACGTTCAGACCTTTCACGGTCTTTCTACAGATCCTAATTGCAACAGCCGTGACGGTATTTCTCTCCAACGAACAGAGCTTCCCATTTTTGACCGTTCTCATATCTGCGTGGTCGAAGTTCAACACTAAGCAATTGAGTTTGACTGGCGGGTCGGTCAACCAACATAAAGTTGTTGATCCCACATCTCACTTTAAAGGTGCTCTCACTATTAAGATACTGCCCGAAAATACTGCTATGTTGAATCCCTTCTATGACTCTTTTTGTTTGAGTATGAGTGGTGTGAATGTTGAGGATCTTCATATTCCGCTGCGTATCAATTCCACCTCCGAGATAGAGTTCTTGCAATTAGAGTATCGCGACCTGGAGTCATCTCAATCGCAGTTGCTGAACTTCACAAAAAAACAGCTTGTTGAAGTGCCTCAGTCACACTCCTTTTTCAGGAAAGATCGTGCCTCCCACCATTCATCAATTCGTTACTTCGCCGTCCCCGTTGAAAAAACTGGTTTCTACCAAGTAAAGGAAATCGTAGACTCGAAGAAATTTAAGTTAAGGCTCTTCAAATCGCAGGTCATTGTCCCACACTGCCCCTGGGGTGTAATTGCCGGTTTGGGGGACTCGAATAGATGTATTGGTGATACAAGCAAAGTTTCAATTGAAGCCCATGGTGTTCCACCTTTAAAACTAGAATACAGACGCTCGTTGGATGGCGAATCGTCTCGTTTTGTGGACACAAACTTGCTTCCGGAGCGTTTTAAGTCTCCACTCACGTCAAATCAGAAAATTTTGTCGAGTGAAGCGCTAGCAAATTTGGAATGGGCTAAAAGCTATCCTGTAGCCATCAGTCTAGAGTCGACTTTGAAAGACGACGGGGCGTATTCCTATACTTTGGAAAAAGTCACTGACGGTCTGGGAAATAAGATGGACTTTTCGTCAATGTCACAAGATTTGCTACAGAAATACGGCGTCTCATACAGTTTCGAGGTTCACAATCTGCCTAAAGCCACTTTAGACTCTAAATTTGATCACAATTCCCCAACAAAGCGGTCGCTTGTTGTTAACTTTGAAAGTGTACGAAACTGGGAACAGGGCTGTCCTTATAAAGCTGTCCTTAAGGTTTCTAACGATAAAGAGCAGGTTTCAACTTTGGAGTACGACTTGAACAAATCAACCACTGAAATCCTCGTTGAATCACCGGGTACATATAGCTTAGAATCGGTGAGTTCCAGATTCTGCTCTGGAATTGTCATTGACAAGTCGAGCATTCTTGTGACTAAGCCTATTCCACCTAGTTTGAAAGTCAAGTCGACACCCATCTTGGATCAGTGTGTTGGACAGGTTGGTCTCAATTTTGATCTTACATTCACCGGAGTACCTCCCTTCTACTACAGAACAAAGATTTACAAAATTGAAGGTAAGGATCGTACACTACACGATACAAAGAAGTTCACTTCGCAGGGCACAAGAAATCAATTTCGTTACAGCCCTACAACTGAGGGAAATTATGAAATTGTTTTTGATCAAATTTCCAACGCTTTGTTCACAAAAGCTATTCATTTGGCACCATCAAATGACTTCACCTTCACCACTTCAATGAGGGTAAAACCTGATGCTTCCATTGCTGCAAAGTATGCCACCCAACTGTGTTTGAATAGTCGAAGCAAAATACCAGTGACTTTCAAAGGTGAGGCACCTTTCACTTTGGAGTACGATATTTTGGAGACCTCCACGAACAAAAGATCTACTTATTTTCTCAAGGACATCAATTCCTACGCATTTGAGGTTGAAACTCCCAATTTTGACGTCGGTGGAGACTATATTCTATCACTTGTATCTGTGAAAGACACATCTGGCTGTGAGGTTGGTATAAGCTCCGCAGATGCTCGTATCGAAGTCCGTCGAGACATTCCGTCAGCTGAATTCAATTCGTTTGAGCACAACAATCAGGTGCTCATGAAAGAGGGTTCGGTAGCAGAACTCCCGATGAGCCTTTCTGGTATAGCTCCATTTACTGTCACTTACCAGCATGTCAGCAAAGCGGGGCAAGTGATGGGTACATTTGAGACGAAATTTCTTTCGACTTACAAAGCTACCTTGAAAGTGGACAACGAAGGGATCTATAAATTGTTATCGGTCAAGGATCGCAGTTGTTCAGGAAAGGTTGGCTCCAATCATGAGTTCGAAGTTTCTTTCTTGAGCAAACCCAGCTTCACTGTTGTCGAAAATAGCAAACTGCAACAGTCTCAAGATGGTGTATTAAAGAAAACCTCAGTTTGTGAGAACTACGAAGAAACCGTTGATTTGGTATTGAAGGGTTCTCCTCCATTTGTGGTTTCCTATGACCTCACGTCCCCAAGCAACCAAATCACATCGAAGTCTATTCATGTAGCTACAAAATATGCCACTATCAAGCTCCCCAACGATAGAGCAGGCCGCTACACGCTGACGATAAAGGGCGTATCAGACTCGCACTACTCTGAGAAAGATCTTGTCAAGATAGGTTTTGTTTCTCCGGACGTGGTCATCAAGCAAGACGTGAATCCACAGCCCAGTGTTCTCTTCTCTGAGCCCGGTAAAACGTTCCGCACTTGCTCGGCTGACATAGATCACACTGCCGGACTCGAAAAGATAGGTTTGCAAGTCAAAGCCGGACAGGTGCCTCTTGAGGTCTCTTTCAGTATCTACCACGAGAGCACCAGTAAAACTGATCACATTACGATCAAAAATGTTACCAAAAGCGCTTTTGACCATGCCAAGCTATTTAAAGGGCTAAACCTCGGCAACCATATTGTGACCATAGGAGAGGTTATCGATGCTAATGGGTGTGCTTCGGAAGATAAATCAGGAAGAAATCACGTCGTCATATCCATTACAGATGTTCCACGAATTTCTTTACTTGAGCCAAACATGGACTTTTGTGTGGGTGACTATGTGTCCTACCAACTGGGAGGCATGGCGCCTTTCACGATAAAGTACGAGTTCAATGGGGTTTCCCTGAAATCAAAGGAGCGTACATCTCAATTTGTAAGGCTGGCATCCGAAGCGGGCAAAATATCCATTAGTTCCTTGCAGGACTCTGCTTCGCAATGTGTGGTAAACTTCATGAAGCCTGGGATGGAGCGGCAATTCGAAGAGCTGTCGCTTGAAGTCCACCCCATTCCGTCTGTGACAGTTTCTCGTGGTGATTATATTGTGGAAGACATTCACGAAGGAGATCAGGCCGAGATTATATTCTCATTTGAGGGGACTCCTCCATTCTCTCTAACTTACGTCAGAACCGAAGAAGCAGACGACAAACGTGGAAAGAGAAGACCCCAGATCGTCGAGACTCATAAGGTTGAAGACATCTACGCATACGAGTACAGAACTTTTACAAGTTTACAAGGCAGATACGAGGCCGTTGCCATCTCTGATGCATACTGCTCCGCGAAAAACAATGCATATTTCACTTGAGGGAGGCTCAGGATGAGCATACCATTTTGTAGGTCATAATAACCGTTCATAGACGATAATACAAAATTTTAGCATTACTTAGTCGAAATGATGTAAAATTGTTTCTTGAAGCAGACCAGAGTTCTAGATCTGAAAGTCTCGAGATAAAGCCATTGAGCTACGTAGAGAGCAGCATTGGGAAACAGGCTAAATCCAAGAAAATGAAGTATCCTATGCGCTTCAGTAAGGAGCAATGGGACGCACTTGGAAGTTCTGTTAAAAAAGCCAAGCTGATTACATTTGACGCATATAATACACTTTATTCCACAACGCTTCCAGTGATGGTACAGTACGCCAAAGTTGGAAGAAAATATGGCATTAAAACAAGTGCAGAAGAATTAACATCTAGATTTCCCAAAGGTATGCTAAGATGTTATAGACAAAGTTGACTAAGTACCGACTACTAACATAAGCTTCAGTATTCAAAACCCTGAGAGACACGCATCCCAATTATGGCAAGCATACGGGTCTCACAGCACTCCAGTGGTGGGAAATGCTGATTTCCAACGTGTATGCACCTGTTGACATCCCTAAGCAAATGATATCTGAAATCCTACATATCTTCGAAGGTTTTGGAGCTTATACAGTGTATCCAGATCTTCTCGAGCTGTTGAAGCTTATCCGACAACGAAGCCCTGGAACTATTCTGGCTGTAGTCAGTAATACGGACCCCATAATGTACAAATTGATCAAGAATATTGGATTAGAACCGTATTTCGATAGCTACGTGTACCTGTCGTATGATCTAGAGGTTGCCAAACCCGATAACAGGTTCTTTGATGCAGTCCTGGAAGACATTGTCAATCGCACGCCGAATTTCTCGGCAGGACTTGATATGCAAGAGCTGAAATCCGCATGTTGGCACATTGGTGATGAAGAGGGAAATGATTTAAGAGGTGCGTACTCTGCAGGTTGGAACGGGGTTTTGCTCGATAGAACGGACAAGTACCAGCATTTTTCAGTAACAAGAAACAATCAAGAGCGTCAACTTCACCAATTATTCGCCGACAAGATCGATAACGACGCTTCCAAGAGCTGGGAATCATCAATGCAGCAAACGGACATCCTGCAACTTTCGGATCGCGAATATGTTGTCGCCAATTTTGGGACCCTGGGCAAGCTGCTTTTCAAGTAGAAAGTCGTGGCAGTCAGCGAGAGCTATTTCTGTCGCCAGCACAAATCTCGACCATCTGGAAGCATTGTTACGAATTTTGATCTTGATATCTATGTATATATATGGGGATAGCATACATAGAGTAAAAAGAAAACGGGATTCATGAAAAACCTTTAGCTTCGCCGTTGCCTGCTCAGTGCAATGTGCTTGGGTCAGCTGTGGTGGTAGGAATATCGATGCATAGAACAAACCTGATTATTCCAGGTTCAAGTTTCCGGGTCATTAACACCGGTTTGGTGTACGGGTTATTGGTAGTGTAGCGTAGTGTAATGTGGTGTGGTAGAAGACTGGTGACGCATATTACGGGGTGTATGTTCCTGAGACCGAAAATTGCCAATGAGTTCTTCATGGCTTGATGTCACCGGTGAACTTACCTTTTTCTCTCTGGTCGTCCCATTTTTCCACCCATTCAAGAGGACATAGAGACGAGAAGGTCTTGAAGAACACTTTGCAAGGAGCGAAATCCTCGCCTTTCATATTGACGCACTTGTGGTAGTCCACGTACGATTGCCAGCAGTGCATAGTTTGGTTGACGTTTGGAAATCTGGCATCGAAGCCGACGGTGTGCAATGGGGATTCTTGTTTATCAGACATTTTTAGGTGTAATTCTTCACAGTGCAATTGAGAGAAAAGCCCCAGGTTTGAGAGTTGTTCACCACAATGGAAGAGTTGACTTGATGAAGTTGAAGTAGTTGGCTCTATCCCATCATAGCTTGGACCAATTTTTCACATTGTTAGTTAAGCTTGATCACTTTGTACAGGCAGACATTTTTAGGCCATCTAATTGGTCTCGGGTCATGTGATATGTTCGGACTCAACAGGTAGGTGGCCAGCGTCAGCGTCAGTGTCGGCCGTGGCTATAGCATTGGATCTAATGGGACTCGGACGAGTGTCTTTGGGAACAGTTAGCTTAATGTTTGAACAGCACGCTGAATTAAGGAAGTTTTATTCTCCTCGTCTAGAGCATGAATAAAACGCACTAGTTGGAAACTCATATCCCAGAACTCACGGGCTTCCTCGCGCTCGTCAGTTGAGGACGCGGTGTTTACAAGTATCCGCAGAACCTGTAGCATGAGTTCTTCGTCGTTGAGAATTGTAGCAATTGAGCCAGCTTCCGTTTGACAGATTTCGGTTTCGGTTTCGTTGCCTTTGTCGTTCTCGTCCTTCTTGTCGCTTTTACTCTGTTTGTTCTGGTTCTTCTTGTTCTTCTTGTTCTTGTTCTTGTTCTTGTTCTTGTTCTTGCTCTTTTTGTTGTTGCCGTTGTTGTCACTCTTCATCTTCTCAATTGGCTCTGTGGATGTTTTGTCTTGCTTGCTGCCATCGTAGTTCAAAAACACCATCAACAAAACGCCAAGGACACGAGCTTCGTCATGCTCAATGCATTGTAGCAACAGATCCCGGGGCGATTGATCCAATTTTTTGAACAGATAGTCCCAATGCTCAACCTCGATCTTACGCAAACAATTACTAATTATTTCCAATCTGCCACTGTGTTTGGGCCCCTGGTCGTAATGGTCGATCAGACTTAAAATATGTGACAGCGGTTCGTTACTGAGAATTTTGCCAGACAGAATTTTTTCCAGGCTGAACTTGTAGTGGTGTAAGGAGTGGTAGCGAGCGTCAATTTCCTGGTAGCTTCTGCCAGCGTTCAATTGACTCTCAAGAACTTGGTCAAGATAAATTGCTTGCCGTGGGACGATTTTCGAACACCCATTCGACAGCACAAATTGAACACTATGAACAATGGCTGCCTCGGGCGATACAACAACAGGGTAGTCGCCACCTGCAATCTCAATGATTGCTACTGGATCTTCATCATTCCATAGGTCTTCCAAATTGTGCACCACAACCTTATCTTCTTGAACCACGAAGATTCCAGTATCTATCACGTCCAAAATGCGTTCCACGTTGTCCAATGCAACCGAGGCCTTCCATGTTCTTCCGTCAACTCTCTCCCGCTTCAAAATCTGGTTTCGCTGATGCACGAAATAGCCACCATTGTGGCTCAGAATCCATTTGCATTCGGCCTCTTCATTATCAAAGATTCTTTCAGCAGGATGCTGGTGGAATACTTTGATTCCGATGGACTCATCAGCACTGATCTTTGATACTATGTCAATTGTGCGAAGGTCACCTTGAGCGTCCTGAATCAGTATTTCGCCGGTTTTAAACATGTTCTCCAGTTCCTCGGTATTTGCGCTTTTTGATTTCACCCTGAGAAGCTTGTACCTTGACAAAGTGTTTGCATGAATGCTTTTGATTTCCGTCTTCAAGGAAACTGCAAAACTCCAGATGAGCTGATCTGATAAGTTGGATGTTAAGCTTCCTTGAAGTGGAAAATGATAGCATCGGAGCTGTTCCTTCATGTCATCGTCCAGCGAGCGACAGAACAAGTATTCGCTACCCAACCACTGTATATCGATTAACGCTAAATCTGGAAAACTGTGCCAGGCATTGGTTATGAGGTTGTGTATTAGCAGGATATTTTTATTGGAAACAAACGCTGCGAGCATAGTCATTGGTCCATTTGTCCTTACCAGAGGGATGTGATTATTGATTGTTTGGGTAGGGAGTTTGAGCACTTGAAAAGGTACGTTACTTGACGTATCTGAGGTTGGTGCAAAAATCAACAAGTCGTTATTCTCACTCTGTAAAATAAGTGGTTTCGAGGTTCTGAAGTTGTTGAAAGGTGTAATTACCTCTGACCATAAGTCCCACTTTGCGAGCTTACCATCAGGAGCGCTTGCCACTATAGTATCTCCGATAGTGGCAAAGCTCGAAAAACTTGGAAGGTCGCTCTCCTCCTCAGTGACTTCATCTTCATCAAACGTTGATACGATGCAATTACCTGAGCTTGTGAGCAGTTTCATTCCATTTCTGGTCAACAAAATACTAATTTCGTCGTTAACCAAGCCACCACATGTAAGATTTATGTGCGAACGGACGCGTTTGATAGTTTTCTCGGATTCAAGGTCATACAGGACTAGGCATAGATCATGCACAAATGAAAGGACATTCCCATTTGCATATACGTCAACTAAGGGCCCATCGGCATCGTAATCAAGTCTTTTGGGATACGCTTCTCTCTGTGAAATGTCGAGCTTTTTCAAGAACACCTCACCCTCGCTATTTTGGGAGACAACGCAGGGGCTTTTTTGGCAATATAAAAGCCGACGACCGTCAAGAACGTCGATCAGAATATTGTCTTTCATCTTGAATTCATGCAAAACCAATATGTGTACGCGGTGAGGGAACAGAATCATCAAGTACTCGTGCCTCCCAGCTTCGCCCGTTGAATCCGTATCACAAAACCCCACAAGATCGACTATGGGGCGTCCGAAGCTGAACATTACTTTGAGACGCAATTCCACTTTTTTAATCGGTATCTCATCGAGCGTGTCAGCGGCTTTCGTGAAAAAATGAAGAAACCCTTGCTGTTTATCTACAGCATAGCCATTTTGAATTACCTTATGAGAATCTTTTTTGTCAAAGACTGTTAATGTATCATCATCTTCAGTGTTGTTCATGAGGTCCTGTCCAAAATCATGGTCCACCTTATTTATGTCCAGAATGGGAATTCCGGTCTCTTTATAGATACTGACGGGATTTGAGTTCAGCATAATTTCGAACACGAACACGAAGTTCAGTGAAGAGACTACGTAAAACGTAACCTTCCCCCTACCTGGATCCATGTAGTTGAGATCTGTTTCTGTCGTCAGGTCTTGAAACATCTTTGCATTTATCTCATGCGCATGAACTGATTGATTCTCACCGTATTTCTCGAGCGAGTGGCTACTTCGTACAAATGACGACACCAGGGCCATTGGCTTGTAGTTGTATACCAGGATTTGTTTCGTGGTCAACACGACCAAGCAATTAGAGTAAGGCAAATGTAACGTTTGCACAGCTTTTTCGGGCCCATTTTGTGTATCATTATTATCTGCCCTTAGAAAGGGTATATTGGAAACCTGCGGTAGTTTCAATGGACCCAAGAGCATTATCCAAGTCTCAATTGCTCTGTATGCGACGGTGTTCATACGAGAGAGGAAGGTGAGCCTTAATTCGATTTAATATATAATCGTTAGTGACGGACCAGTCAGACTGTTCAACATAATCACATCGAGCTCTGAACACCACCAAGCCATGCGCTTGAGAGGCTTGCAAGTTATTTGTGTGCTTTCCTTCAATGCTAGTGTATACTTGTCTTCTATGATCTTGAAATGATATTTTATGTAGTCTAAACACTGATGGTCTTCCATACATTGAGGCCGTCAGTGCCAGTGCTGACCAGACAACCAGGAATTTGCTTGTGCCATTTAACGTCCTTGACCTCTTTTTGCCAATGTACGAAAAGCAGCTGTGGAGGGATATCTTGCAACTCTTGGGTCTCTGCAGCTTGCTGTTTGATTTCTTCGTCGTCGGCCTCGACGGACAAATCCCACAAGGTGACAGTATTGTCTTCACTAGCGACGGCTATGATCGAATCGTCGTTAGGGTTGAAAGCAATGGACGTGATAGCACCCTTGTGGAAGTTGTACTGGGCCACGGGGGTGACGGATGCCGCCGTTGAAGGAGAAAACTGTCTCAAGTCCCACACGCCCCAGGTACCATTGTCGTCACCGCTTGCCAGAAGATAGCCGATTTTCTCATTCCAGCTGATGACGTTGATGTCTGTATCCGAAGCCTGCACCGAAATAGCGGGCTTATGCTTCTTAGATCTGGTGTCCCAAATTCTGATGTAGCCGTCACAGCCACCAGTGGCGAAAACAGTCGCTTCGGTACGCGAAAATTGGATGTCTTCGATCGATTTATTGTTGTCCACACTGAAGGCAGTCTTATCCGTGATCCATTTCGACGTATGTCTCTGCGTCAGATAAACCCTACCGGAACAGTCACCAGTAAGTAAAGACCCACTTTTATGCAAGGGAGACCAGTCCAAGGCGTAACCCTCTACAGAACCGTGATTTCTGATGGTATGTATTGGCCTTTTGGAGCCCTTGGGTATTTGGTAACCTGGTGTTTCAAAGGCCTTGAACTGAGGCCCTAAATCGAAAATATGAACCTCACCGCTCTCACTCATAGTGGCGGTGAGCTTTTCAGCAGACTCAGATGCAAATGGCGAAACGCGCAGTCTATTAGTGGTGTCCTTTAGCGGTATGTTTTCATTCTCCACGACTGGGTCCCGGTCCTCGTCCTCGTCCTCGTCGTCATCGCTATTTTCGGCGTCGTCTTTCACCAGAGTTTTGCTGAGTTGTGACAGTTTCAGACACATCAACTCGTTGTCCTTCTTTTTAGACGCCTGTGTGGCTGTCGTCATCAGAAGAGACTGAGGGTAGTTTCTACGCTCGGACCCAAGACGATCTGGAACAATGTCCAGCGTCATACATGGCCATGTCACGTTGACGTTATGCAGCATTTCATACACGGTTGGGTCCGCTTCTAGCACTTCATCGGGGCCCAATGGTTTAGACAAATGCGGCAAATATAGCTGTTGCTGCTGCAACCCGGCTTCTTTTTGCTGAGCGGCCTGATCCTGTTGGACCATTTGCTGCGCTTTTGACTGGTTGTTCTCGCCGATCTCACCTTCAATATCGACGTCCTGGTCTTCATCGTCCTCCTCGCCGTCCATTTGAATGATTTCACCATCACTTTCAAACTCGTCACTAAACTGGTCTTCAAATTCACCCATCTCGACGTCATCGCCGGTTACAGGAGCCACCGCTGCGGCTGGAACATCATTCGATGCCAGCTTACTTGCCACAACACGTTCACCATTGACGCCGTTAACCTCTTCAATTGGAGCGGACCTTTTCGACATGGTATATTTAAGCCTCGGTTGTCTTAGCGCAGTTTCAAGTCCTTGATATCGACTCAGACAAGATCACGAATCCGACTACTCGTTGATGGTTAATTGAACAGTAATGAGCTTGCTCATCGCATCTCATCTCATCTAATGCTGTAAAAATTTTTAGATTTCTCTTTTCGGTCATGTGATGTAAAAGAGAAGCTCATCTCGGGTTTGACAGCGTCAAACGAGCAACCGTTAAGGCTTAAAGGGACTTGAATCCGATGCCCACAGCCCACCATTTCTTGTTTTAAGCATCGGCGTCGATCAAGCCTTTTTTTTAGCTTTTTTTGCCGCTTTCCGTTCTTGTTCTTGAGCCAAAAGGAGCTCTGTATTGTTTGCGAGATAGATGTCGAAAAAGTCCGGATCTTTAGTTTTCCTGGCCCCATGCAGAAAGAGTTCCACATTTTCTGCGACCTCCACGCGGGTTTTTTCCAGTCTATTAAGAACTTTGTTGTCGCGAGCATAGCACTGAAACTTTTGAATTTTCCGCATGGACTTGAAAGCCACTTCTCCCGGTTTCATGTCTCCGTTTTTGCGCAAATTGATCCACGGCGTGACCAACATAGTGCATTGTGACAGCTTGTTGCCCTGGATCGAGTTTGCTTTACAAAGCTGTAGACAGTCAGAAACGACGTCTCGAGGAACGTCTGCCAGGTCTTTTTCGTCGTCTTTTAGTTTCAAGTAGACGTGGCCACTTGAATACTTATCAGCGTGGAACCACACGTAGTTGAGCTCTTTGTATCCATGTTTTATCAGCATGTCGTTTTCGAATTTGTCTTTGCCGAGAACAACTGTGTAGGAGCGTCCAGTATCGCTCTCGCTTTTATAAAAATACACCATCTCACAACTATTCAGACTCCCCAGGTTCTTAATGGATTGAGACCTAGTGAACAGGTGGTTCACAACTACTGGAGTTCGCAGTCGTGAGCCCCAAAGTTTGTTGACGAGAACACGTTGGGAAAGTATCATATAATGGTCCAAAAATCTTTCGTTCGAAGTTATTAGTGCCATGTCAAAATTGTGATTTAAATTGACCTCAGCGGCTAATTTTTGATATCTCCTCAAATACATATATCAACAAGTAAAGCTTCTAAGATCGAGCTTCTTTCATACCCTATTTTAACTTTCTAATGAATTCGTTGCATCTGAAGATCGAGCTGAAGCGATACTCGAGTTATCAGGAGTATATGCCGGCTCCTGAAGGCTTCAACAGCGCAAAACTTCCGACTAGCGTGAACAAGTGGCGACATTACCCAAGCACTGCTAGCATAGCACTTGTCGTGTATGAGCTTCATTCGACTACTGGCATGTTTCAGCTTGTGGTTGACGGTGCGGTGGTGGAACAAATCGCGTTTTACACAGACTGGAAAGTCCGAGGTTTAGGGGGGCAAATAGCTCAGTTTTCTGCCAGATATCCAGCAATCTTGTGCAAGTACATGGTGAATCTTCAAGGGTCTTTATTCATGAAGCGTTTTCAAATGGGTTTCAACAACGTCATGGACTTTGAAAACTGTTGTCAGACAATGCGAACGCAAGGTTTCCCTGTGAAAGTGGCACCTGTGCTTGGCCCCACTCAGTTCTCACAAGTTATCAGTGACGTTTTTTCAAACTCGCAGTACACTTTCGATAAGCCATATTCAACGCCTCCAGATTCTCAAATCGTGGATACCCGAGGTCCCAATACTCACACATATCGGGTCGTCGCTGACATGGTAAACAGTACCGATGCACTTCAACAGATTGGTCCCATGCATAATATATCGCAGCCCATAGTCGAACTGGACACGCAAAGCTTTTCGCAGGCCACCGGAGATTCTATAGGTCCGGAGTTCACTCAATCCAGTGGTTCCATCCCCAAAAATGGTCAGGATGGTAATTCTCGCCCAGCAGCAATGAATGGACCCGAAAAGGGCCGAGCCGATTTTTTCCAAGTCGCACAATCTAGAATCTCAATCCAAAAGCTTAACGCCACGGACATAAACTGCACTACAGGGTCTCAGCCCTGTTGGAACCACGTAAAAGCATACCAAAAAACTTCTCAAGAACTGGACAAAGTCGTACCCTTCGTGAAGGAACTTCTGCAGTCGAAGGGCTCAACAAAAATTCCCGTGCATAGTACTTTTAAGAAACACGCTAGGCTTGGTACAACCCATGATAGCGGCGACAAAAGTTGCATCCCGGCGCTAAAGCTAGACGAAGCTCTTACAAAGACATGCAAATCAGCGCCAATCGTCAACGACAAGCCAATCCATTCAGGTGAGCCGATTTTTAAGGAGTCTTCAACAGATACCATTTTAGCACATCCATTACAGGGGCTTCGAAAGAATCAACGTGTAGAAGTTGGGGAAAAGTCCGGGTGCTCGAACGAAACAATCTTGAACGAAAGCAGAGCTGCTATTACACCTGATGTCATTAAGCAAAAACTCAATGATGTAGCTTTTAGAAACTGGGTATGTGGGGATTCTACTGAGCAACATTCATTCTCTACTCATACTAACTGTTTGATAGGTGGACGATATCGAAAGGATGCTAACATCGCTAATAAATCCATGAGCCTAAGGTTTAATCATCTTGCAACCAAGCCCGGTTGGCGACACTTTTATTGAGTTCAGAAACTAAAGCTTACTTTGGATTCTACGTACCAAACCAGCGGTTTGAAACTAGATCAAAAACGCCATGGCGCCCGCTAGGATACCAGCACCGAGCGGAACACCTAGGGCTTGAGCAGCACCAGAACTTACCCCGGATGAGCTGCTGGAAGAGTTTGATGCATTACCAGTGCTACTGTGGTGAGAAGCGGACTTGGTGCTTGAGCCACTTACTGTGGCGGATCCGGATATCGACGAGGCGCTGGCACCTGTGGAGTTACCACTCACCAAAGTTGAGTTTCCCGAAGCGCTGTCATCCGCTGGCAACGTGACGTTAGAGCTTGGCCCAGGAAGCATCGTGCTAGTCACAGTGGAGTTGGAAAGGTCCGGCATTTGAGAGCTGCCAAGCGTAGTGGTGGAGTTTTCGGAGCCCGCAACCGCCATAGGATCGGTAGTTCCCGTAGCAGGGTCGCTAGTCATAGACGCCATCATAGACATTTCACTTGGACCACTGGCTTCAGCAATTATTCCCGAGTAGTAGCGTGCCAGCACGGAGACTGGGGAAAGAAGCATCAATAGGCTGAGACGAGTTTGCATGATATTGGTTTTGTTGGGTACGATGATTGGACTATCGAGGTAGACTTTTAATTTCTGACCTCTAATAACGAACTCAACACCTAAAAAGTCCTTTTGGAGAGGCCTACATATATGCCAACTTTAATGGCGACTGAGAGGTGACTCGGTCACGAAATTCACGTTTATCTCAATTCGTCGACGGGCCTAGACGCTAGCACTGAATGCATCCTGATGGAGCTCAAAAGTGTCTCTTGGCACCTCACCTGACTATTTTAGGAACCAATTTCGAAAGATATCGCGACCCGCGTTCGCTGAGATCCAAAATTAAGTCCGAGATTTGGAAATCTTCTCAAGCAAAGCCTCTCAGCTTCTAGACTTCAGATTCAATTGGCGTTTAAACCTATTCCACGTGAACGTCCTTCAGAAAATTCCTGTCTTCTGCAATTTCCATTTCGTGGCCTCAGCCCACTGCTGTGCTCAAAATACCAGCCAGGCTATACGGTCCAGTGGCCAGAATGTGTCAAAAATGAGTGCTGTTGTGTACCAAGTGGGGCTCGGTAGACTCACAAGGTAATCCTCTCGCAGTCGCTAAAACCCGAAAAGTGTATCGAAGGCTAGATTAAGATCCTGCACCGAAAGGGCGAAGATGACATAAGCGCGAAAACGAACTTTTTGGCTATTTCGTTCGTCGCTCGCATCAGTATCGTTTAATTGTACCCGGGAACTAGCACTTTCAAAATTGGAAAAAAGAGCTTGAAATTGGTTACGTCGGCGGAATGCACCCGAATTTTGGTTAAAGATTCTCTTGTTCAGCTACTGCTGCTATAACGAGAAGTAGCAGACTCTCTGAAACATCAATTTAAATTACCTGTTGCTCACATAACTACACCTCAAGGTAAAGTCGTGCATACACGTACAACTTCGCAGCACAATTACGACAATGTGGGACAATCCGTTGAACAAGTACCTGGACTTTGAGTCCAGAGCGATAGAGCTTCTTCGCAGAGTTCCATTTTTGCACGAGTACACCAGTGATATGATTAGCGCACGAATCACATTGTTCTTGACGACGGTGGGGCTGATGGCTCTGGTCAATGAACTATACATTACGATAGAGATGAGCTTCCTGCAGAAAGAAACATACGGCGAACTGAATAGGGCTCCACTCAATGCTGAGGACTTGAAAAATCATCGTATGATTATTGACGACGAATTCCATGGGAAGGAATGGCTGGACGAGAAAAGCGGTATCGTCATGGAGGAGTTTGAAAGGCTTGACCGGTTTTTCGCCAAACCAGTCCATGTGTCGCATCTGTACGTGGAATGCAATATCATAGAGCGTTCGCAGCCAAGCAAATCCAAAGACAAGATTGATATCGAGTGCAAAGGCCCAGATTTATTGTCGGAACCATTCGTATTCCACATGGAGTTTTCACCCGAAGATTGGGAGCTTGAAAAAAGGCCCGAGTTTGGATGCAAACTGCAAGTTCTTAGACGCAAGCTGTATCATTTTTTCAAAGACAGTCAGTGGCATGAACGGTATGTTGGGCGTCATACCGAATCCAAATTGAACGAGCCCTTCACGCTTTCCAGCAGCGTTCAAATTTACAATACGTCGCAGGAGCTGCTTCCTACCACGGTGGACGACATTCAGTTATGTTTCTTGAAGATGGAGACCGGAGACACCATCAAGTGCAAGTTTGTTGTGTAGTTTTTATGAAAGAACAGCTTTGGTACGGGCAAACGCTTTCTTTAAACGCCGCCCTCGACGCGAGGAACGCCCACCCCGCAATTGTGCAGTTGATTTTCGCACCACGCCCACAGCTTCATGACTTGTATGAGTCTCGCCTCGTACTCGACGTGTCTGTAGTCTTCCGAAGATGTGTTCTCCCCGATGGGGTTGCGTTCCCGTTCTTGCTGTTTAATGAGCCGGCTGGTGGCTTTCCATGCACTATGCTGCCAAGGCCTTTCTGCCAATGGGGTTTGCGTATTGGAGCGTAGGTCATTTGGCTTGTGAGACGGGGTTTCAAAGCAAACGTCCTCGTCGTTATTAGAAACGAACATGCCGTTGTAGCTGGCGACGGCCTGGTGCGCCGCCGTATTGAGCCCAACGAGGTCAGGAAACTTGCCGTCTGCATTGGCCATTGAAATTTGAGAGTGTATTGACTCCAGCAACTTCCTGTTGACTGAGTCCGCGATCTTCGTGCGCAGGGAGAGGGAGTACAGGTTGCGCAGACTTTTAGGCAAGACCCTTTCAGACTCCTTCTCAGAAACTTTTTTCTCCATGGGGAAAAGCAGAAGTGTCATCACAAGTTCCAGCTCTTTCATGTACTGTGTGTTTGAGTCCGCTTTGAGCGCTAGCCTTTCCTGGGAATACTCGATGAGCTCTAAAATGAATTCGCTAGACTCTTCTGGAGATGCACCGCTCTGATGATGTCTCCGGATCATTTCTATGAGGTTCAGCAATAACAGCTCGAAATGCAAGTCATCGTCGTCGCTATCACCTTTCATTCCGTCTTCAGCGTTCGATCGATTGGGCTCGAAGACCTGCACCCCAAACTCCGTGTATATTTTTTCAATGGCTTCCAAAATCCTCCCGGCCTTTATGAGCTCTCGTACGCTTGCTCGTTCTCTGATTTTGTAGATTTTATTGAATGTGGAGGCGTCTTTGTTGTTGCGAACGTATCCCAGCTCTTTGGCCATTCGAATGCTAGACTCTTCGTAACTCATCACTACAAAGTAGTTGAGAAGCAGGTGAGCTATTGAAGGCTCTGGACATGCTCGCTTTAGCTGCGAGTCCGAGCCAGTAGGTGCACTGGAAGCAGCTCCTGTAACGTCAAATGGAAGTGCGGACTCCAGAACGTATTCTTTCCATTCCTGTCGGGAAAAGGTCTTTCGATCGTAGGTGTCCTTGACGCGGGTCATTTTGAAGAGTACTAGCTTTGGTAACGCGGTGGGAGACAGAGGCTATACGACAGCTCTATTGAATGAATTACGGAGATCAGGGTGTGTGTGTGTGTGTGTGTGTGTGTGTGTGTGTGTGAGATGGTATCCCTGGGATGACTTTAGTCTTTAACAAATCGTCCTTAAATGGATCACGTGCACTTCACGTGGTAATAAATGCAAAAATTCGTGGTGTGTGATATTGGTATTATGTAAGCATTGTGAGGCAAATTCGTTGTTAGTGATTACATTATGACCGGACATCTTTAATCACGTGGTTATGTGTTTGCCTATTTTTGTCCTCGCCGTCGTCGCCGTCTGATATGACTGTTTATCTACTGTCGGTCGTCCAGCAAGTTACAAGTGACAGACAGATCAGAAAGCTGTTTAGCCTATTAGTATAAAGATCAGCAGCGAAACGTCCTGGTCACATCAAGAGCTCTCTCATAAACCGTTTCTAGACTTTTTAAATTAAATACTGTTCATTCGTGTAAATGTTCCACACAGTATCAAAACCCTCGAAGAGAGTAGAACAAAATAGGAAACGTGCGTCTGACTGCGAACGGACACAGCAACGAGGAGTTTTGACAAATAGAGCAAATCTATCTCCAACGTCTTCCGCTGAGCAAATTCCCTCAAACGGTCTCAACCTTACCGAACTTTCCATTCGCCAGAAATATATTTCATTACAATTTACTGACACTGTCTGTGCAAAGGGAAAAATGCAGTCACTGGCACTGGCAAAAAAATGACAGCGTCAGTAAACGATGTCGAAGGATGTCGCCCAACCATAAGAGTCAAAAGACCTTTAATATCTAGCAGCCTGGTGCAACAGGCCAGCAGGCTCGTGGGCTGTATCACCCGAGGTGTAAGCTATCTTGAGTTGGCATTCGGCTTAGTTAGACCCGGAAAAAAAAAGATAGTATAGTATGATCGTAAAATCTGGTGGTAGTAGATTTGGCATGGCAGGCGCCCTTTGAACTGTCCAGCAGTTCTTCCAGCCTTTGAAATCTGGACTCTCTAGGGGCGTCCTCTTGGTTATACCAACGCAGCGTAGTTTGCCACTTAGTAGCCGAACGACAGCAATAAAGCCTGCTACGGCGCATCCACTTCAACGTGTGATTTCCCACCAGCAGGTTGCATGGGGAGTTCGAGTCGCAGTCCCCGGACTTGCTGTATAAAAGTGGAGGGTGGCACAAACTGAATAAACGCGGAATATCTTGATATTTGGAGCCACTCGCTGGAGGCGAATTTCGTTATATTACCGTGGAGCTCACTTCAATCTTGCTCTAGTCGTCCTTTCAAAATTTCATTCGAACCAGTGCAGTAATTATTATATGAGTGTCATTACTGGTCGTCCTTCCATGTTGCTCGCAGAAACTTCTTACCCAGAGGGTTTGAGTGACACCAATAGACAGTCTAGAGTCAAAGGTTTTCACTTGAACGGACACTACTCAAATGGAAGCCACTTCACATCAGCACAAGGACTTGCCTATGACCAGGGGCGAGAGAATCGAAAGATGCCAAGTCTGGCTAACATTTTAGCCGTCAGTCCTAACCCCGTTGCGGATACTTCAAAATCTCCCAGCTCTGATAGGCACCGAACACTTTCTCCACCAGCGTCAAGCGGTCAAGGCACACCCATGGCGGGTGAACCCACCTATGCAGCAGCCCCACGGCTTCCAGAAGCAGGTCTTCGGGAACATGTTGTAGATTTTAGAGTGCCACACTATCAAAGCTCCAAAGGCCGCTGTCACAAGCTACCTGTTAATACAAGAAAGCATTCACTGGACTCTCTCATGACTGCTGTTCGTGCGGTCGAAACGGCGACCCCGAAAACCCCTTCCTTTCACGTAGACCGCGAATATCAAGCAAAAGTGAGCAACATCCTTCAGCTGAAGAACGGCATTTCTGAGAGCCTTAAAAACTGGCCCATAACGACGCAAAGTGATGCCCAAGCACAAAATTTGTGTCTTCTAGACTACCTTTCGGTGCAAGACGTAGGAAACGTACTTCAAAAGTCTGACAAACTCGCCTCAGAAGCTAGGGAACTGCTGCAGCTGAAACACGAAAGAGAACTGGCAGCATATAAATTGACACCCACAGTTCATGCGCCTGCAAACTATACATATCGGCCGCGTTACGTGTCTTCCCTTCCTGTACCTCAAGCGATGTTAGGTCGCGCACCAACATTTGAAAGCCCTGCCGCTCCATTTCACGGTCATATGCCAATCTTACCACCAAATGTGTTCCAACAACGCAAAATGCCGGTGCTTCCAGCCGCGGAAGGCATGGTACTTGTCAAAAGAGCACCTGAATATGCCCCTGCTCTAAATGCGCCCGCTTACAACAATTCAAGTTTGGTTCGCATAGATCCACCCACCAATATGAACCAAGTTGAGAAAACTTACAATGCAGAAAACTCAACTTCCATCAGAAGGACATCTCAGCCCGAGATGACAAGAGCCACCGCCAAAGGCTCCGTTTGGGATGCGCGTTCAAGTGAGGGATCCAGTAATTCATTGGATAGCATGGAGTGTGTTCACTGTGCAAGAACAGACACTCCTGAGTGGCGTCGAGGGCCTTACGGGAATAGAACAGTGTGCAACGCTTGCGGCCTATTTTACGGCAAAATCGTGAAAAGATTTGGCATTCAGAAAGCCAACCTGTTGATGCATTATCGCAGAAATACCGTTCCTGAGGATCGTAGGGTTCCCACACGCTTCTCGGTCCCAGAGTCCTTTGTCGAAAAGTTGCGAGCTGACCAGTCGCTAGACCACAATTTCAGTGTTTTCTGAAGGGTTTAAATTTGAAGCCTTCATTATCTGATAGTATTCGTATAGTATCGAGACATTAGGTCTCAAAGTTGTAATCGTCGTTCGTCCTGTATACTTTTCCAAGCCTTAAACCACCCTTCCATTTGTTGCACCATATAAGTGTCGCGGGTATTGACGGTAGGAATCATTTTGATCCATGGAAGCTTCGAGCAGAAATTTGCTAATTCTTTAAAGCTGCTGTGCTCAGAATAAGGAACCCGAAAGACCTGGAATCGCGCTTGGCGCTTATATTGGGACAGCAAGGACGCGGCGTCCATATGATCTACTTTGGTATCGTCCAGCAATTCCAAAGTGTGGATTCTTTTTTGCTCCAAAGACTCATAAAGTTTGATAAACTTACCGCCGCTCTTGAAGGACCAACCAGTCGGCGAAAAGGCAACCATATCTTCGTAAATATGAGCAATGGGCTTGAAATAAAATTGAAGACTTTCCTTTGTGGCTAGTGTTCGCATAGACACCAAATGAACGCAGGATTTGGTAATGTCATGAGTGATGATGCCCTCAGGAAAAATGGATTCGTAGGTTTGGAAAATACGATGCTTCGTCGTGTCCTTAGGAAGAAATATTTTGGTGCCGAGCTTTTGAGCAATAGCAACAGCCAGCTTCTCCTTGCCAATTGTGTATGTGCCCACCACGAAAACGAATTTGTACAGGTGACGTTGGCGAAGAGATTTGGATAGGAAATTCATGATAGAGCTTTGACGGTCTCCAAATAGCTTTTTGAACCCTACGGTGTTCAGCTGATCAGTGAAGGCGCTGGTGGCGTCCAGCACGGAACCCTGTAAGGGAAAGTGGTACGATGGATACATGTATGTTGTATCCAGGTATACTTTGTCAATGTGGGCATTGTTGGTGTAGGCATTTACACGCGAAATAAGTTCATTATTACTTCGGAAATCACCGGTGTGCAGAACCCATTGAATTGTATTGTCGTCTTTATCGAACTCCCGAAACAAAAACACGAAAGACCCAGGACAGTGATTAGCATCAAAACTGATCACGGAGACACCTTCTGCCACCTGAACGGTGACGTCTTGTGGCAGTGCCACAATTCTTTCGTAGGGAACTTTGAACTTATATGACAGCAGATCCGCACTTACCTTGGAGCAGTAAATAGAACCTTGGGTCCACGATTTCTTGACGCCCATGTAGTGGTCTGCATGGAAATGGGACAAAAAATATTGGTTAATGGCTGGGTCGGAGTCGAAATTGAAGCCGTCTACTACAATGGTATGGTTAGTGAAGCGAATTTTTTTCACATTCGGAAGCTTGGGCAACGGTCTCCCGGTCCGTTTGGCTGTTGACGGTGGTCCTGTGGTAAGACAATTATCGCAATGCGCTTCTCGTTCGTGAATTTCGAGTGATGTCAAAACAACACCACACACAGGACACAGAACTTGCTGCTCCTGACCCACTTCCGGGATCGACACAACTGGTTTTAGCTCAGAGCCTGGAAGTTCAGTGTCTACTTTGGACGGCAATCTAGAAACCCGGGGTTTTTTCTCAGGCCGGTGTCGCAGTTTAATGGGAAACTCTTTGCTGTGACGACGAATCTTGGTGTTTGAATTATTTTCCTGTAGCTCTAGCTTTTGAGGTTCGTTCGTCAGGTCGTATACCGAATCATCATTTCTAGGTAGATCAGAATCGCAAGACTCGCTCTGTGAGCCGCATTCCAGCTTGCTGGCTGTGTTCCGATCGATTTCAGGTTTGCCACTAACTTCTACCGCATTTTCTATAACTTCGTCATCCTCATCAGTGACAAACAGTTCACGACCGTTTGTGGCCGTTTCCTGCTTAACAACAGCAGATACGTCTACCTCATCGCACTCCAGATCAATGTAAAGTGGTGCACTTTGAGGCTCTTTCGGCTGGTTTCCACGCAAAATATCAGTCTTCGGGATCTTAAAGTCCACCAGCGTTCGCTGTCGCTTGTTTCCCGGCATATACACGGGGCTATTGCGAGCTTGGGATCAATATGTTTCGCAAAGATGTTGAACTCTGATTTAGAATGCATCTTATATTCAATATTTAATATTAAATAAAGACTAGACACATTCAGTATTTATATCGTCAAAGAACAATGAACACAGCTTCATGGGCCTTTTGACAATCATAAAGAAGCAGAAACTGAAGGACAAGGAGTGTAGATGTCTCATTTTGGGCTTGGACAACTCCGGAAAGTCAACGGTAGTGGATTGGGTCTTGAGTTTCTACACGAACCGGCCACGCCGAGAGATTACGCCCACGGTGGGATTTCAGATCCACACAGTTACGTTTGAAAACCACAATGTTCAGCTGTGGGATATTGGAGGGCAGTCTACGCTGCGTCCTTATTGGGACAACTACTTTGAGAAAACAGACGTGCTGGTATGGGTGATGGACGTTGCTGTAGCTAGCAGGCTGGAGGAATCGGTGCAGGAGCTGCGAACGATTTTGCAGAATCGAGACCGGCTGGGGTACAATTGTCGGATCATCGTTCTGCTGAATAAGAAAGACCTGGTGGCAGATTTGGACTTGGTGCTGGATAAGTTGGAAAAAGATCTGGCCGTGGTTTTGAAACTGGAAAACGTCCCGATCGAAACCAGAACGACCAATGCGCTCAATGGCGACGGTCTGGAGACGCTGATGGAATTGATCGTGCGTGGTTGTGCAGGGGTGTGACGTGAGGATGGCAGTGGGGACGGAAAGAGCTAAACGGATCTAAAGGTCTCGGCAAAGCATGTTGTGGCCAGGAGACCTGGTAGCGAGAATCAAACATAAATTTTAACTTGGTATGGTAGTCGCCGCGAACCCACTGACAGGTAAGGAGAATGTGAGTCTGTAGGAAGTTGGCTAAGCCAAACCTGATCTTAACCATCACCCACACACCCAATAGATCACCTGACTAAGATTTTGGTATGACTAATAATCTTCTAGTACGAAAATTGAGTCATGGTCACTCTATACGTGTTTGTTCATTTTGGGGAAACTTGGGTCACGTGATTTATGGCGGCTCCGACCGCCGTGACGTTTTTTTCACATTTAAGGCCTCCACTGTCCTATATAAATAAGGAAAGCTTTCATGAGAACCCCAAAGATTGACAGAGCGCTGTATTTTCTACCCCCAGCAACTCAGACACAAGAAGGCTCTGAGTACTTGTTGAACGCCGAAACTGCACGCATCACTCAACTATCCTTTTTTCTAGTGAAAGAGCAAATTTCGACGATTCTAACGATACCACACACGTCGATTAGCGGGGAAAACTCACAGTTTTAACAGGCCTGAAATCTAATCGTTTCGAAACATAATAAAAACCCCATTCTGAAAATGACCAAAGTTACCGTTCTGGGAGCTGCTGGAGGCATTGGACAGCCACTGTCCCTGCTGCTTAAGATGTCGCCGTTTGTGTCGACCCTAGCGCTGTACGATTTGAGACTGGCGCCAGGCGTGGCACGCGATTTGTCGCATATCAATACCAACTCCAAGTGCAAGGGCTTCGACAAGGAAAACCTTCCAGCGGCACTGGAAGGTGCTCATGTGGTGGTGATCCCAGCTGGCGTGCCCAGAAAGCCTGGCATGACCCGTGACGATCTTTTCAAGATCAACGCAGGCATCGTGGCGAACCTGGTGGCTGCAACCGCAAAACATGCGCCCAACGCACGCATTTTGATCATTTCGAACCCGGTCAATTCTACCGTGCCCGTGGCGTGCGAAACGCTGAAGCGTTCGGGTTCTTTCCAGCCGGGCAAGGTGATGGGTGTGACCACATTAGACGTGGTTCGCGCGCAGACTTTTCTCAGCGACGCTTTGGGCGGCGACAGCTACAGCCGCGAGTCCATGAAACGCCATGTCACCGTTGTTGGAGGCCACTCGGGCTCCACGATCGTGCCGCTAATCACGGACTCCAAGCTGCGTGCAAAGCTTGTAAATCGACGTCTCTACGACGCGTACGTTCACCGAGTGCAGTTTGGCGGTGACGAGGTGGTCGAGGCCAAGCAGGGCGCCGGGTCCGCCACGCTCTCAATGGCACTAGCCGGCTTCCACTTCACGAACCAGGTTTTGCGTAGCATTCACTTGGAACCTTTGGACGTTGCACCATTACCTGCATTCGTTTATTTACCGGGCATTGAAGGCGGCCGCGAGCTTCAGGCCAAGCTCCAAACGCAAGCCGAATATTTTGCAGCGCCCGTGCAACTCTCGCGCGGCGACGTGGCCCGGGTCGAGTCGCAATGGCTGGAAAATATTACGGACGCGGAGAAAAAGTCACTGGCAACGTGCTTAGGCGAACTCGATACCAATATCCAAAAGGGCCGGAGGTTTGTGCAGAGTAAGTTGTGAGGCGGAGCCCCAAAATAAGCAAGAATGTAAGAATATTTACGCTTAGTCAAGCTGCCCATCAAATTTAATGATTGTTTTCAATGGCATACAGTTCTTTAATTCAGATGAAACGCGAGGCGACGTTGTAGTGGTATCAATTGCATGGCTGAATGACTGTCGTGTTGATGTCTCGTTATATTGGGAGATAAAAATGCATCATTACAAAGCGTGGGATATACAAACAAGATGCGTTACGGATCGGCAGCGTTTCAGTTGTATTCTACGGTTCCAGAGGATTTGTGTCGAGGGATTGAATGGCATCCAGTGGTTTGGCTATGGTAAACTTGTCATTTTTTCTTAGAATGTCATTTTCATCACTTTTGACAATTTTGTCATTTGTCGCTATAAGCCGTGGACGTCCAACGATTATAATTTGGACATCTGAAATTCGCGTCTTGGTGACTCCCAGTGAGCAAGTCGTTAAATTTTGTACTATTTCACATTAATATCTCGTGCTTGACCCATCTCTGAGAATGTTATGGACACTTTCAATTAGCGAGACTGTTTTGGTAAAATCGCCGTCTACCACCAGTATAATAATGGTAAATAAAGTGGATGTAAATGGAGGGGGATAGTGAAGATATATCGAGAGGGGTAAATGATGACAGCATCATCTCCGGTGTGATTCTATCATGATAAGTTGTTCTGATGATTACTCAATTGTCATAGAATCCCTACGAAATCGCCTTATGTGATCCAATTTTTTTGTCTCGACGAGGCCAATGATCAACAATCACGTACGGTCTGTAAAACATCTACGAAAGTACAGTTTTGAGATAAAAACATTGATATTCATGAACTTCCAGGATAGAGAACAGAAGTCCCATTGAATGACTACGAATACAACATCTGTGCTGAACGTCACGCGATAGAATTTCATTTTTGTATTCCTCGAGATTTCAGCGTCGCTTCCGTTCAAATCACCGGCGGCCTAATATGACAAGTCAGCATGAAAACCGTATGTGGAAAGGGAAAAATTTCACTTGAGAAGAGCTGGTGGAGGGCGCTCGGAGATATAGCTCATCGCCCAATTCTAAGCTGAATGCAGTGTTTTGGCAGCTCAAGTGTTGGCATTGCTGGATTCGGACAAAACCGCTCAAAGTCCTATTCAGTCTGGACCAAACGCATATATAAGAGTGTACCAGGCTTTGGGCCCATGCCCACACAAGCCCAGCGACAGCGACTTTCTAATTCGATGCTGTACTTGACAATATAACTCGTCAACTCGTCAACTCGTCAAAATGCTGATTAGCAGTGTATCTGCTGTTTTTGCAGGTTGTTCGACACTGTGCCTCCAGGTCGCCCAAGCTAAAGACTAGGGTGCTGTTTTCGACAGCCTCAGCATCTCGTCGGAACAGAACACCGAAAACCAGCCTCGGGGTTTGTGGGATGCTACTGTTGGCTTCAAAATTACAGACGCCATGGACGCCCAACCAGGCGACACATTCACTTTGAATCTACCAAATGTCTACACGGCCTAAGGTGCAAATGGAGGCGATTCTTTTGCAATCTCATCAAGCGGTTCTCAGCTTGCTACCTGCTCTGTGTTCTCAGGGCTTTCGTTGACTGCCGACTCAAGAGTCACATGCACTGTCCCCAAGCAGGACATTAACCAAATGGCATCTCTAAAAGACGTTACAGGGTCGATAACTGTGCCTTTCATTTTCAACGTCGGCGGCTCCGCCTTTCAAGCAGATTTGGACGATGCTCAAAAACTCGGCACGGGAACCCAAACTGTAAGGTGAAATGAATTGCCAGCTACTGTGTCGTTTGCCGCTGGGCCTACTTACACCCCCAGTTTGACCAATGGTTATAACGCTGCCACTGATCCCAATTCCTATGTGCGTACCTCCATGAACAATCAAATTCAGCCTTACTTCGTTGGCTCACAGTGTTCCAGTGGTTCTATTGCCAGTGAGAAGATCAAAATCACCTACGCGGGATTCTCTCGAGGTGACTCACAAACGGGTCAGCTAGTGTGTGCGGCGATGTACAGGCAATGATTTCGAATGGCTTAATAGCTGGATGATGCCCCAGAATGCCCAATCTGGTTCTTCGTCTGTGTCATATACTTGCCAAGACAATACAGTTAAAGTCGATGCAACTAATATCCCAGCTGGCTACAGAGTTTTTGTTGTCGGGTACCAGAGACTATCGAGTTCCGGCAATCCTATCACCTTGATGAACCAATACAAGGACACCGTGACTTGCTCAGACGGATCGACCGAACAGACGAGTTTTAGCATACGAACACAATTGAAACTGGCGGCGGCGTCCGGGAGTTTCAGTCCATTCAAGATCTCTACTAGTACCTACTTGGGAGAGGCAACCACGATAACCACCACCATAGTAGATGGTACAGACAACTAAATTGTTCTCAAACCAACACCCAGAACAACAATCACCCAAAGGTACGATGGAGACGTTGTAACGACTCTAACATTGAGCAACGATTCGGACGCTACCTTCATCACAGTTAAAGTCGATCTTCCGACAAGAACGAAAACAACTACTGTCCCATGGACAGGTACCGAGACAACTAGTCATCTAGTGACAAGCGGTAGCACGTTTACTCAGGTAGTCGAAACGCTTGCTGCGCGTACTACTGTCACTCACATTTGGACTTCCAGATCTCATTCGACTACAATTGATTCTTTCGACCCTTCCAGCGATTTTCGTTGTTACTGCGGAAGTCTGGGAGCCCTCCAGCACCACAACAACCCAACGAACTTATTACACGGGCACAGCCGCGTCTCTGACTACATCGCCATACTCCGATTCCGATGTCACGGTAAGCGTAATCAATTACGTGCCTTCCCCCGCTTCACAACTTTTGTACCAACGACCGAAACAACTGCATTCAGCACTAGCGCTTTAACCAACCGCGCTGGAGAAACCACAGGTCTTGAAGTTTTCAAGATTGCTCCATTTAAGACCGTCACTACTCAATACATATGGACAAACACGTACGTGTCGTCGAGTACCGAGCCCACACAAACGGCAGGAGCGTCGGTTGTGACAGTAGTCAACTACATTCCTCGTTATACGCAAAGCAAAAAGGGAGATGTTCGCCCACCAACGGTGTAACGGGACTTGAGTGCTCTTCAGGGCTATTTTGCAATGGCGGTAAACTGACGTGTCAGCAGATAAGCACAGTTACACAAAAGAGCTTTTATCCAGGCACTACACCATCCACGACTACCCTTCCTTACGTTTCTTCGGATACCACTGTTGTAATATACTTACCTCCTGCTACGACAACTAGAACTACCACTTGGAATCACGTTTATACGACGACAGTAACAGAGTCGCATGCAACTGACGCGTCTTTAGTTTACGTTGATGTCGAGATTCCAGTCACAACCCCAGTGCGTAGCACATGGTCTCAAACCGAGCTCTTCACCACCACTGAACCAGTGGCAGATGATTCAACAGAATACACGGTAGTCGTTTACGGGTCTTCTGTATCCGAAACTACCTCAACGTCATCCTACACTGGTAGATCGTCAACGACCTACACCATTTCCAAAAATCCTACTCAGGTTACTGTCATCGAAGTTGAACCCATTCCAACAACCGCCGTCACAAGAGGCTGGACTTACAGCACAACGGGTACAACTGAATTCAATTGCGGCGACATAGAGCAAGGAAACCCAACTCTCAACATTTTCCACAAGAGAGGCGTCAACCCTTACACTCAGGCCTGCGATCCATTGAACACAGTCACTACTCAAATCACAGAAGCTGTTCACGGACCTTTCGTCACCTCAACGGTTCATTTCCCCTATACGGTATCTACGATAAGTTCCTCCATAAGCCTATCTGATGGAGCACTGACCGAGACCATTGCACAATTCGTTCCCAATACTGTGTGTCAGCCAGTCGATTCTGCGTGTGGCACTTTGACTACGTCTGACAATGCTGTATTCGCAGTTCAAACAGCTTGCTGCCAGTTGGGACTTAAATTTGCCACGGATTCATCCTCCGTCGTATGCGTCACAGCGTCTACTGCAACCACGTCTGTGACCAAGTACTGGACCCGGAAAACGACATATTTCACAGTATACACTACCTTCATCAACGGCCTGCCATACGTGGAAACCGAGTATGATGTTCCTATTACTACTACCACGTTGACAAGAACAGGACCGTATAAGTCCACTGCGACCGTCTCCACGATATCAGGGAATTCTGAGCGCGGTACTGCCACAGTCATTGTCCAGGTATCAAGCGCCACCCCGACGACGGTGACCACTACCAATGGATGTTCAAGTTCCAACTGCTCATGTCAGCTCGACCAGGACCACACATGGACCGGATCGCGTATCGGCACATGCTCTACCGATTTGATCACCTTCACTGGCTCTGACGGTATTGCAACGACTGAGACCATCTACTATGTTGAGACTCCAGTCGCTGAAATCAGTTTGACTGCTACCACCGGCTGGACTGGATCTGTTACTTGAACATATTCCACCAAATTTACCCTTTTTACCGGCTCCGACGGTATCCCAACCACTGGGACTATCTAATATGTGGAGACTCCAGTGGCCACTATTGAATCGACTACTATTACTGGGTGGACTGGATCTGTCACATCGACATACTCAACAGACGTGTCTACCTTCACCGGCTCTGATGGCAGTCGTACCACTGAAACTGTGTATTTCGTGGAAACTCCAACTGACAACGTCCAGACTACAGCCCCCAGTGGACCGGTAGCTTCACGTCTAATTACTCCACCGCGTTGGCTACTTTTGTTGAATCCCAAGGCTTAACAAAGACTGGCACTGTATACTACGTCAAAACGCCGATTAACGAGATTCAATCTACGGCATACGCCCAGTGGACCGGCAGCTTTACTTCTACTTTCTCCACCGCGTTGAACATGTTGACCGGGTCTGATGGTATTTCTACGACCGAGACTGTTTTCTACGTCGAGACCCCAACTGTTGATTCGACTTTGTATACGAAATGGACCGGCTTGTCTACATCAACGTATTCAACAGGGTTAAAGACTATCACATCCCTAGGTGGGTCGTCAACGACACAAACAGTTTATTACGTCAAGACTCCAATGGCGAGACTTTACTCGAATAATACTACGATGAGTGGTGGTCTTGCGACTTCCTCTGGAATGAGTTCTGCCGTGACTTCCAGTGATAACGCTGGGTCATCTTCTTCCGCCCATATTGACTTTAATTCCCATGTCACAGTTTCTCTTTCGTCCAGCTCATCTCCTGCAGGGAACACGAACTCACATCGTTCGGTTGAGCAATCATCTACACCTTCATTGATCTCTGCCACCTCTGTGACTCAATCTATTGTGACGGAACACACAAGCGCTAGTTCCTTCTCCGAAACTCTAAGCAGCAGAACGTCTGCGACAAGTTCGAATGCCGTTATTTCAACGCTCTCTAAAAGTACGAATGATGTGACAAGAACAACTCCTACCGCGCCTGGTACCTCTTCTGAATGAGAAGTTGATGCTGCACACACTAGTTCGAGTGGGTTGGGCCCTTCCGACACTCCAGTCGGAAGTCTGATCAGCACTGAGGTCAGCACTCCAGTTGGACCTTCAGTAGGACCTTCAGTAGGACCTTCAGTAGGACCTTCTGCAGGACCTTCTGCAGGACCTTCAGCTGGAACCCCAATTGGAATTCCGGTTGGCACTCCAGCTAGCATTCCAATTGGACTTCCAAGTAGCACTCCAGCTAGATCTTCAGACAGCACTCCAGTAAGATCTTCAGACAATACTCCAGCCAGTACTCCAGTTGGGTCATCTCCAGTTGGTGGTACTCCAGTGGGCACCCCAGTTGAAACTCCAGACAGCAATCCAGTCGGCACTCCCGTCGACACTACAGCAAGTACTTTAACTCTCGCAAATCCAACCACCTCGGGTGTATCGAGCTCTGACAATGGTAATGCCAGCTACGGCAATTCAAAGGCATCTTCCGCTGTCGTTACATCAGCATCCAGCCTTGACTCGAAATCTGATAGCCGTACAACCACCGTTTCTCCCACGGCCCCTCTCGTACAAACCTCTGCTCTAAGTTCGGTCTCGGTATCGAGCAGCACTCTTGCGATCTCAACGTATGAAGGCGCTGCTCAGAAGCTTGGACTTGGATTTTGATTTGCACTGCCCGTGGCTTTGATTTAAGCAGCAGCAGGAGAACATTTGTTGTAAGACTCTTACTGCTAAATAGGCTTCAAGACATTGATAGATACCCTTACGTTTACAGCGTTTCATAAACATTTATAGATTATACCGGTAACTAATAGCCGTTTTCATCAGCAGTGATGCAGTTTTGATATTTTTCTATTCGAATGTAATTGACGAACTTAATGTCAAAAAACTCGCCTATTCGTAGCAACACCAAAGCCAGTAATGAAAGTCAAGACCATAGTACCTGATTTTCCTGGGTTTGAGGTGTCCGACCTACGTGCTTCAATAAATCGTCAAAACTAAGCTTGTACATGTAAATTTTCAAACGTTTGACAAGATGATCAAGACTTTGGGAACGATATAGGTTTCAGTTTAGTTTCCCGATCACAAGCTACACACTCTGGAACCCTTAAGTTACAGAGATGAATGGCTGTTTAGTAGCTGTTCAGTAGCTGTTCAGTAGCTGTCCAGCATTGCCCTGCTTCAAAACGATCTTACAAAACTGCTCTCATTCTGACCAGAGAAAAGAGCCCAAAAATCCCATCTTGCGCCGACAAATCTATTCGCTGTGCCAAATCAATCATCGACGGACTATTGAAGATTCGTCTGTGATATTTCAGAGTCGTCCACCATTCTCTCTTAGTTATCTTCTCTTGATATGATAGTAGTCCATGTTCTGCTACCTTGGAGGAGGCCAACTCTAGTCTTGACCTCGTGCTCAAAGTGAACGTTTACTTGACGGACATGAGCAATTTCGCGGAGTTCAACAAGGGCTACGCTAAATACTTCAAAGACCACAAGCCTGACAGAACCTGTGTGGCCGTGAAGCAGCTCCCATTGAATCTTCCAATGGAAATGGAAGTTGTTGCCGTCCACAAATAAAAGTCATACACTTGTCATACGCATCCACCTTCCAAAAGCTTCAGTCAAAACAATTATAGAAAGAGGCATCCTGTCCCATAGAATCTAGCACTAAGTATTACGATTTTCCACGCTAAATGTCATAATATTCAGCATTTCAGTCTTTACCAGCTATCTTCACGAACCCAGTTTATACTGTCTTCGATCAATTAATTTACATTAAACAATAGCGAAAAGTTGCCAAACAGCTAAACAGAAGACAAGTATTTGAGGCCCAGTCCACTTGCTACAGCATAACCTATGAGGTCCCAGTAAGTAAGGCCAACTTTTTATGTCTAAGCACAGGCTCCAAAGTTAAACTAGATAGCACGATGTTTGGCTAAAGAACATAAGAATTCTTACAAATAACCAATGGACAGTGTTGACAAACCGTTCGTGGACTGACAAATCACTCATTTTTCCACTGTTTGACCTCAGTTGCGTTTTTGTAAGGTCCGAAAATTTGCTAACATCAACAAAAGAGTTTAGGGTAGGGTTGCTTATATAAATGCTGCCCAGGTCTTTATAAGAGGTGAAAAAGAGACTACACATTTCAGGATTTGAGGGTCCTGTGAAGAACAAGAGGTATACTTTACACGCAACACTTCTCTTTCTACACCAGTTGTACTATGACGTTTGGTCTTAAAGTCGTTAAAAAGCTGCAATGGACTAATGTTCCTATTGACAAGTTGGATCTGAAAGCGATGAAAGTTGCGATAGTTGGAGGAACCGGAGGAATTGGTCAAGGTTTCAGTCGGATGTTCGACAGCAGGGGTGCTAATGTCACTGTCGTGGGCAGGACTTTCAGAGACGACGACTTAGAGAACGTCCATTTCATCAAGGCAGACCTAGAACTGATGTCAGAAGCCAAGCGAGTTTCAAAAGAACTTGCAAAACTGCCCTTGGACATGGTGATTTTCACGAACGGTATATTTGCTGCCACCACTCGCCAGCGAACTTCTGAGGGTCTGGAGCGCGATATGGCCGTGAGCTATCTCAGCAGACTCGTTATCATTCGCAATCTACTACCTACACTTGCAGAAACTCACACCCACATGTTGAAAAGACCAAGAGTGTTTGTGGTCGGATACCCCGGCACCGGAGAGCTGGGGACGGTCGAGGACTTGAATTCGGAGGGTAAATACAGCGTCATGCAAACACACATGAACACGGTGGCCGGTAACGAGGCTCTGGTGCTTGACAGTGCACGGCGGTACCCTGAAATTGGCGTTTATGGACTCAACCCGGGCCTGATCAAGACAAATATCCGGAGCAATCTGTTGGGTGCCAACAGCTGGAAATCATGGATTATTGAGAGTATCATTGGGTTCTGGTGCCAGAGTACCGAGGACTATGCACGCCGCATGCTTCCGATGATGGTGTCTTCTGATTTGGATGCTTACAACCCTGCGTTCTTCAACAACAAGGCCCAAGCCGTTGAATCCCAAAAGTTTACGGAGCCTTATGTTGAGAAGTTTATCGGCAAGTCCGAAGAGCTTCTGGAAAAGTCCGGGGTGTCCTTGGATTGAGTGTATGCAGAGAGTAGGTTTTTGTATGTAAAGAAGGAGGCGAGCGAGGAGTACTCGTTAGGCCTGCCAATTGATGCTTGTTTACCGGAAGTGTAAAGACTTGAGTTAGAGCTACGAATGAAGGGTGCGTGTGGCAGCCTCGTTCTTGTTCGCGAGTTTAAACAGTCGCATGAAGCCCCGAGTCACCCTGTAGTGCTAGTTTTTTTTTGAGAAAGTAGCAGGACTTCCCAAGCGCTTGCGTCGCGGCTTCCTTTTCCCTCACAAGTGACGCCATCGCTCAATTATTCACTGTGTCTAGTTACTGGGTTACTGACGATTATACTACGATTGTTGTACTAGTCAGTGGTACTACGAATGCTTGTTTGTACTCGTACTCGTACTCGTACTCGTGATTTGCATGGACCCGTATTTAGTGACAATCAGCCCTGTACGAATTCAGTGACGCAGGCTGTTACAATATCGATTTGCAGGTCCAGTTTCGGGGCCCAGTGTCAAGAAAGATAACGAAGGCTACTCTACGACCCAGATGACACATTCTCACAGCACGAGAAAGCCTTGTTATCGCTTTATACGGACATATCTAGACCTCAAGACATGGTCTTTGGGTTTTGAGCGGGTTGGCAGCTATCCAGAGCTTCTCCCTGTAATCTGGTGTTTGGAGGCATGCTACGTGCTGTTCCCAGAGACAAGGCCTATCTTCGATGAGCGCGACCTTTCTCTGGTCTGTTGACATCCTAACCTGTACTCATAGCCACGTGTACTGTACTGCACTGTACTCGTACTCGTACTCGTACTCGCCATTAATTAAACTCCATTTGCCTACATGTCCAATTAATTCGCCATGGCTTTAAATTGGCCAAGAGAAGTGGCTATAGGCTACAAGTTAGGAGAACCAAGCGTGAGCGACTAGAAGCACAATCGAACAATCGAGAGCGAAGGGTACTCGTAGTGCAGTTGAACAATTAAGAGCGTCAGCGATGGCTACAAGCACCGTTGAACAATTGTGCGCATCAGCAAAAAATTGTGAATTATGTACAGATCTCGTGGTACACTTGGATTAGGTACTCGAAGCGATAAGTTGTGAATAACTTAGGTACTGCTATGAATTGTGAATAAACTAGAGAACTCGTGGTACTATTGAGAGCGCTGCGATCTTTTACCCTTTGCTTGTAGCCACCAGCGCTGTTCACAATCGATTGCTGACGCTCTCAATTGTTCAACAGTGCTTCGAGTGTGCCTTACTTCTCGCTCTTGACGACCCAATCTATTGCCCATCTCGTGCCTCTTTTAATTTACGTAGCCCTATGATAAGCACGACCCAACGCGTGGGCCCACGCTGGAAATTACCACGCCGACCTCGACATGGACAACTACGTGGACAGGATGCATACATATTATGGTAAACACGAGCAGCTTTCCATATAAAAGAAGCACACAGCGAGCGCCCAACCGTTGGGAAAATAAGAACAGCGTTCAGCACACGCACTCACGCAATCACGCACCCACGCCCTCACGCACACCGCTGCAACTCGCCCACACTGAACAAAGCTGTCGTCGTCCCTGCTTCGTGCTGCTGACATGGAGAAGGAAGAGGCCTCTAATCGAGCATCACGTGACCACACGAGCTGCTCCTCGTGTCGGTGGTGGCTCATTTTCGCACGCGTGCTGTTGGCCGCACATCTGACCACAGCGCTGCTGCTGCTGCACTGCCGACTGCCCGACCAAGGCGTGCTGGGTCCCGTATGCTTGTTCCTCACAATATTGTTTGTGAGCATACGCCATCGCTCCGCACGGCTCTTCAGCATCGCCCCCACGCTGGCGGGCTGCGTGAACGCAGCCCGCGAAGTGGCCGATTTGTGCCAACTGCAGGAGTTCGCACTCACACGAGGCGCTGCGGCCTCGCATCGCGGAATTGCACTGCTGGCAGAAATCCAGTCACGTGCCCTCGTGCACGCCGTCGTCCTGGTATGTTTGGGAGCGGTCCAGGCCGTGAACTTGGCGCTACATTTAAAAGCTCTACGTGCTAAAACCTTGGCAGATGACTTGGAATGTCAATCGAAACCGCTGGCCGGAGGAGACAAGATATGAGTCCGAGCGAAACGGCGCTATGTACTTGGATAATTATATCTAAAAAATCACGTGTATACCAAAATATCACCCACACACCACAGACCACGTGTTTATCACGATATCCTTATCTAATTTATTTGATCGCGTGACCTAATTGTATATATCACCACACACGAAATTCACAACGCCAGATTTTCCACCCATTCATTTATTACCTTTCAAACTCACCAAAACGGTACCATAGATAAAGATGAGTAAATATCACACAAGATACGCGCGTTGCCGAACACCATCAATCGCCACTAGCACCGTCATCACCATCACCAACGCGAGCGCTGACAGATACGCGTCGAACACGTATAAATCCAGGCCAATTGTCCCGAGTTCAGCGCGTTTTCCGTGTTTTGGTATCACTATTTTGTTGTAACGCACCATCGCACCACCACCACCAAGCATCATGTCTTTGGAAGAAGTTTACACGCCATTTCTGTCCTCGCGTGTCGCAGCACGTAAGTTGATGTCTTTTTGGGACAAAACTACACCTGCCAGTGTCAAACCACACCCACAACCAATTGATTTGGGCGCAGGAATGCCCAACGAGGGACTGTTCCCCATCGAATCTGTGCATTTGAATGTGGTGGACCATCCGTTCCAGCACACCGAATACAAGTTCCGGTCCTCCAGATTGCACCGTGACGCCAGCTCTGGAGCTGCCAGCAGCGACACGGTGGTCGCCGCTGATGGGTCTCCCCGTAACGAAAGGGAGCTGGTTTCACAAAAGTTCCAAAACGGGTCCATTGTCGACATGTGGCGGTACGAGCCCGAAAATCCAGGTGCCATCCCAATCTACACCGGGTTCCAATACAGTAACACCCGGGGTCTCGACCCAATGCTCGATTTTTGCTACAAATTCGTCGAGTACGCCAACCCACCAAGCTACAAGGACTGGGACATCACTTTCGCCAATGGCTCTTCAGACTCGCTTTTCAAAGTGTTCGAAACACTCGCAGACGCCAGCGTCACTGTGCTAGTGGAAGAATTCTCGTTTTCCCCCACGATCAGCAATATCACCGCCACAGGTGCTGTTCCAATCCCAATTAAAGTCAGTGTCACTGGAGACCCGGAAGAACAAGGTATTGACGTGGAATTCTTGTCCAATTTGCTGGAAAATTGGTCCGAATCCCAATACTCGCATCTCTCGAAACCTCGCTTGTTGTACACAATCCCCACAGGTCAAAATCCAACCGGTATGACCTTGTCTTTGGAAAAACGGAAACAGATCTACGCTTTGGCCGAGACCCACAATTTCCTTATTGTCGAGGACGACCCCTACGGCTATTTGAGATTCCCAACTTACGACCCCGAAAATCCTTCGTACAACCCATACCAAGCTGGCGAGTATACCGTGGACCAATATCGCAAGGAAGTGCTCTCTACATCTTTTCTTTCTCTCGACACCTCGGGTCGTGTAATTCGGTGTGAGACTTTCTCCAAGGTCTTTTTCCCCGGTTTGAGATTCAGTTTCATTGTCGGCAATAAGTTTTTGATCTCTAAAATCTTGGACTTTGGAGATGTGTCAACCAGAGCTGCCAGTGGTGTTTCTCAGATGATGGTCAACAATGTTATTCAAAAATGGGCACCAAACTTCACTTCCCCACAAGAAGCGTGGCTGTCGTGGGTTATGAAAGTTGCCAGCCAGTACACTCACCGCAGAAACATACTTTATGAAGCGCTTCAGGCCACCGATGCATTCAAAGACGGCCTTTTCACGATGGTTCCCGTGACAGCAGGTATGTTCGCAGCGCTCCAAATCCGATTTGAAAAGTTCCCAAATATTAAAGACCATGCCCAGGCAATGCAACAGCTCTTCTATATTCTTATAGAAGAAGGTGTCAAAGTCGTGTTGGGTGTGAACATGGCTGTCTGTAAGAAGTTTTCCTCCGAGAGATCACATTTTATGAGAGTCACATACGCGCATGCAGCGAGCGATGAAGAAATGCAAGAAGCCGCCAAAAGATTGAGTAAAGGTATTTTGAGACTGCTTGCCACGTCCTCTGCCGCCTAAAAACCAAAAGCCCACCAATCGCTGGAAAGTTCGTTGTAGCTGTTCTTAAAGGTACTGAACCTTTTGACCTAGGATTATGTAATCACCAAAATTAATGTCCAATATTCAAAATCTGGAAATTCATACCCATGATAGACACTGATGTAAACCATGTTCTCCATCTTCTGTTATCAATCAACGCTTCATAACATGGAACTAGTATGGTATTCCACATCTGAATTGGTCCGTGACTTTAATTTCTCACTAACTCTGTCTTTATAGCTACCGGAGGGCAAGAAAAACGGCGTTCAAGTGCTGTACCAGGACCAACAGAAGATCAATGAGTTTTCGAAACTTATCATGAGAAAGGACTCGATCAATGTAGAACTGGCCCATTTCAAACAGGAAAAGGGTTACTTGGACGACGTGTCGCTCGAAATCGAGCTGATCGACGAAGACGAGCAAATTCAGTATAAGATTGGTGAAGCTTTTGTTTTTCTGCCCCAGAGCGAAGTGGTACAGAAACTGGAAAAGGACGGCGAAGCTCTGGACGCCAAGATCGAAAGGTTGGAACAAACAGAGGAGGAAATCGATTCTCGAATTGGGGAGCTCAAGACTGCACTATACGCGAAGTTTGGCGATAACATCAATCTCGAGCGCTGAACGTTGAGCGTTAAAGCGAACTGTAAAAGAAAAACCAAAATCTGCCATAAAAATAAACAATAAACACCTTCCTCCCTCCCATCCTTCACCTGTATTTATAGATGTCCAACGAGCGGACCTTGTACCATGTATTGTGCCAAAAGAACAAAACCCTCCTGCTGCCTCAGTGAACGGGTCCGTTGGGCCCGCTCATCGCGTGCACTTCCTGGTCTTGCTCAATATTGAGTTTGAATTTGAGCTTTTGGGCGAATTTCTCGAGCCGTTCCAAGACGTCCGTGGAGTGCGAAGAAGGTATCTCCATGGAAAATCCCTTCACAAGCGAATATTCATGGGTGATCTTGCCGCCTGTCTGTTTCACCAGAGACTTAAGGTCGTCTAGTTTCCCTTTCCAGGCCTCTTGGTCTTCCTCGAGGGTCAATATATAAGATTTAGCACGGTCCATAAGCACTGTTAGTAGGGGTACAAATAACCATTGATGATATGGTCGCTCATCAAGATACACTGCAATAGACACTTACCGAGAGATGTGGCATAAGCCACGGCGCCTAGAAACACTACGAAAACGCTTAGAAGTCTCATTGAGGATATTATGCTTCTTCCCTTGGCGTGGAAGTTAAACTCTTAAAAGATGGTGAACTTTAAACGTCCGTTAACCTAATTACCGTGAATTACGACCAGTGATAGCATATCAACAGATGGTCCAAGCTGGCGCACTGCGACAAGACCGTTAGTGGCATAGTATTAAACATTACGTACAGTATTTATTATATTCTTGCGGCTTTTTTGGAAAGCATACCGTGGACGAATTATGAATCATTGATCGAACGCTATTCGAATTCAAACAACAACCTTTTCGGTTGGGTGACCGGTGTGATCGCTGCTGGCGGCATCGTCAGTATGGATCTTGTCGTCGATAGCGGCTGGGTGAGGAACTTGGGCAGATTGGTGCGATCTAACGGGCTCTGGGATGTACATTTCGTGTTCTTCGTAAGTGAACTCGCCAATCTGAGCGCCATCAGTACCTAGTTCTTCCTCGTCAGGTCTCAATCTTAGTCTCAAGAAGGGAATTCTGTCCATTACTAGCAACAAAATGGAAGTCACAGCACACGTCCAAGCAACAGTAGAGCAGATAGCGGCCAGCTGGTAACCAACCTGCTTATAATTGTGGTTGATCCACCCACCAGCGATAGGAAGAGCCTCATCACCGGCAGATGCGTTCACGTAGTCGGCAGCGAAGATACCAGTCAAAACAGAGCCAATGGCACCACCCACGCCGTGCAAAGCGTAGACATCGAGACCATCATCAATGTGTAGTAGGTTCTTCAAGTCAACGGCAATGTTGCAGCCAGCACCAGTGACAATACCGATAATGACCGAGGCCCACACGGGGACGAAACCAGCTGCTGGGGTGATACCGACCAAGCCGGCGATGGCACCAGAGCACAATCCTACGGTGGTCCATTTGCGACCGAATCTGAAGTAGTCAATGAACATCCAAGTCAGACCAGCGCAAGAAGCGGCCAAGTTAGTGTTGACGCAAGAGTACCAGGCTCTGATGGTGGCATTACCAGCGGAACCACCGTTGAAGCCAAACCAGCCAAACCACAAGAAGACGGTTCCAAGAACGACGGAAGTCACGGAGTGGGGCTTATATTTGGGCATTCCAGCCTTGGCAATGGGGTCATTTCTCTTACCGAGGATAAGAGCGTAGATTAGAGCACCGTGACCTGAACAAATGTGGACGGGACCACCGCCGGCGTAGTCAAGAGCACCCAAGGCGGCCAACCACCCTTCCGCGTTCCAAGTCCAGCACGCGATTGGGCAGTACACAATGGTGATCCACAGGAACAAAAACACCATCATAGGGAAAAGACGGGCACGTTCGCACGACCCACCAACCATCAAAATACCAGTGACCATGGCAAACATGCCTTGGAACAGAGAGAACAGGATATCAGGGACAGAGCTCACAGAGCTAGGAGCGCCCAGCACGTTTTTAAAACCGAAGAATTGCAAGGTACCAATAAATCCGTTTCCCCTGGTGCTGTGAGAAAACACCAAAGAGTAACCCCACCAAAACCATTGGAAGGACACCACGCCTACGGCCATGATGGATGCCCACAATAGCGAGAGCGCGTGTTTTTTCCGTGAAAGACCCGAGTACAGCAAACCAATACCAGGAACCATAATCCATACCAAAGCGGCAGAAGTGCCGACCCAAACCATGTCAGCGGCTTGGTACTGTGTGTTAAGGTCGGTGGTGAGCGTGTCACCACCTGTACCGGTGCCCGTAGGGATGCCAGTGAGATTTAAGCCAGACATCGATTTTAGATTTCCTAGTCGAGCCAGAATTTAAATGGTTATCTGATGCCCAAATAAAAGAGTCAACTAAAGTGATTAGACTGTAAGTTTCGAGATCAGTGAAAGCGCCATCTAATCAGTCAGGGACCTGGTTCGAACTGCTCATGTGCACCATATATATATGCCACCTGGACTCATCGTTCCCATACTTCAGCCAGGAACCGTCCAAGCCGGACCAACCACATTGTAGCGATACGAGATAACCTTTTTGACAATCAGATAAGGTTGTCAGATAGCGTGCGTCAGATTTTCTCACCGTTTAAGGCTAACGAGAAGGAATTATTGTGAAAACACAGGGAAAAAAATAGAGGGACCACCAGAGCTGGCGAAAAAGATGCCACCGGAAAACCCTACGGAATTACAAAGGAATGGCATAGCGCATCCCCTCCCCTGCAACTTAGGACGCTTGAAAAGGATTGACATGATGTTGATATTTGCACGTTGAGTGAGTCAGAAAATAACAAGCTGGAAAACAAAGACGTAAGCGTTGTCAGTTCACGTCGTGCACAAGTGGCAGAGCATCATGTCCGGACTTTGAGTGCAAGCTGTGTGCGAAAGGAGCGCGCCAATAGAGTTGACGTCGGGAGCAGTGCTGTAGCGAGCGAGTACCTTCTAGAAAATTAAAGGTCTGTGGATCTGCGCCCAACGGCCAACCGTCTATTTTTTAAGACCTAGGCTAGGCTCTTTTGCAAGCGCTGGACAAGAAGAGGGCCTGTGGACCGGTAAGTTCAGGAGCCGGAATAACACGTGACTTGAACATAACACAATTGCTCGTTCAAAATGATCCAGAGAATCTGTGTATTCCCGTACATTGTGATCGCGGTTATTCGCTTCAGGGAAGCGAACGTTCGTTTTGATTCGGTAGTGCGCGGGATTCGAGGCTAGGAGCCGAAGAGGCCGGTTTTTAATACCAATCCAGTCTCCATCCATGAAAAAGTGTCCTATGTGGTCGAACCGTAGCTTGAGAACGGGCGATTTTGACGTTAAAATCCCATTTCATGATCTCAGCGAACACCGCAGGCTCAAACTAGGGCCCGTGAAGAAGAACAGACGGTATAGGCGAATTATGAAACCACTTTACCGCGGTTGAAAAGCTCCTGTGCTCTTTATTGTTCGTCTTTAAGCTATGTTTTGTTTCTGAAAGTGAAGTTCTCAGGAAAGAGTTTATATAGCTATGTTCAGAAATATTAAATAGTCGGTTATAGTGTGGCAGACCAGAGAATGGCGAAGGAAAGTGGTGTGAAGGGAGAGTGTCGATAAGGTTTGATGTTTTGTAGCGAACTGCTGTGCTCGCGCCAGAGTGACATTTCAGTGTTTAGACGTTTTGCATACTACTTTTCCGACCTTTTGTTGGAATTTACATTTATTCACCAATATGTTGTTCGTTGTAGTATAGAATGAAATTAATGGTAAGAATTTACTAGACTGGCTAGCTCTGGCTAGTTCTGCCCGCTTCTGGTGATACTTAAGCTTCTCTCGATCCGGCGTCTAACTACTGAAGAAAAAGCCCCAATATACGATACGCTACGTTAGTGCAGTAAAAGTTTATCAAAGAGTTACCAAAAATCACCGAGCAATCTCAAAAAGCTAGACAAAATAGTTTGGAACTGGTTCCGGGGCCGGTCACAAGAAATACGCTTCCACAATGCGCGATGCAAGACTTCCTGTCACCTCACCACGTGACCCAAATCTTGCATCAATGCCCATAAACTCATAGTTTCGTCAATTCACTCGCTTCCTAAATTATCACCAGTAATGTCTTTTTTCCTTTAATATCTAATTGCTCACCATTCGTCACTATCATCCACTTGTTGAGCGCCTCAACTATAATGCGTCACCTAATATCACTCTGTACTACACTGACACTCATTATATGTAGGGTCTCGCCTATAAGTGCAAGACACATCGGAGTTCCTGGACCTGATATCAAAGATGCTCATCGGGCAAGTCCCAAACTTCTATTTCCTAAGGCAGCAGTGACAATTTTTCCAATCATGGGAGGAACCCTTATTGTTGCAAAGCGGCACCTAACATCTGCTGTGAGAGTTGTCCCCTACTTCCACTAGTTCTGGTCCCTGCCAAAAGGAAATTCTACCGTCAGTAAAAAATGGCAAGTTTTGCGTCCAGAGCCCGCCCTTCTCACACTGGGAACACTCTACTACCCCACCTTTTAGATGATGATCCCAATGAGCTAACTAAATGCAACCTGTCATTGCTTTCTGCTGTTGTAAGGGTAAGGTATAAGAGGTAGAGCCTCTTGCCGCACCATTCATACCACTTGCAAAATGAATTATATCAAGTTCTTCTAATGCCCAATTGATAGTGCTATCAGTGTTGTTTTTAGGACTGCCTTTACGCTAGCAACCAGTACCACCACAATGGACGAGAAAGTTCTCGTTACAGGAGCTTCGGGCTACATTGCCATGCACATCGTCAATATTCTTCAATCAGAACGGTACCATGTTGTAGCATGCGTTGACTCTCAAGAAAAAGCAGACCGTATTTCATATGCCTACGAACACTATTACCCCTATGCTGTGTTGGATGCTGTGATTGTCAAAGACACTGCAGCACCAGATGCATTTGAAGAAGTGTTTGAAAAACATCCTGATATTCAGCATGTCATTCACACGGCGCCTCCCGCATCCTTAGGAGAGGGCAATACGGCGGAAACCTCGTATTTGAAACCGGCGACAGAGGGCACCATCAATGTGCTTGAATCCATCAAAAACCACGGAACAAATGTCAAGCGTGTAGTGGTGACTTCGTCCTTTTCTGCACTTATGGATTTGGACAAAGCTGGCGATCGTAAATGCGTTATTTCGGAGGAATCCTGGAACCCAATTACCTGGGAACAGGCCAAGCACAAAGACAGCAAGGCGTACGCCGCTTCCAAGAAGATTGCAGAACAGATGGTGTGGAAATTCTACGAAGAAAATAAGGATTCGGTGGGCTATACGGTGACTACTGTGAATCCTCCGTACGTCTTCGGACCTCACGTCTTTGAATGGGAGCTAGAAAGTGGTGAATGGAACACTACGGCCCAGTTCATAAAGAAAGCGCTCGACATGTCGCCCGATGACTTTGGGCCTTTACTCAAGCCCCGTGGCATATGTTGTGATGTCAGAGACGCAGCGCTGCTGCACGTCTTGCCGCTAAGAAATCCGAAGTTGGTTGGCAAACGGTTGTTCCCTGTGAATGGAACTGGTGTCAGGCAACACAGTTATGAAGATGGAAAGTTTAACTTGCAGAGGATTGTGGACATTCTAAACGCAACTTTCCCAGAGTTAGAGGGGAAATTACCAGCTGGTTCTCAAGTGCAAAATCAAGCCAATCTCGACCAATTGGCTCGCTATAACAACGACGAGACGTGCCAATTGACCGGCATGGAATTCAAATCGTTTGCCATTACGCTTCGGGATGCGGCACTTCAAATCATGAAAGTGGAGTCGAAGAAGTGAGGAAGTCGCAAACTCGTGGACAATTTGAGACTACTTACATTTATCATTCCGCGGCATTTATCATTCCCCGCAATGTGTTATATAAAGGATTACTAGTCTACTAATGAACCAGTGTAATGGTTATTGGAAAGCTTGATAGCCTTGATCTTGATGCTGCTATGGGCACGAAGGTAATGAATCGTGTTCGATATTTTTTCGATTCAATTGATGCAATTGTTTGGGATTGTGTGCTGAAACTCGCAAGAGGGCGAGTAAGTACTGTGGAAACGAAACCTGGCGCCAGCACAGTCTCCTCTGCTCCCCAGCGTCATATATATATCTGTCACTTTATACTAATCTGTCACCTCTGCCACTACAACATATGTGCACTGCGATTTTAAACGTCGCAGTCTTACTGCTTCTACACCATTGTGTAGACCCTTTTACTTCATCACTAATCTGCAGCTTTGGATGATTTAACTGCCAATTTATGGCTGCAATGCTCCTAGCGTCAATTGTTCTATTTGTCTATATTTTGGCACCCAATAAACGCTTTTTAAAAGTCCGAGCGAGACGATTGAAATGGGAGATACAGTCTCCTCATTTCTTCCCCGTTCTTGGTTTCATTCAGGAAATTACCCCTTCAAGTCTCTTTCTACTTATTTTGGTTTCATTTGAGTAGCCTTACAATATCGCTGTAATTTAGCTGGTTGACACCATGAAGAACCCTACCTACCAGAACTCATATCCAGCGATTCGCGAGGACAACGTTGAATATCCATTCATTCTGGCCGCGAAGTTCACCACAGCCCAGCCCAAATAAATACATTAGCGTTACAATGTTTTAGCACTATTTAAAAGTCATACGGTTGATGAGTGTCTACACCCATGGGTATTATGGTAAAGTCATTAGAACGAACGAACGGCGGAGCGTTGAAAGAAGATCATAAAGGGTTTTTTAACAGCGTCATATGCTGCTTCGTCAGCTCAATTTATGGCAAAAACAAGCCTTGCAAGCTGGAAGGATCCGTAGCATTGTTGACAACGGCAATGGATAGAAGTAGTTGTGCTTGAACAGGCGACAGTGTTCCGCCCGCGATGGCACCTTGTGGCACGTCCTCCGGGAAGACAGGCTCGTATCCGTCAGAGGCAAACACCACAGGCACTGTAGACGACTTGAGCTCACTGGAGGTCGAGTTGCCCGAAGAAACCACCACCAGACCCTTGACAGAACTGCTGACAGAGTTGATTAGAGATGGATCGTAGTAGCCGTCGTAGACTATAGGAATCGTTGTGACGGAGTTACTGTAGGTGGTGTTGGCGGTCGCGATTTCGGTAAAATTGTAGTACTCTTGGCGTAACGTGCTTTCTGGGGACAGGAAGGTGGGCCACGCAGGCGTGAACCAGAACCAAGGCTCGCCAGCATACACAGACCCGATATTGCCCGCACTTGGGTTGCCCGAGTTGTACAAAGAGCCTGAGTAAATGGAGCACCCGTCTACGACCAAAACGCCGCGCCACCAGGAATTATCCGACCACGCAACGCTTAGCCCGTCTTCGAGCTCAGAAGTGACCACAAGACTCTTGGGGGAGTCTGTGACCACGCTGAGGAAGAATCCAAGCGACTCGAGCGACTGTTCGGACCCTAGAACCACCACGCCCGTGTATTCGTCGCTTTCCAGCGAGCTGGCCACGGAGCTGGCCACGCTGTACAAATAAGTGGCATTCAACGACGACTGGTTGAACAGGGTGGTGACCTGCACGTCTGAGGACATGGTCCAGTTAGACATTTGGTATTCTCCGCCCGTGACAAACACCTGCAGCTTGGGCGAGGGCCAGCCCGCGCTGGGGTGCCCACTGTAACTGCTGTTGCCGCTGGAATTGACTCCCGAAGCGTTGTGCCAGTTTGAAGGGTTGGTCCAGTTCGACCAATTCGACATCTGCGTCAGATTCCCAGGCCACACCATGAGCGGGTCGAAATCCGACGTTTTCCGCTTGAAAAGGTCCGAGATTATAGCGATAGGCGACGCTGTCGCCACGGCCAAAACAGATGAAAGAGCCAAGATGACGTGCATTGTGCTGATGGCTATTTTATCGATGGTTCAACGATCGCACATCAAAGCTTCGTGAGTGTGCTGCACACACACTCTTCCTATTTATACTTCCGATTCATCCCCACCTCTTCGCATCCGATTGCTAACACAGAGAATTCCCAAGCAACGGGCTACCCGAATATTATGCCTGTTCCCAGGTTCACTGAGCCCTGTTAAGCTTTCGTCACCGCAATTTGACCCAATCTGGGCATTCCCAAGCCCGTTCCGAGACTAATTCAAAAATGGTAATCCATACGGGTTCGCCTTAATCAGCACGGTGCGAGACGTACAGTGCGCGTAATTTCCCGGATTACGCCCAAATTGCTACTCTTCCGATGCGATATTGTAAATCCCAAAATCTTGAGACCCTGGCGCCGGGGGTCTGCCTGGGTTGCAGCGCAGAGAGAGCTACATCAGACGAAAGCTGGGAATTTTCTCTACACGATGAGCCTCTTGACTCCAAATTGCGACTGTTTCTGTCGTCAGAAACCTCAGAAACATCTTGTTGTTGCGCAACTTGCAACTTTTTCAACCTTTACCATGCGATGAGATGCTGCCATCTGTCAAAAAACAACTCAATAGGGTGTGGCGGACAGCAAGACACTAAGGTCAAAGGCAAAGGAAGCAGCGCTACTAGCAGTACTAGCAGTACTAGCAACACCTAGTAATACCAGTCTCCAAATTCTAAGCCACAATAAACTAGCTTTCACGATTGGTTGCAAAGCTTCATACATAGGAATTAGGTCAGTCAAGAAATTGTTGAACTTGTGAAATCCAAGAGAAAGTTGGCTCTTAAAATCTACACTACAGCTTTCAGCACTATTCAACCTGTGTGTACCCCTCCGTCGGTGCTCCACTGTCCTCCACCTTCGTAATGGGCAAAATTACCACTTCCTCTGCAATCATCCACTTGGCAAGCTTCTGCACCAGCAGTTGGGGCGAATACCGAGCTGTCAAGGTCGTCCTTCCTGCGGGTTTGCGTGACGCAGGCCATCGCCAGTTCCTCACCAATATCGCAGTGATGGCCACGATCGTGACCAACGCACTGACCTTGCTATCGTATTTCCGCAGAGAAAATCGGTTTCTAGTGCGTGTTAGTCGTCAGTTTGCACTCCCTCTAGCGCTGGTTCTTGAAACTGTGGTCGCGTTGGTGTACTGGCCGCTGCGGTTATTCTTTCTGCCCCTAATCATGCACAACGTCAGAGACGGCTCCAGGGTCCCACTGCCCTTGTCTGTGGACTGTGCCATCCATCTTCTGCCTGTGCTATATCTGGCAATGGACTATCTGGTGCTTGAGCCAGCGCCTTTCCAGATGTCCAAAAAAACGGCGTGGCTAGTGGTGACGCTACTGGGAATCGGGTACAACCAGTATCTCACAGTTTTGGTCGACCGAGACGCCGGTGCGGTTTACCCGTATCCTTTTCTAGAAGTCCAAGAACCTTACAAGACTGTGATATTCGGAGCTGTCACCAGCATCGCCTGGATCTGGTTTGTTATCTACAAAAGGCTACACACGAAATTGAGACGGCAGCAAAGACCGGCCAAAGCCTGAGGGCGGTCGCGGCGGGTTTTACAGAGCGTTTAGGTCCTTTAGAGGTGCTCCAGTGATGGGTGGTTCTTACCGGTTGGAAATGTAATTATCACTCTGTACTAATCTGTCACTGCTGGCTCTTGACATCGCGACTTTTACTCTCGAACACCACAAGTTTTGCGAGGGTTCGTGCCCGAATCACAGGACGTCCAGCACTAAATGTGGAGTTTCGTATGGCCAGGATGTGAGGTAGAACAAGTCATATCAAAAACTCGATTTAGCGTGCCATGGATAAGCTCCAGATGTGAACGAAACTATGAAACTTGTGGGAGAGAAAATCAGGAGTGTCGTTTCAATAATTGAAGTGTCAATAACTCGCCGAAAGCTTTGAAAGTGGCATTTACAATCGACGTTTGGGTAATTTGACCCGTTTCTCTTCGCCTTTTTATTTTCGCACCTAGCGCCAGAAATTCACACAATTTATAGCCACTCTCTGCTCAACAACGGATACAAATCCAATAGTCACCTCTGGATTCTACAGACACTGGTGTCTCTGCTAGTGTCTTCCACTTCTACTTCCACTTCAACTTCACTAGCCCTGGCGACATGAAATCTCGAAGTTACCCTACTTGCTATGGCGACTATAAAAGCAGAGTGATCATCACGAATTCCTCGCCTCTGTACCTCTCTTTTAAAGGACCAACATCATTTTATATCGCTCACGCTGACCCATACGTTTACATTCAGAGGAGAGGGACAACACTTCCAGCTTCTCCAGGTTTCAGGGTCAGCAAGAAGCGTAGACAGAATTATAGAGCGTTGCTGGGCGCCTGGTGTTGATTTTCCTCGGAAAATAGGAAATACTGGGAATCAGCTGTTTCTACATGCCTTCTTATGCTCCTGTGCTACGTAATTGTAACTGTAGCACGCTTTAGCGCCACATGGTGTTCTTTGAGATGCTTTCTTGTGTGTTTCGATTGTTTGCCCTTTTGAAATTATGGTAAAGATGGTACGTAATTCTGAGATATATAGTGGCGCAATACCAGCTAGGCCAAGCTTGAACTACAAAGCGTTTTTCCGCGTTAAATAGTCAAACCGCGAATACGTGTACCCGATGAATGGCAGATCCTCCTTGCTTCCCGGATTGGCCGCAGCTCCACCTTGTTGTATCATGACTTCTCTTTGGCGGGCCGCTTGAGCCATGGCTGGACTGTCGGGAACGTTTTCTAACTCGTCCGTAGGGAAAAATCTGGTATCCGTGATGCTGCTCAACTTGGGGATATATGGCGCTTCCACCATTCTGATACTGTTCCAGTCGACACCGCGGAAAAATGGATGGCTCTTGATCTCGTCAGAACCCCCGTGTCGACCGAGTCTCTGATCCGCATGCGTCAAAAGTCTGCGAATTAAATCTTCCGCTTCATACGAAATGTGGATATCGTCCGGAAATTGTAATGTCTGCTCGAAATTCATGATCTTTCGATATGTTTCCTGAGGCGTTTCGGAGCAGAATGGAGGCCATCCAATTAGACATTCGTACATGATTGCCCCCAAGGACCACCAATCGCACTCCTGGCCGTAACCTTGATATAAGAAAATCTCAGGCGCAATGTAGTCCGGTGTACCGACAGTGGAATATGCCATTAACCGACGCGACTTTCTCCAGGTCTGAATTTGTTGTCTATTGGTCATGGTCAAATGAATGGCATCCACAAACATCGTGTTCCGATTTTTGCCCGAGTTGTTCGCCGCTATGCCCATTTGCGGTTTTTGAAGGTTGCCCGTGGCAGCGTTCACTTCGTCCTGTTGTAACAGCTTTTTGTAGTATTTGGAATCGTGAGTCTTGTGGAACCCAGTCGACAACCCAAAGTCGGACAGCTTGATGTGTCCTCGTATGTCGATCAATATGTTATCTGGCTTAATGTCTCTGTGTATAAAGCCAAGTTTATGAATGGCCTCGATGGCCAAAATGCATTCTGCCATGTAAAATCTTGTCACATCCTCAGTGAATATTTGCCATCTAATGAGCATGGTCATCAAGTCACCACCTGGCAAAAACTCCATAATAAGGTACAGGTACTGCGTATCTTGAAATGAGTAATACAGCGAGACCACCCAGGGCGAGTCGCTGCCCGCTAGCACGTCTCTTTCAGCTTTGACGTGCGCCAACTGGTCCTTTTTGTACATTTCGGATTTTAACAAAGTTTTCATGGCATATATTTTCCCAGTGTCTCGCTTCTGAACTAGCCTAACCTCTCCGAATGCACCTTTACCGATGACTTTGACGGTTTGGAAATCTTCCAAAGAAAGCCGAGTACGACGTAGTCGCAGGAACTGGGACTCTTTTTTGCCCAGCGTGGAAAGCTGCCTGCTTTTGCGTTCGTCCGACCAATCTTGAGACACCAACTGGTTCTCGAGCTCCACGCGTCTCTGGTTACGTTCTATAGCATAATTGACCGAGGACTGGTAGAAGTTTTCGATCTTCAACTTGGCAGTAGCAGCCTTGTCTTGAATGGATTTGGAAAGCAGGTCTGGGCGTCTTTCGAAATACATGTAGTTGGGAGTCACAGGAGCGGCAGCGGCAGCAGCTGCTGCGCGTGGCTGTGAATCGCTTGGTGCCAGCCCTTGAAGACCTCTTAGCGGGCTGTGTTGATGTAGACTGGTATTTGAGGGGTACTGTTGTGGATGCTGGGGGCTGGGTACAGCTTGAAACTGCTGCGTATGCTGGGGACTCTGTCTAGCGTTGTTATACTGAGGGAGATGCTGGGGACTTTGCAATGTGTGGTTGTCGGAAGGGTAGTCTGACGTCACGGAATACTTGCCGGGCGAGACTTGCAGATTGGGATACACGTTGTTGCGCAGGTTACTTTGAGAGTTGTTCCCGTGACTGTAGAGACTGGGTGCGTTGTTGGCGCCGTTGGCAAATGTGGAGACCGGAGGCGGCGTGTTCAACAGGTTCTGATTCTGATTTTGTGGGGACGCGTAGTTTAGATGCGACGTGGTTGGGGTCGAGGGGTACGCCAGGCTTGGAGCATCGGCAAACCCGCCACCATTCATGGACGATCCCAGAGCGTTGCTTGTCGAGTCTGCATGGTGCTGAAGATGATCTTGCAACGAAGGATGGGAGTCCTGTTCTCTGAGATAGTTTGAGCTGAACGCCGTCATTGGCGGACGCGACCACGAGTTGAACGACCCGTTAGATGCTGTCGAATAGTGGAGGGGCTCGTTGTAGTTGTTGTTGTTGTTGTTGTTGTTGTTGTTGTTGTTGTAGTTGCCGCTATACTGGTCGCTTTTCATTCCGGGGGCTTCGTACGAGGCGCCGGGCTTGGCGTAAGCATTGTTAGAACCATTAAACATGCTCCAGGGCGACTCCAGATGGGCAGTTTTGGCGATGATTTATTCAAACTGGAATAAATCATAAAGTTGGCTACAGACAGAGATGGATTATTATCATTATTATTATTACTGTAATATACCAGAATTCTCAAAATCGCGTCGTACGGGTAGCTCGCCCCAGTCAAAAGCTTAAAACTAGTCAAACTCAAGCTATTCGGCTACTGGCACCACCAAGCGTGCAAACAGCTATAGCTCGAGTTGAACGCATCTATCAACCACAGCTTTCTTGGATTGTTTGAAAACGCTTTTTTGTTTTTTGTTTGATTATAGCATCTTGTTGTTACCTATTTAGTTACAGATGGAACAATGTGGTGTGGAAAATGACCAAAACGTGCGAAAAGTAGTAGTAAAACTGAGAAGTAAAAGGAGACTGGCCCTTAGAATTGCAAAGCTTGACCCTTTTGCTTTTTCTCACCACCCAACTCGAAGTGCTTGCATCTCTTCAAGCACAATTGGGCTCTGGTCTTGCAGACAACACATTCCAATCTCAAAACCACCTTCTTGGTGACCTTGGCTTTCTTGTGGAAAACAGGCTTCGTCTGACCACCGAAACCAGATTGTTTACGGTCGTAACGTCTCTTACCCTGGGCAAACAAGGAAGCCTTACCGGCCTTGTACTGGGTGACCTTGTGTTGGGTGTGCTTGCGGCATTGCTTACCCTTGCAGTAGGTCCTTCTGGTCTTTGGAACGTTAACTGGGGGGAGAGGTTAGTATGGGAATGGGAAGGGGGCGTAGAGCTGGGAGCTGAGAGCGGGGAGCGTAGCCGTTTCGGTCGTCTTTCCTTGTTACTAGTGCTTTCGTTTTGTCATTTGCATGTGCCCTCTAGACAGTTTGGTGTGCCTGGAAGCGCCGTTCTCGTTCCAGCATGTATGCACACCCAGTGCTATGCTTTCAAAGTGCTTTCAAAGTGCTTTCAAAGTGCTTTCAAAGTACTTTCAAAGTGCTTTGCTGACTTCCACGGGCTCACTTTTCAAGTCTTCTCAAACTTTCAAACTTTCAAACTTCCCATCGGATTCACTGGTTTTGGCCGTCGTTCTGTCCACCATTCGCTCTCGCTTATCCCACAGTGCTCTGTTCACACGTCTATTGACATACCCATTGCGACTGTTACTTCTTTACTTGGTGGTAAAACTGTATCACGAACGCTGAACAACGTAGTTCAGATAGACGATATTGTAGATCGATGCTAGTTTTCCATTCCTGCGAAACTCGCGGAGCGTAGAGTCGGGTTGTCCGACTGGGCGGAGTGCTGGGTAGAGCGTAGGCGGAGCCCTGGGTGGGTCCTAGGCAGAACTGAGCCTGGATGCCGGGGAGCCCAGGCAAAGACAGCAACGGACCCCAGCCTGGGGTCTAGTGGGCAGGCAGTCTGTCTAAACCCACCCACGCACAAGCGCCACCGACGCAAAACATTTTTGTCACGGGATAGTTTTTTGTGTGTGTACTGATGGGTGTATGGGTGTATAAGAAATAGCAGTCATGAATGGGTACGAGTGACACGTGAATAGACTGGAGAATTGTGCTACAAGCGAAGGGTGCTACAAGCACGGTAAAGGAATTGAGAGCATTAGCGATCAATTGTGAATATGTAGAGTACTCGAATCACAATTGAACAATTGGGAGTGCTAGCGAAGGATGCTACAAGCACTATTAAACGATTGAGAACGTCGGCGATCAATTGTGAATACCTGGAGGCTACAAGCATGGTTGAACAATTGAGAGCTCCAGCGATCAATTGTGAATAATAAAAGAACTAGTAGTAGTACCGCTCAATTGATAGCGTAAGGGATTAATAGTGAAGAAGTAGAGATATCGTAGTGCGCTAATGCTCTCAATTGTGAATAAGCCGAGGGCTTGTAGCATTATTGAGCAATTGAGAGTGTCAGCGATCAAGTTGAATAAGTAGGGAACTCATAATATTATCACGAATTAAGTGTCAGCAATCAATTGTGAAGAAGTAGAGATATCGTAGTACAAAGGGCTTCATGCATTCCTGAAAAATTGCTCGCTAACGCTCTCCATTAACAACAAGACGTAGGATAGCTATAAGCTTTGCTAGACAATTGAGAGCACCAGCGAGCAGTTGTGAATGATTATAGGGCTACACGCACTACTTAACAACTGAAAGTCCCAGCGATTCATTGTGAATAAATAGTGAGCTCTTAGTATTCTTCAATAATCGAGAGCGTCAGCGAGCAATTGTGATAATGTAGAGAGCGTGTAGTGTCGCTGAACAATTGCGATTACGCACAGAGCTTGGATTATCACTGGCAATTTTGAATACGTACGACGACTTTAAGCTAGCGATCAGTTGTGAATAAAGATAAGGCCACAAACACTACTGAACAAGTGAGAGTCAGCGATCGATATTTAACTGTAGACTACGAGCACTGTGGTAACGAAATAGAATGGCTACAAGCACTAATGGCTACAAGCACTAATGGCTACAAGCACTAGAACTCGTAGTACTCGCTACCGCTCTCAACTGTGGATAAACTAGATATAACAGTACAACTGAGCAATCAAGAGCATTGGCGATCACTCGCGAATAAACTAGAGAATTCGCAGCACTCTTGGACAATTGAGAGCAACAGCGATCAGTTGTTGAACTGTACTAGAAATCTGTATCAATTCACAATCGAAAGCAGTACTACGAGATCTCTGTTCTTTCAATGATCCTATTGATTTTTCGATGGTTTTAAGAGGCTCTCTTTATTCGCTGACACTCTCGCATGTTCAATAAAACTAAGAGAGCTATCCTTACTCGCTGACGCTGTAAAAGCTAGGAGCCCTCTTTGTATTCACAATTGATCGCTAACTCTCTCAATTGTTCAGCTCTCTACTTGTACAAGTGACGCCCTAGACGTCTTTCATATCACTTCGTACTTACCTGGCACACAGTGACACCAAACTCCACTACAAGTAACTTGCTCGAGACCTGAGATCCTAGACACCCTATTCAAAGTCCTATTTCACCCCGTTCAACGCTCTCCGATCAATTTCTAGCCTCCCAACTCACGTCAACAACTCACACCACCACTCAAATGTCCGCAACCTTCCTGACTCCAGTTTCGCTTTCCCGGGTCTAAAATTACACATCCACCACACCCTCCACGTAGCCCACCGATTGCAAACAACAATTGATAGATCGTGAGCATCCGGTGTTGTTCTTGGAGCTGTTCACTTCTCAAAAATAACGTGACTACGCTGTTTTCGCGTCTTTAATTTTCGTCAACCGTCCTGTAAAACATCGTGTTTCACAAAATTCAACCCTCTGTCATCTTCAAAAGACTCCTACAGAAGCTCATCTGCATCGAATATTGTGTTTCTGCAGCAATCGCACGGCTAGCAAATCTCGGTTTCATTCAAGAACGCTCAAGTTAATCGCCCTGCTCGCTTAGCTATAAATCGTCCCTCGAGCACGTCAATTTTGGCTCTACTATATATAGATCTAAGCTCATCGCTTGATCCCAAAAGTCCTGTAAAGACACACACAGATAAACACACACACACTTCTCTCATCGATGGGATTCGGGGACTTTGCATCTATCTGTTCCAAAACACCACTGCCGCTGTGTTCAGTGGTCAAGTCGTCCACACATCTGGTCCTGGGCCCAAAACAGACCGTGCACGACTTTGATCCACAGAACCTGACCATGGGAATCCTGCCCCGCTGCTACGCACGCTCTATTGATGTCGCCAATACAGTGGTGTTTCAAATTGGAAACGCGTTCGTCAACATCGGGGCGCTCGGTGTCATCCTGTTCATGATCTACTCGACGCGTCAGAAATACACCGCTATCGGCAGATCCGAGTACAGTTTCCTGTTCGAGCTGTGCTTATGCCTCATCGTGTTCACGCTCGTGGTCGACTGCGGGGTGTCTCCCCCAGGATCGTCGTCGTACCCGTACTTCGTGGCCGTCCAGATCGCATTCGCCGGCGCATGCTGCTGGACGATGGCCGTGTTAGGGTTTCTCGGGTTCCGCTTCTGGGAAGACGGTACTCACAAGTCCATGGCTCTGACCCGTGGCTCCGCTTTCATTGGCTTTGTGGTCAACTTTCTGGTGGCTATTTTCTCGTTCCAGGCCTGGAAGACCTCTTCCACCTTCACCAGCTCTAACACGATGGCCCTTTTCGTCGTGATGTATGTGCTCAACGCTCTGGCCCTTGTGTCCTACATTTTGTGCCAGCTGGTGGTCTCAGTATTTGTGATCAGAAATCTGTGGGCTGCTGGAGCTGTCTTGCTCGGGGTCTTCTTCCTATTCGCGGGACAACTCATTATCTATGCATTTTCCGACTCTATCTGCTCGGGCGTCAAACACTACCTAGACGGCTTGTTTTTCGGCAGTCTCTGCAACATCTTCGCGCTGATGATGGTGTACAAGACATGGGATATGACCACCGACGACGATCTCGAGTTCAGTGTCAGCGTCCATAAGGGCAACAGTCACGAAACAAACCACATGCTGAGCTACAATTTTTGAGCTCGTAGCAGGAAGCAATCAAGACTTGACAAGCTGTAAATTAGAATAACATAGACATTCTAGCATTTAAATCGTTAACCATTCATACTTTTTTTCCGCCAGTAGTGCACGCTGCCACGCACACCGCCACGCACACCGCTGCTTCTTAACTCTCACCCCCATCTTTCTGCTCTTCCTGTCGTAGCCGTTTCTTCGCAGCATCCAGGATTTCGGAATCTTTGGTATAGACAGTACTGCTCAGCGCATCTCGTTCATTGAAGGGATAACTACAGGCCAAGTTCGGACACATCACCATACTGTAGTTCTGTTGGATCAGGCATTTTTTAAGCTCTACATCGCACTGTGGACACTTTGTACCGCTCATCGAGTTGATTCTTTAATCTAGCTTCATTTTGGATTTAAAGATGGTCTACTTTGGTAAATCAACTCTAAATTCTACAAGAACTTACATAAAACCATCAACAAAATCAGACCTGAACAATGTCAAGGGTGGGTCCAGAGACTTCGAAACGATTGCAGAAAGATCCATCATGCATCAGAAACATATGTATTTTAGCACACGTCGATCACGGTAAGACTTCGCTATCGGATTCGTTGCTAGCATCCAATGGTATTATCTCTCAAAAACTTGCCGGGAAAGTAAGATTTCTGGACTCAAGGCCAGACGAACAGCTTCGAGGCATCACCATGGAATCCAGTGCTATCTCGTTGTACTTTCGAATCTTGCGCAAACAGGAGGGTCAAGAGGACCCTTTGGTCAACGAGCATCTCATTAATTTGATCGATTCTCCTGGTCACATCGATTTTTCCAGCGAAGTCAGCACAGCTTCAAGGCTTTGCGATGGGGCCGTTGTACTTGTAGACGTGGTTGAAGGTGTGTGCTCGCAAACTGTTACAGTTCTCAGACAATGCTGGGTGGAGAAGCTTAAGCCGGTCCTGGTGCTAAATAAGATGGACCGTTTGATCATGGAGCTTCAATTGACCCCCCAGGAGGCATTTTTGCATTTGAACAAAATAATTGAGCAAGTCAACTCCATTATTGGGTCTTTTTACAATGGACAGCGAATATTGGACGATCTGTCATGGAGGGAACAACTAGAAAACAACAATACGGCCGAGTTTGTCGAGAAGGACGACTCGGACATTTACTTCAGGCCGGAAAACAACAATGTCATTTTTGCATCAGCTATAGATGGGTGGGGGTTCAACATCGGTCAGTTGGCCAAATTCTACGAGCAGAAACTCGGTGCCAAGAGAGAGAATCTACAAAAAGTGCTATGGGGTGAATACTACATGGACCCAAAGACGAAAAAGTTCATCAACAGCAAGGGTTTGAAAGGAAGAACTTTGAAGCCCTTGTTTGTGACCTTGATTCTCGATAACATATGGAAGATTTACAACAACGTCTTGATCGACAGAGACTCTGAGGTTTTAGAGAAAATCACCACAGCTCTTAACATCAAAGTTCCCCCAAGAGATTTGCGGTCAAAGGACCTTAAGAATCTGCTGCGAACCGTTATGGGACAATGGCTGCCTGTCAGTGTCTCTGTCCTGCTAACGGTGATCGAAAAACTCCCGTCACCACTAGAAGCCCAAGGAGACAAAATGGAAAGAATCATTGGTACTGCACCAGGTCATGAAATGATCGACACTAATCTTTACACTGCAATGGAAAGCTGCGACAAAGATGGCTCCGTCTGTGCATTTGTTTCAAAGATGATATCTGTTCCTAAAGAAGAACTGCCATTGACTAATGGAACACCGTTTTCACCGGATGCATTGATGCAAAGAAGTCGAGAAGCTCGCGAAAAAGCTCTGAAAGCCGCGAAAGCCGCGGAGCTGGCTGAAAACTTGTCTCGCTCAAAGGACCCTGAAGGCGAGCAATCGAACATGTATGCCAGAGCTCAAGAAACAACGGCGACGCCAAATTTGGATGAGCAAGCAAGTCATGAGACTTCTAGGCCCTCTGTAAACGACGAGTTTCAAATTGTGACACAGCCCGCTCCGGAGTTGGACCTGGCATTAGATCTTGGCATAGAGTATGAGAATGAGTTCGAAGGACAGTCAGATGAAGACAACGAATTTCAACCAGAATTTATACCAGCTGGGATTGAAGCCAACGATCCCTTGAATTCATTGTTTGAATACGAGGAGGAAGACCCTTTTGAGACGGACGCTTCAGAAAGAGAAGCCGAGGATGATGACGATGTTTTCGAGGAAAGTGACGAAGTTATGATCGGAATTGCCAGGCTCTACAGTGGTACTTTGAGAGTAGGACAAAAAATTGCTGTCTTAGGCCCCAAGTATGACCCCCACAATCCTACGGAACACATCGAAGAGGTTGAAGTAACCGATTTGTTCATCTTCATGGGTAAGGATTTGGTGCCTTTGACGGAATGCCCTCCTGGGAACATTGTAGGAATTGGTGGACTGGCAGGAAAGATTTTGAAAAATGGTACCATTGTTGAACCCAGTGTTGAGGGTGCAAACTTGGCAGGTGTAAATCTTCACGTCACACCGATTGTACGCGTTGCTTTGGAGCCAACGAATCCAACACAAATGAACAAACTCGCGCGAGGCCTAAGATTGCTAAACCAGGCAGATCCATGTGTTCAAACTTATGTTGAGGACACCGGAGAACATATTTTGTGCGCTGCCGGTGAATTACACTTAGAAAGATGTCTCAAGGATTTAACAGAAAGGTTTGCTGGCATTAGTATCACGTCATCGGAACCAGCGATTCCATACAAGGAATCTTTCTTATCCACTACCGACATGAATCCGCCCAAAGACGCAGAACTTGGAAGAGGAACAGTTCAAACGTACTTGGATCAGTATGCTTTAAAGATCAGAACCATTCCATTGCCGAACGAAATAACAGAGTTCCTGTTAGCAAACGAAAAAGAGATCAAGGCTATTTCTGAACGCAAGGAGCAATCGAAAAAGACTGAGGAATTCAGAGCCTCGCTGGACAAATTGTTTTCCGAAGCAGCTATAAAGGATAAGGTTTGGTCCCGTTGTAGTCTCGATGTCTCTGCTTTTGGTGGCAGAAGAGTAGGACCAAATGTACTTATCTCGAACTGCGTAGGTCTCAACAACTCTCGCAAGGGCCCCAATGGCACGATTTTTGAATATGGAAGTTCTATCATTAATGGGTTTGAGCTTGCGGTCAATCAGGGTCCACTTTGTCAAGAGCCTGTTCAAGGTATGTGCGTTTTTATCGAGGACGTGCATGAAATGAGCAATGACGAGATAGAAAGCCTAGCGCTGCAAAATCATCAGGTAGGACTGCCCAATCTTGCTGGACGCTTGATCACCACAACTAGAGACTCCATTCACGCTGCGTTCTTGGACTGGTCTCCGCGTATCATGTGGGCCATGTACCAGTGCGACATCCAGGCCTCGGTGGAGGTTTTGGGTAAAGTTTACGCCGTCGTGCAACAGAGACGCGGTCGTATTGTGTCTGAAGAGATGAAGGATGGTATTCCATTGTTTCAAATCGAGGCAAAGATCCCGGTTGTTGAAGCTTTCGGGTTCAGTGAGGACATTCGTAAGAAAACTTCCGGCGCAGCACAACCACAATTGGTTTTTGCCGGTTTTGAGGCAATTGATTTGGATCCATTCTGGGTTCCCACGACCGAGGAAGAGCTGGAAGATCTAGGTGACACTGCTGATAAAGAGAATCTCGCTGGAAAGCATATGAACATGATCCGCAGAAGAAAGGGGCTATTCGTTAATGAAAAACTGGTGCAAAATGCTGAAAAGCAGAGAACTCTAAAACGAAACTAATGGACCTCGATTGGCGACGATGAAGGTGTGCCGTGTTGTTAGCGTATTTTAGATGTCTACGTTTTCGTTCGACATGATATATATTTAAAGATCATAGTAATGATAGGTAGTTCTCACAGGAACTAGCCAAAGAAGCTCATCGCGTCAACGTTTTGGTCAGCACAGACCGTAAAGAGGACTTCAAGCTACTGGTCGAATGCCTTCATTCAAAAAGACATCTGCCAAGGGTTTTCCCGAAGACGGTCGCGCCGAATTCAGCGTTATGATGCAAGAAGGCGTGAAAGCGTTGACGAACATGTTAACCAACCATTTACAAGAAAGTCCCGGCTTTAGGAAGCACCAATCAATGGAAATGTACCTTGGGAATGCTCTGGATAGTGAGAAGGACTCTCAGAGAGTCTTTGAAGTAACTGAGAGCGAAGAAACCCCGGATAAAGATGGTGATGAGTTCGTGGAATTTACATCAAGCCAGTGTAAGGACGAAGCTGAGCGAACCCAGCTGGCAGAACAAGTGAGGTGTAAATCTAAGGGCAACAGTGGCGTGGTACGAAAGGGCCCGATGCCTCGAAACACAGCTAACGCTAGCCACCACCGCCGGCGAAAAGACGTACAGAGAGATGAAGAGCAAGGGCAGGAAGATCAAGAGCAACAAGAGGAAGAAGAACAGATAGTATTCGACACAGGCGAGCAGGAGCTTCTTTCGTTTCCCGGCGAGTTCAGCGATAATCTCAAAAAAATGGTGGCCTCCAGCATTGCCCAGCACGGCCCACACGGAACCCAGCCCAACATCGACTTCGATTTTGATGTTGACGTTGACGTTGATGTCAACATGACAGAAAGCCCGCTGGCTCGCAATGACAGACCAGCAACTCTGGCACAGCCAGCCGGAACGCGTCATTCGCGTTCCCACTGTTGTCACGAAGCCCTCGACACGTTCGAGTATCCTCGCGGTACCAAGACTGCGCCAGATTTTTCAAAACTAATCAACAACGACAAGCCCATGTGCATGTTCTGTGAGTACTACGTTGTGTTTGGGGAGCCTCCCAAAAACATGATACGATGGTTTGATAGAGTCCGAGGCCAAGGTGCTCCAGCGCCACACGCACACTCACACGCCCAGCGATGACAAAAAACGGAAACTATGATGTAACGATACTTGAGCGCTCTCGCACTTAGTTTGCGCGAATCTCAAACGTGTTGTGAGCTTTTCTACGGTGTTGAACGATACATAAGGCGCAGCCTTGTCGAGATATCTCACTTTTTACGTTTTTCGTCACTGGTTTGACCGTTGACAAGCTTTATTGTTTGTTTACGATTCCTGCGAAATGTAAACAAACATTCCACAGTCGAAAAGTTTATGATGCTGGCTTCAAGTTGTGAAGATCAACAAACAAAAAAATCGTCTAGGGACAAAGGCCTGGGAAATAAGGTTGACAGTGCTTGATCGACTAGCAGGTCGACCCTGGTGTAAACAGCAACAGGAGAGTTGGATGACTACAAATCGGCATTGGCGTGGCGACTAGCAGGAGTGTAAGAATTACAAAACCGAAAATCATGGTGTGTGCTGTGTCGGGCTGGGCTGAACAGTGAATGATGTGCACGCAACGCAGCCCAGCACAGCAAGGATACCAGCAATTGATGGGTAAAATTCGGGTGGCTGTCGGGATATAAGAAGACACCAAGAATGTGAGAGAGCAGAGAACTTTTGAGAACTCGAAACCCAGCAAAGCACAACACACTCGTTTTCTACCAACTTTTAATTCTACCTTTAGCTACCGGTGACTGGCCTTTGATTACCCACTTTCAGCAGCGTTCATTCCCTCCTTTATTGACCCGTTCGCTCATTCATTCATTCTTTTTTTGTGCATTCAGTCCTAAACTATAGTCATTCCTTCACTTAACAAATGCAATTCTTCAAAGCGGCCACAGCACTAGCGCTTCTCACCTCCTGGGTGCAAGCTGACGAAAATGTCAGATACATCACGTCCGATGGCGTGGTGTACAGCTTCGCAGTTGTCACCAGCACTATCAGGCCTGCGACAACTTATTTGAGTACTTTGTACTACACAACTACCGAGGTAGTTCCGGTAACTTTGGCGAATGAGGTGGTCACCTCGTCAACAAAGGCAGTCACGAAGACGTCTACGATGTCAGTCACGAGCTCAGAGACGGACTCGCCTGAGCAAACGAGCACGAGTGTCAGCACGAGTGCCAGTCCTAGCTTTAGTGCCAGTTCTAGCTCTAGTGCCAGTTCTAGCTCTAGTGCCAGTTCTAGCTCTAATGCCAGCTCCACCAGCTCCAGTTCCAGTTCCAGCTCCACCTCCACTTCCAGCTCCACCTCCACTTCCAGCTCGACTTCCGTCTCCAGCTCGACTTCCGCCTCCAGCTCCACGAGCACCCTATACCCATCTTCCACCTACTCCCTTTCCAGCTCTACAAGCAAGACTGCAAGCGCTTCTTCACTACCCAGCAGCACAACTTCCAAGTCCACCGGTAGTCCCACCAGCTCCAAAACCACATCTACTATTACTTCGACACCATCCAGCTCTTCTACCCGCTCTTTTGCCGCTTCACTAGATGAAGAAGCCTACACGACCGAGTTCGGCCAGGACGGGTCCTGCACGGTCTACTACGATGACAGCGACTACTACACAACGATATATTTGACAGATCCCAGCCAGTCTGTGGATGCGTTCACCACTTACACCAGTACCAGTACGGTGTACCAAACCATCTCAATCTAGACGACTTGAGGCAGTGCATAGAGGGCAGTATACGAGACAACCTGTACATTAATGTAGTATAATAAGATATCATGAAAAGGACACCAAGCACTCTTGAACAATCGAGAGCGTCAGCGACAGAACTCGAAGCACTGTTGAACAATTGAGAGCGTGAGCGACCAATTGTGAATAAAAGGGAACTAGACGGACCGTTAAACAATCGAGAGCGTCAGCGATCGATTGTGAAGTAGAAGAGTATTATTATAATTATCAGTTTAGGTGGACAGTGGAGGCCATCAGCGGTCAATTGTGAATAACGAGGAACTCTGAGTGTTGCTGAACAATTGAGCATTAGCGAACAATTGTGAATTAGTAGAGAGTTCTTGGTAGTGTCGAACACATGAGAGCGTCAGCGAGCAACTGCGAATTAGTAGAGAGATCTTAGTATCGCTGAACAATTGAGAGCGCCAGCAAAAAGCTGTGAATAAGTGAAGAGCTCTGAGTTTTGCTGACGCTCTCAATTGTGAAGCAGTAGAGAATTCTTGGCATCGCTCAACAACTGAGAGCGTCATCGAACAGTTGTAAATTAGTGAAGAGCCCTTAGCATCGAAGAACAATTGATCGCTGACGCTCTCAATTGTGGATAAGCAGAGGTATCACAGTTGCGCCCGCGATGACTACAAGCATCACTCAAACATCGGAATCGTAGCGCACTTGAGCCCACGATTAATGAGTTACATGGCCAATGTGGAAGGTGCGAGCCCCGGATTTGAAAGCCCTCATCGCACACCCACCACTCAAATCACCATAGCCAAGCCCTGCCCGCCCAATTGGTACGAATACCCTTTATCCTTGCTGCACTCCACCCCATGTAGAACCAAACACATACTAGTAAGCACCAAAGTGTCCCAGGGAATATCGCGGAGTCCCTCGCCGCAGGGCACCAGTTCTTTGACCTGGAAGTTCGCATGTCGTGTTATTCGGTTCTTGGGCAATATCGACCCGCGTTTGTCGCTGTAGGTGCCCCAGGTTGGCAGCTGCGACACCGGTCGCAGCGACGTCGCCTTCTGGCAAGCGATGCTGTACTCGTTGTCCGAGGCAAAGTCCACGAACGATGGCATATTGTCGTCCAGCACCCGCAGCGAGAACTCACCGGTCCCGAACACTGACGAAAGCCCGGACGTGCCGTGCCACCGCAGATTGAGCCCTCCTATGCTGGTGTCGCAGTCCCTGCGATGGACGTGACTCGCCAAACGCAGTGTGAAGCAGTTGTTGTCGACACGATTGTCGATGCGGAATACGAACCGGTACAGGACGTGGCCCGACCCGGTGTCGATGTGCTGGAACACTTCGCAGAAATCGAGCCTAAAGACTCGCAGGTCGCCGCACGCGGCGACCTGCACGCACCGGTCGTCCTCCCGGTAGTGTTGTGCCATGTCAGAGCCAACGTCCACCGCTGCGTACCGGTGGATCGTCATGATCGGAGAGCTGCGACTGACGATGCTCTTGAACACGCTGGGCGTGGTAGCGTGCAGAAACGGGAACCCCAGGGCGCCAGCGTCGTCGACCGCGTCCAATCGTCGCTTGTTCTGGCGGAACGCAGCGAGCGCCGCCTCGCTGGGGAACGCCAGCACTCCTTTGCCCAGCACGGTCGACACGAACGGTACGTCGCGCACATCTTGGAAATCGGGACACCGGTTGCGAGGCTCGGCCTCGCTGTTTGCCAGTCTGCTGCTGGCCAGCGATGCGGAGCTAGCGATGGGCTTCTTGACCACCGAGTGTCCCACTGGGTGTCCTACTGGGTGTCCAACCGGGCAATTCGCAGGTCCGTCCCGGGCCTGCGACGAGTCGTCCCGGACTCGCGACACGTCGCCGCTCCCGTGCACCAATCGTCTGATCCTCTTCATAGCACTGTCAAGCGTGCTCCGTCTCCATTTTCCCTGTCGCGTCCAGTTTTCTGTTCACGGTTCCCAACAACGGCTTATTTGAACATTTCCAGGGTTGTTCTGTTACCAACCACAACAGTTGTTATAAAACCAACCGTTCATTCGCGTTTTCGACCGCGCACAAGCCACACTGGAGCGCGCGAGCAGCAGCGATTGGCCAGAGCACCGGAGCAGCAAGTTCGCTAGCGATTGACCCCAGACTCGAGCTTCAAGAGCCCATTCAAAGAGCCTCCCGATTTGGGTTCAACATGGACCAGGAACAGCTGCGGAAACGTATGTCGCAGATCGAGCTGGAGATCCAGGAGATGAACAGTGTGATCGACGAGAACTTGCAACTGGACGACGGCAATGGGAAGTTGCCGGACGACGACGCGTCGTTGGACGAAGAGATGGACGCAAGAAAGGTGTTGCGAGAGAAGTTTCTAGCGAACTGCGAGCGGAGTGTGGAGGGGGGCGAGAATGGCAGAGAAGGTGGTACGGTAGCGGGGAGTGTCCCCGGTGCGAGAGACGGTGTGGAAACTGATAAAACCATAGAATCTGTTGAAGATGCTACTGATGCGCACCCTATGGAGAGTACACTCCGCGCACACGCCAGTGAAGACTCTGCCCAGGCTGTGGAGGAAGTTAGAACCACACAACCTGTAGAGGAAGCTAGAAACACTCATCCTGTGGAGACTGCTACGCACTCACAACCTGTCGAAACTACAACAAACCCACATCCTGTGGAGACTGCTACGCATTCACACCCAATTAAAGATACCTCTGCTGAACACTCTACGCAATTGGACTCGTCCTCTCACTCGCCCTCTTTCTCTCCACCACACTCCCCGACCTTGCCCCAACCACTCCCTCGACCCTCCCACACTCGCACCTCTGCCCACCCCCACACCCTCCGCAAAACGTCCAATCCAAGTCCGTTCCGCGTGGTCTCCGTTTCCAAAAACCCTGACCACTCCCAGGCCCAGAAACTACAAGCCAGACACGACTATCTCACCTGCAAATGCACCAAACTGCAGCGCGAGATCCAATACCTCTCGGATCTGCGCGACCGCGGTGCTTTGACCCCAGACGACGCCCACAAGATCTCCAATGCCTTGCAACAGCTACAAGAATACCTGGACCGCAAGACTAAGGAACGCTACGAGGTAGGCGTGCTTTTAAGCCGACAGCTTAGACGAGAAATCGACCGCGGCGAAAACGGTCAATTCTGGGTCGGAAACTGATCCAAACGCGCACCCAAATTACCCACATTTTGAAGCTACAACTCTACACACCAACCTGACACGCCCGTGGCGCCTTCAACACCACTCCTCACCCCCAATTGGTCCAAATTTACTTACAATTTTGATCGGCTCCCTCGCCCATATCACGTTGTACTAATTCGCATCTCAAATTTTTTTCAAAATTAGTCAAACTTTCTCGTCAAGGCATCGCATCGCATCGCTACAACTGTTCATCAACTCAACTCCAGTCCGTCTTTCCCAGCATCGTCATGTCGCGCGAGGGTTTCCAGATCCCTACCAACCTAGATGCTGCGGCTGCCGGTACCGCGGCCGCGAGAACGGCGACTTTGAAGTACATCTGTGCCGAATGTTCTGCCAAACTGTCGTTATCGAGAACCGACCCAGTTAGATGCAAGGAGTGTGGCCATCGGATCCTGCTCAAGGCGCGTACGAAGCGTATGGTGCAGTTCGAGGCCCGTTGAGACCTGGCATGGGTGCATGAGTTTGTAAATTAGGTATATAAAGGACATCCAGTGAGTGCAGAGTGCAATGTGCAGGGGTGGCAGCCAAGCAACGAAAGCGTGTGGTGCTTGTCACTGTGGGCTGAGCACAAGATTGGACTCGAAATGGCAATCGCAGATCCCACCTCATGCGTCAATTGCATTTTAAATAAGTTTAGAATCGCATAGTAAATAAGCTTAGAATCGCATAGTACCATTTGTTGTCAACTACTGTCTACTTAGAGCTGTTCAAGTATAGAAGTCAAGGCACGAGCGATCTGAAGTGCTCAGTAGTGCTTTGTTTGTCGTCAAGCGTCTCCGGCCCCTAGTGCCCGGTTTTCGTCCGAAGCCCACTGCGCTGCTGCCACGAACTCTACAAAATTCAATGTCTGCGCAGGCTGGAAGCTCAGCAGCCGGTTCCGCAGCACAACCGCTTGCTTCAAACTCATACTTCCCTGCGAAATTGCCGCGCTAAGCGCTCCCTGGCTCATTTGGAACCACGAATCAATCCTGCGACTCGACAGCTTGCTGTTGTGCAACGACAACGCCAGTTTCGCCATCATTGGGAATTTTTTCTGATTCCGCACCCAGTATTTCACAGCGTCATCGGTTCCCTCAATGGGCTCTTCCAGATATAAAGCCCATTCTGACCCCAGACCCAAATCACGTCCCGCTAGGTTCGCCAACGCATCCTGGCCCACCATGTCCAAATCGGATCGCCTTTTCGAAGAGCCCGGTTTGGTGACGCGTTTCAGATTCGACCGCATATTCCTGCCAGTGGTCTCCTCTTCCAGTTCCACTGCAAAATTGACACTTTGCATTTTCAAGTAATGCTCCACGTACGATGACGCATTCCGAAGCATTTCATCCTTGAACCGCGCGTCATCGAAATTTTCTGCCAGTTTGGTGGTCTTGATGTGCGGCTGCAACATGTGTGCAACCCAGTAACCGCCTTGTTTGAGTGCCCACTCGAGTTGCGGGTTGAAGTACGAGCTGCAAGTGGAAATAATGGTGAATATGCTGTTTTTATTGTTCTCGTCAATTGTTAAAAGATCTTCGTCTCTCAATCCACAAATAAAAACGTCTCGATCCTCGTAGATTCCACTCAAAAGTCTGTCACACGACTGGAAGTACTGTCCGACTTGGATGTAATAATTAATAGCATTAGGCAAAATGTCGTTGTTTTCGTCTGAAAGACTCTTGATGTAGTCAAATAGAACGCCAGTAGTCTTGAGGAAAACGCTTAGAAGAGCAATTTCGTCGGGTGAGTACGAAAACAATTGAAATTCGTCTGGCCGAAGTTCATAAGATTTGTTCTCGTGGGCACCAGTAGAACAAAAGTTTTTAAACTCTTGCTCAAACTTCAAAAAGGCCCACAAATAGCTATACCGCGAAAAAGGGTCAGATTGTAAGCTTGTAGGAACAGCTACGTTCAAATACCTTCTGAACAATTTTTTCAAAAAAACGTTCTTCTGCAAAACCGTGAACAGCCCATCGATCTTAACAACAAGTTTTGAATAGTTCTCTTTGAAAATTCGCAACAAAAGTTCAGCAACGTTTTCCAAAGTGTGACTTAAACTTCTGATCTCTATCAAGCTCTTGTCCTGTTCGGCTTGCAGTCTTTTTTTCAATTGGTTTGGTATATCTGCCAAAGCCAAAGTCGAGTTGGAACCAGAGTCTAATGTGACACTACCTATCTTTTGCGAGATTCCGTAATCCGAAAGCGTTTGGAGAACTATGGGCACAACGGTCGATAATTGGTTTCCGATGTCCAGCAAGTCCAAAACATGCACATTGGGACCTGATTTCAAAGTGATAGACTCCTTCTTCAAAGCCTGATCCTGTAGTGCCAAGTTGGGACAAAACGAAACCATTACCGCGAGAAACAATTTGTTGTCCTGTGAAGCCCAAGTCTCAAGAACAAGGTTGATATTTGACGTGAAATTCAGCGTCTCCTTCAATTGAGCTTCAAACTCGTGGAAATACTCATCCAGCTTCAAGACCATATCACCGGGAGTCAAAAGAAAGTCGCTGTTGTTGAAGCTGCAAGCTTTCAAAAATTGCGCAAATGAGTTAGCAGTGCTTAGCGGAAGTAGCGAATCGATAAACACGTTCAACTGTTTTTGCGGAAACTGTTTGTTTTGGAGCAAAGGTGTAAGCTCTTTGCGCACTGAAAAAGCCTTGCGTGGCGCGGAAGCCTGAGCTGATTGTGCGTCGAAGGCACTGCCAGTAGGGGCAACGGCGGTTTTCTGTTTGTGATCACGTCCTAGCAACGACACGAACAGCTCGTAGTCCTCCTTGTGCCGTCTACGCATGTGTTTGATGATATTGGACGTGTTGGCGTGTCCGTCAAATTTAAACTGTAGCCGGCACTGAGAGTACTTGCACTGCGCGTAGGGCTTTGAAGTGGCGTATTTAGTCACCCAAATCCCGAACGGAGAGAGTCGTAGCCAATTGTCGAAACGAGCGGCTGTTTTTGGATCCAATTCGTCGTCTCTAATGGACGTGTCCAAGTTTGGACTGAGACACGGATTTATGCTGAAATTGCGGAAATCAAACCCGTAAGTGTCTCTAAAATGTTGCTCTGTGAAAACTGCATCGTGGTCGGGCACCGAGACCAGGCCCGTGGTCGCGTCCAACTGGTCTGTGCGCTGTGAGTTTGCATCGTGGCCATTATGGCTGTTCAGCTGCGTGATTGCAGCTGCAATAGTTTCCTCATTTGAGCGTTGCATCCGGTCTGAATCCGCCTGTTTGTGCAGCTCAGACTCGGCGTCTGCACCGTGGTCAGCAAACGCGTTAACTTTGTCAACAATGCCGCTTGCAGAGTCCATTTCTGGATAGGGGACGATATAAACTTGTTGAGAAACGTATCTACTAAAGCCAACGCCTTTTCCGTCAAAACAGGGCCTCAAACGCTGCTTTAAACACTCTTCGTCTCGTCAAATACCCGCTGACCTTTGAAGGACTCAAGTACTCGGTACGTTCGTGCTTCTGTGAGTACTTTGCGAGTTGGTGTTTGAGCTGGTGATTTGTATTCACTAGTTTTCAAAATGACAGTTTTGAAAATATATATAGAGCTTGATAATTAGAAAAACATGTGAAATGGGTATATCATATGAAAGCGGTCGCGAAACAAGGATGGGAAGGATTTTGGTGGCTTGGTTAAGTGTTTTTACAGGTGAACGTGAAATTATGGGTAATTTGGTGAACTTTTGGGAGAGTTACGACAAGTTTGAGATGGTATGACAGATTGGTATAAAGTGATATGTGTGCTTTTGGACTGGAAGACAGCCTCGACACGGAAAGGCGCCGAGCGATGGTGGGCATTGTGATGCGTTTGGAGAGGAAAATTGGCTGGGAGTGGAGACAATTTCAGATTTTAAAAAGAGCGAGAGAGAGGGAATTGTTTTTGGTGTGTAAGATTTAATGAATTGAAAGGGAAGTGTAGAGTGTGTTTGGGGCAGTCTTTCATTGATAATAGAGGAAGGTATTTCGATGTTTTTGATTGCGATAGTGAGGGTGGCAGGGAAGGGCAAACGGGTACGCTGCGCTGAAGTTCTTGACGCGCGGCGAATCTGTCACGTGATGTAGATGACGCTATAGTACATAGTGATATGGAGACGAACCGTTGAGTCCCACGCGATTTGGTTGTATTAAAGCTGTGATGATGGTAGCGACTACTCGAGCTTCCCTTGCGGATTGGGCTACTCAAACTTTCTGTGTGGTATCGACTGTTTCAGCTTCCCTTGTCTTGGAATTTCGCCACACAAAAAACCCATTTTAAATAGAATTGCAAGATCCATCTGATCCTCGTACATCTCGCGTAAAAATGCTTCGTCGTCTATTGGTGAGTGATTTTGATGTTGAACTCCTTTCAGAAAACAGCACTCGTTATTTTCTGTGAATGACCCTCTTTCGCAATACGCCCCACTTGCCATCGCTTCATGCAGGGCATTAGAGCTCTCTTATTATTTAAGATAAAGCGTCGCAGCTCACATCATAAAATGAACCGGTTTCTCTCTCTCTC